>CM053786.1:755426348-755741348 GCA_028749045.1 Cupressus sempervirens
ACTGCAATTGTTGTACCATATGTTTTTGTTGTGTCATGTGTGGCGGTTGTTGTTGGGACACCTCTATTGGTTGTATGTGAGACCACACATGTGATTGTTGTTGTAGAGGTATCTACTGAGGTTGTTGTGGCATGTGTTGTTGTTGCAACAGGTGTTGTTGATATGCAATTTTTTGCTCAAGGTATCTTTGGTATTCAAACTGTGGTTTGAGTTCCTCCTGTTGTTTAGCAAACATGGCTTGTTGTTGTTGGAATTGTTGTTGATATATTGCATGTAAGTCAAGTGGGTTCACAATGGACTGCATATTAGGGATGTTGGATGTTTGCACCACTTGAGGTTGTTGTTGTTGTGGTTGATGTTGTTTTTGATATGTTGAATGTGTTTTAAGTGGATTTATACTTGGTTTCACCTTAGAAATGTTATGTCCTTGTACCACTATAGGCTGATGTTATTGCAAGAGTTGACTAAGTCCTTATTGTAAGGGCATGCTGATGCAAGGGGACCTATCTAGGTACCTAAGGACACTTCTAAAGCCTCAAAATGCTATCTGGAAGCCCAAACTGCATTCTCAGACTACCAAGTGCACTCATACAGTACCAACTATGCCCATGGTGCAGTTGGGGCTCAAAAGGGTGCAGTTGGTAGTTTCATAGCACAGTTGGGAAGCTAGGCTGAAACTAAGGCAATTCTAAGAGCTATGTTTTCCAGATTGATGCCACATTGAGGTAAATAGTAGAGGACAATGTTGAGACCAGAATGAATGCTCAAAATGATGTGTAGGACACTCAAAATGATGGTTAAAGTGGTCAAGATGAGGGTTGGGTATGCAAAGATATAAGATGGAAGATGTAAAGTGTTGATTTTGGAGGTGAAATGCAAAGGATGCAAGCTTAAATGCTAATGATTGCAATGTGAATATGAGGGATACTAAAAAGGTGCAATATGAAGTCTATATGATGCAAGTATGAGGCTCAAACTATGGAGAATGCAAGTGGATGCTATGCAAGAGTGAAATCTATGTTTTTCCAAGCACGTTTAGGAGCACAAGTTGCCATGTTTCCCAAGGTTTGAATGTATTGAACCAAAGTTTGTGATGTTTTGAAAATGTTTGATGTTTTAACAAGGTTTTGCAAGTTTCCAAGGTGTAAATTTGAATGTTGGCTTTTATCTTGATTATGTTTTACACACATGCAAGACACATTAAGACAAGAATAGTTGTTGTTAAAAGTGAACAGTCACACCACAACATAGGCTTTAGGACTGTATCCACTAAATTCTTACTTGAACAAAATTTTAGCCATGCTTATCTAGAGTGGACAACTTAGGACCTTGGCACCACAGGCTCCCCCTTACAGTGCACTCAATTCTCGGGGCTACCAAGCTCTGCTTCCCAAGGGGCATGACTTCTCAAGGGACTATTTTCTCTACTAAGAACCACAAGAATGTAGGATGCCTTCACGGGCATCGGTGACCCCTTGACCCAGTGGACAGAAGGAATTTTGGCCACTAAAACATGGTTTTTAGTAAGGGCATTATGTTCAACAACTAAGTGATAAAATTCCTCAAAAGGTCTCCTAGCCCCAAGAATCAGGGTTTGACGCACCACAAGGGTACTGGAGGAGAGCTATAACTCAGCAATACTGCTGACTCAACTTTCACTATAATCAAGTTTTATATAGGGGCTGGAACATTGACCTAGCTTTTGGCCCATTACCGCTCTGAGGTCGTCCCCTAGCATACGCAATATCAAGTATCTTGGTCCAAGGCAGGCCTCCTATAGAAGTTACATGGATTTCTCTTACACCCAAGATCCACAAATGGCGAGGGGAGAGGATACGTCCAATGCAACTCCTAGGGATTTAAACACTGTAGACACACCAGGCAGAAAATAAAAAGTTCATTTTAAGCACCAAATGAAGTATTATTTAATCTAATAAATCCACACACATGGTTTTGATAAACACACAATGGTCTTTGACAAACACACAATGGTCTTTGACAAACACACAATGGTCTTCGACAACATCCTGCAAAGTAAGCATTAGTAGTTTGTTATGATCATGTCTTCATCCCACAATTGCCACATGTTGCAAGGAGACCACTAGTAACACAAAATCATCTAATCTATGTTCTAGAAGGAAATGAAAACCTTAGATCAAAATTAGTGGAATGAGAAAATGGGATGAGTTAATATGAAGAAGTGATGAATGTTAGAATTCCTTAGAATAACTGAGAGGGGGGGTGAATCAGTTATTCAAGCTCCAAATGCCCTATTAATACCTTTACTAGTTTTTAATGAATCCATACCCTTTTCATTTGTTCAAACTTAAACTAGTCATATAAGCAAATTACTGTAAATCGACATACAAAGATAAAACATTCAAGATCAACACATGACACAATGATTTACGTGGAAACCCAATTTGGGAAAAACCACCAGTAACATGCTACTTGATTCTCACTCTTCTGAAGTGATGCCCTATTAAAAGCCCTGCCCTATTAAAGGCTTACAACACACTGTTAAATGTGACCCTGTTAGAGGATTTCACCAAATTTTTAGGAATGGGCCTGGTTAAAGGTCTTTTAGAACATTCACTTGGAATGTCACTCTATTAAAGGATTTATCTATTGGCTATTAAACCAACCTAAGTCCATAGGATTTATCTTACTGTTACAATTGCTAGAAAGTAACGATAATGGTCTTTTGATCTGATATAACTTACAACATACTTTGCAGATTTCAGATCACTCTTTCAGTTCAATCCTTATGCTTGGCTTCAATCACTTCAGCTCTGACTTCTTGTCTCCCTCTCAAGCTTCATCTCCTTGAGTCTTCTTACTCATTCTGCCAATGCAATCATCATTGTGGTCATCTATTCAAACAGAGTTCCTATGTTATCTTCTCCTTAGCACATTCTTTAGCATTTCGTGCTTTTATGCTTGACCACAGCTCTCTCTCTCACTATCCCCTCTATTCCACTATATTTCTTCATTAAATCATGTCTTCTTATATAGAAGTCTGATTTAGTTTTTTTTCCCTCAATTCTCCCTCTCCAATTTTGGGTTTCAAAATGGATTAGGTAGGATACAATGTATCTACCCCATATCTTGTTCTCTTCTTGAAACTTCGCCAGTTGTATCTTAAAAACGTTCTACATAGTGTTCTGTGCCACCAACTGATCATTCTTATCTTCCTTTTAATTCATAGATTTTTAGACAACAACTTTGTTGGCTTAGATCTGATGAATCTTCGATTTCCAAAATAATGCAGCAACTCGACATTATTGAGTTATTGGTACTTGAGACCTCTGTGTTACTCAGAACCTATACCTACTCGGAACTTAGTTCTGCTTGGCACTTGATTTTGCTCGGCACTAGATTCTACTCGGCACTTGGTTTTGCTCGGCACTTGATTTTGCTCGGCACTTGGTTTTGCTCGGCACTTGATTTTGCTCAGCACTAGATTCTGCTCGGTACTTGGTTTTTCTTGGAACTTGAACTTGCTTGGCACTTGAACTTGCTCGGCACTTACTAGCTTGCTCAACACTTACTAGCTTTCTCGTCACTTGAATATAGTTTGAGCTTTACAAAATTCTTAGCTAAAACCTTAGATCTTTGATATGTTTCAACGTGCCCATTCTCCGTATCTTTTAGTATGTCATCCAATACACTTTTTCATCAATGGCTGATTTGGAGTTTCTGTTCATGCTGTCATCCTTTGCATCAACCTGCTAATATTTCAATGATTTATTCCTGTTGATGCAAGGCAGCTTCCTTGTCGCCTTAAACTACTTGACTTAGGGGTATAACCCCCAGCTTGCCTCTAAGATATTCATAGGCATCCTTGGGCAATGGTTTGGTGAAGATATCTGTAGTTTGTTCCTTTGTGTGAATGTATTCCAACTTCACTTGTTTGTCTTCTACCAATTCTCTGACATAATGATACTTAATTGCAATATGCTTGGTTTTTGCATGCATCACTAGATTTTTGGATATGTTTATAGCATTTGTATTATCACAATACAATATCACCGGTTTTGTTACTTCTTCTTTCATTCCATTCAATAGATGTGTGAGCCATACAATGTTTGTACAATTGATTGCAGCTGCCACATATTCTGATTCTGCAGTGGACTGAGATATACATGTTTGTTTCTTGCTAGTCCAGGTAACCAGCATTTTGCCTAGAAATAATGTACCTGCACTTGTGCTTTTTCTATCATCAATGTTTCCTCCCCAGTCTACATCTGTATATGCATTGAGTTCAAATTTTTCATTCTTTTTGTAGTATAGACCAAAATCATCAATCCCTTTGAGATATCTCATTATTCTTTTTACTACCATGAGATGATTTTCTTTAGGATTAGAAGAGAACCTAGCCACTATTCCAACTGCTAATGCTATGTCTGGTCTACTATGTACAACATATTGTAGTTTTCCAATCATGGATCTGTACATTGTTTGATTGACTTTAGCTGACTCATCATTTTTGGATAGCTTATTTCCTGTGGCCATTGGTGTGCTGACTGGTTTGGATTCCTCCAATCCAAACATTTTAAGAATTTCTTTGATGTATTTTGATTGTGTAATAAATATTCCATGTTTGAGTTGATGTACTTGCAATCCAACAAAAAATTTGATTTCTCCAAACATAGACATCTTAAATTCATGTTTCATTTTGTCAGCAAAGCCTTTGCAAAGTACTTCCTTACCACCAAATACTATGTCATCCACAAAAATTTCAGATACAATAATGTCTTTACCTTCCTCAACTTTGATGTACATGTTGTTGTTATCATTAGTTCTTTCAAATCCAATTTGCACTAGATACTTGTGAAGTCTCTCATACCATGCTCTAGGTGCTTGTTTCAAACCATAGAGTGCTTTATGTAACTTACACACCATATCCCTATTGTTTTCATCAAAAAATTCTTCTGGTTGTTCAATGTAGACTTCTTCTTCTAGTATACCATTTAAGAAGGCAGATTTTACATCCATCTGATAGACTTTGAAATCTTTGTAGGCAGCATATGCAAGTAAGGTTCTTACTCCTTCTATTCTAGCAATAGGAGTGAATGTTTCTCCATAGTCTATTCTTTCTTCTTGAGCATAACCCTTGCATACTAATCTGGCTTTATTTTTGGTAATCTCACCATTCTCATCTAGTTTGTTTCTGAATACCCATTTGGTGCCAATCACATTCTTGTCAGTTGGTCTAGGAATCAAACTCCGGGTTTTATTTTTTCTTATTTGATCAATTTCCTCTTCCATAGCTTTATACCAGTCATCATCTTGTAATGCACCATGTACTATCTTGGGTTCAGATTGGCTAATCAAGACATGATTCATGTCTTAGTCTGTTCCTTGTCATTGGTCTTGCATCTTTATCACCAATTATTTGTTCAGCAAGGTGATATCTTTTTACATATTTGGATAATATTGGTGTTGTCCTTGTTTCCATGTTTGATCTTTCAGATTTAGGATCACTATGCACTTCATTGTCAAGTTGTTCTTCATCATGTATGCTATCTTCATAATTAGATTGTGCATTTTCTTCATTCTGTAAGTTAGCTTCTGAATGCAACTCGGCATTCACTGGTTGTGAATCAACTGAAACTGACACTTGTTGTTGATTTTCAATTTGATTGACATCATCCTCATCAGCAGTCATTCCTTCATAAGAATATAAAAAGGTTCTGTATTCTTCCATTTTCTTTGGTATTTCAGCTTGGACTTCTGTGTGCTCATCACAATTTACATTTTCACTTTTCACAATTTTGTTAGTTTTAATATTCAAACACTTATATGCCTTACTTCTAGTGGAGTAACCAAGAAATACACCTTCATCACTTTTTGCGTCAAATTTTCCATTTCTAACATCTTTAAGGATAAAACATTTGCAACCAAACACTTTGAAATGTTTTACATTTGGTGAGTAACTATACCATAATTCAAAAGGTGTTGTATTTGTACCTTTCTTGACTTGTACTCGATTCAATGTATGAACAGCTACACTTACAACTTCTCTCCAGTATTTTAGAGCAACATTCTTTTCCATCATTAATGTTCTGGCACAATCAATTATAGATCTGTTTCTTCTTTTAGCAATTTCATTCTATGGGGGAGTTTTAGGAGCTGACGTCTGTCTTTTGATTCCATTGTCATTACAGAATATCTTGAATTCATTTGATATAAATTCACCACCTCTATCTGATCTTAGACATTTCAAGCTTTTTCCAGTTTCCTTTTCAACTCTGGCCACATACCACTTAAACATATGAAAAGCATCAGATTTTTATTTTAAGAACATAATAGTCATCATCCTGGAATAGTCATCAACAAATAACATTATGTATTTATCTCCTCTATAGCTTTGTATTTCCATTGGACCACATAAGTCAGTGTGAACTAACTCAAGTATCTCTTTAGATGTATAGTTTTTGCTTTTGAAACTTGACTTTGTCATCTTTCCTACCTGACATTGTTTGCACATGATATTATCAGGCTTCTTCAATTTTGGTAGACCTCTGACTTTCTTCATTTTACTGATTTTGACTAGATTGTCAAAGTTGACATGACATAATCTTCTATGCCATAACCATTCATCATCAAATTTTGCAAATAGACAAGAAACATCATCCATATCAAGATAAAACAAATTACTCTTTTTTTGATCCCCTTTTCCTATCAGTTTACCATCATTGTCATAGATTTTTGCAGTTTTGTTTTCAAATTCCACTTTGCAACCTATATTGCCTAGTTGTGAGACACTCAGTAAATTGTAGTTTAATCCTTCAACATAGTATGCATTGTCACATGAAATTTGGTCTGTGAGCTTAATGGAACCTTTTCCTCTGATTTGACATGGAGCATCATTACCAAATCTAACACTATTTCCATCATATTGAGTAAAGTTAATAAACTTACTTTTGTCTCCTGTCATGTGATGTGAGCATCCACTATCTATGATCCATCTGCCATTCTTGTTTATACATGTCACCAGTGATGTGGCTTCTTCTTCATTAGATTGTTCCTTCATGGCTACATAAACAACTTCATCATCATTGTCATCAGAATTTTCTTCAACAATATAACACTTCTTACCTTTTTCTTTGTAATCTCTCTTGTCATCATCTCTTCTATTCTTGTATTTGTTGCCTTCCTTGGAATCCTTTTTCTGTGGACATCTTGCAGCAATATGACCTACTTCATTGCAATTGAAACAAATGATAGGCATCTTACCTTTGAATTTTCCTTTGCCCCTATGAAATCTTCTAGCGAGCAATGCTTCCAATTGTTCCACATCTTCCTCATTAGTGCTACTGTCACTAGATACATACTTCATTTTTCTTCCTTTCCTTGATTTCACTTGTTCGACATCTTTTAGTGATAACTTGCCCTTAAAAGCAGATTCAACATTTTCAGGTTTGTAGTTGTCAAAGTTAGATAACTCAAATGCAGTGAGTCTACCTATTATACCTTCAAAGCTTAGATTATTTCCTGGTATACATCTTAGCTCTTGTATTGCTGATACTCTAATAGCATAGATAGGGAGCAAGGTCCTTAAAACTTACTATTAACAGTGTCTTCATCCAGTCGACCATTCAAGCATCTTATTGTACTTACCACTTCCTTTATTCTTGCACCATACTGAGCAACATTCTCATTTTCTTTCATTTTCATGTCATCAAATTTTCCTCTGAGACTTTCTCTTTTTGCTCTTTTTACATTCTAATCTCCTCCATAGATGTCTGATAGGGCTTTCCACATTTTGAATGCAGTGTCACATCCTTTGATATCATCAAATTCAGCATAGCTAAGTGCAGAGGCAATTTCCATCCTTGTTTGGTTGTGTTCTTGTTTGTTTTTCATGTCTTCGGCAGTAGGAGCACTTGTTGGATCTACATGTTCAGTGACAATTGAATTTTGGGCATAATCTCCTATGGATCCAAGATGTAGCTTCATCAAACTTTGTCATGCAACAAAGTTGTCTTTGTTGAGCTTGGGAACTTCTCTCTTTGGCATTTTGATCTTTTCTGCTAGTAGTCCCTTTAAATTGAATCAGCAGTTAGGCTCTAATACCAATTGTTAGAATTCTTTAGAATAACTGAGAGGTGGGGTGAATCAGTTATTCAAGGTCCAAATGCCCTATTGATACCTTTAATAGTTTTTAATGAATCCATACCCTTTTCATCTGTTCAAACTTAAACTAGTCATATAAGCAAATTACTTTAAATCAACATACAAAGATAAAACATTTAAGATCAACATATGACACAATGATTTATGTGGAAACCCAATTTGGGAAAAACCACCAGTAACATGCTACTTGATTCTTAATCTTCTGAAGTGATGCCCTATTAAAAGCCTGCCCTGTTAAAGGCTTACAACACACTGTTAAATGTGACCCTGTTAGAGGATTTCACCAAACTGTTAGGAATGGGCTTGGTTAAAAGTCTTTTAGAACATTCACTTGGAATGTCACCCTATTAAAAGATTTATCTAATGGCTATTAAACCAACCTAAGTCCATAGGATTTATCTTACTGTTACAATTGCTAGAAAGTAACGATAATGGTCTTTTGATCTGATCCAACTTACAACATACTTTGCAGATTTTAGATCACTCTTTTAGTTCAATCCTTATGCTTGGCTTCAATCACTTCAGCTCTGACTGCTTGTCTCCCTGTCAAGCTTCATCTCCTTGAGTCTTCTTACTCATTCTGCCAATGCAATCGTCCTTGTGGTCATCTATTCAAACAGAGTTCCTGTGTTATCTTCTCCTTAGCACATTCTTCATCATTTCATGCTTTTATGCTTGACCACGGCTCTCTCTCTCACTATCCCCTCTATTTCGCTATATTTCTTCATTAACTTATGTCTTCTTATATAGAAGTCTGATTTTCTTTTTGCCGCTCAATTCTCGCTCTCCAATTTTGGGTTTCAAAATGGATTAGGTAGGATACAATGTATCTACCCCATATCTTGTTTTCTTCTTGAAACTTTGCCAGTTGTATCTTAAAAATGTTCTACATGGTGTTCTGTGCCACCAACTCATCATTCTTATCTTCCTTTTAATTCATAGATTTCTAGATAACAACTTTGTCGGCTTAGATCTGGCAAATCTTCAATTTTCAAAATAATGCAGCAACTTAGCATTATTGAGTTACTGGTGCTCGACACCTCTGTGTTACTCAACACCTATACCTGCTCGGCACTTGGTTCTGCTTGGCACTTGATTCTGCTCAGCACTAGATTCTGCTAGGCACCTGGTTTTGCTGGGCACTTGATTTTGCTCGGCACTTAGTTTTGCTCGACACTTGATTTTGCTTGGCACTAGATTCTGCTCGGTACTTGGTTTTGCTCGGCACTTGAACTTGCTCGACACTTGAACTTTCTCGGCACTTACTAGCTTGCTCGGCACTTGAACTTAGTTTGAGCTTTACAAAAGTGTTAGCTAAAACCTTAGATCTTTGATATGTTTTAGCGTGCCCATTCTCCGTATCTTTTAGTATGTCATCCAATACACTTTTTCATCAATGGCTTAGCTGATCCTTGTACTTCATTACAACATCATAACTTCAACCTTTCTCTAGGTGTTCTAGTTACATCTTATTGATTGTCTCCACCTTGAAAATCAACTAATTGATAGTATTTGGATCACTAAATCAATTATCATCCTTGCAAGCAGCAAGTTTGACATCAATGACAAAACAATGATTGAGGACATTCTTTACCAGTTCCATATATTATTCCAACAATTGTTCTTATGATCATTTCAATCATTTCCAACAATCTCCCTCTTTCAATCATTTCCAACAATGAAACCATAGATGTGAACCATTTTTGAGCCTCTACACTTATAAAATATAAAATATAAGAATAATAAAAAATATTTTATTGAAGTCTAATATTTTAAATAAATAAATGCAAAATTTGGTAAGACAGTTTTTATTATTAGATTTTTAAACAATTATACTTTAGTATTAAACGATTCTTTTTATAAATTAAAGATTTATAAAAAAAATTATTTAATATTTAGAAATTGTTATATTAAATGGTAAGTTACAACTTAATAAATTTCATATAAAGAGAAATCTAATAAATAATACTAATAAATATATGTACATACATTAAATTCTATTATAAACATCTTGGAAAATACATTTATTTAGATAGAATTTTCTTATAATGTGGATTAACCATAGAATAATAAATAACTAATTTAATTTAGTTAATAATATTGAAGTATTTAAATAAACATTGAAGTTTTTCAATTTATTGTACAATTTTAGAATCTTATTTAAACTCATATTCAACTAAAGTGTAATAGTTCTTAATTAATGTGAGATGCTAAGTTATTCAAATATTCAAATAAAAGAAATGTACTTATAAAAAATCAATTAAAAGGAAATATAGTTTTACATTTGATGTTCCTCCAAAGAAAAGTTATATTACAAAATTTGAAACATTAAATGAGTTTAAGTTCATTTTTTTAAAAAAAAATATATATTTTTTGAAAAATGAACCTTCTAAAATATAACACCACATATAAATATATACGTAGCATTTTTTCCTAGAAGAAACCTTTAAAAAATTAATTGAAAAATAGTTATATCTTACAAATATGTTACTTTTCATTTCTCCCTTATAAACACATAATTGAGTAAGGATTATGTTTACATACTTTAAATTCTCTCTTTTTAAAAAAAAATATGTTTATTTATATCAAGAATTTTCTTTATAAAGATTATTTCTTTATAGAAATTGAGAATTCATAAAGAGTTATGGCACATTTATTTTTATTGAATGAATTTGGTTTGAAAATAAAATAAAATACTTTTCATTAATTCAAGTTATAAATTAAAAAATTCAGTTGAATGTAACTACCGAGATAATTAAAGTGAGATAAGTAAAACTAACATGTAACCACACTTTAAAAGCATCTAGTTTGAATCTATTTAACTTCAATGTATCCTTTAAACAACTTCACTAATGAAAGAAAGAAAGAAATAATTTAGATGTTCAATTTTTTTTTAACAAATTCAACATTTAAAAAAATGAAAAAACCAATAAGAATATACATTTCTTAACACCATGAATGTGTTACTAATTTTTAATTTAACTTCAATGCATCTGTTAAACAACTTCACTAATGAAATAAATAAATAAATAATTTAGATGTACAATTTTTTTACCAAATTCAACGTTTAAAAAAATGTAAAAACCAATAAGAATATACATTTATTAACACCTTGAATGTGTTACTAATTTTTTTGAATACAACTTATAAAACATTACACCTTATAAAAATAAAAATTAAACGTGTGTGTGTGTGTGTGTGTGTGTGTGTGTGTGTGTGTGTGTGTGTGTGTGTGTGTGTGTGTGTATTACTGCTATAATGTTTTATTATAGCTATTATATTATGTTCTTGACAGTTCTTTAATTTTTTAACCAATTTAAATATTCTACTTTTATAGTTTTTTTTTATGTGTATTTAATATCCATGCAACACAGGAAACTGGTGATGAATGTGAGAGTGAAAAGTGTGTGACAAAGAATAGAGAAGAGTTTGCATATAGACAAAATAATACAGCTATCTGTGTTTAATAGAAACTAAAGACAAATTTGAGCTCTGTCTTCACCTATGCAAGGTCAAGTTTACTAAGTTGGAGCATTTATGTGTTCTATATCTTATTTCTCTAAACCATAATTTCAAAAAACTTGATAAACATGCACAAATTTCTGAACTATAACTGATAAACATGCACAAATTTTAGAACTATAAGGCATATAAATTAATTTCGTATATATTGATATCTTAAATTCAACTGCAAATATTTACTAGACATAGTCTTTATGAACTCTATTGGAGTGAAATTCCACTAACCTTTTCTCTAGTTTTTGCTACTGATGTTGATGCTCCAAATTCATGGAAAAGAAAGGTTGATGGCAAATAGCTTTACAAATTGAACTTTTTCAAGTTTTTGCTTGTTCACACAAACACAATTAATATAGGCATGTTCGCCCAAACTACCCCTTCAAATTTCCTAGCAACCGTGAAATTTTAGTGCATGCATAAAAGTAGAAAAATTTTAATCCTTTTTTCTTTTTTGCTTTTTTTTTCTCTTTTGACTCCCATAATTGTAGGAGAATGATCTCCTACTATAAAATTAAAAAATGTCAAAATGTGCTGCTCGGAGGAATCTTTTCAATGACTATAATTGTAATACATATATTAGTCATTAAGACTTTCAAATATGAGTTTAACTCATTATAGGTTCATTACCGATTGAACATCAACCGACTTCGACACCTCAGGAAAATTAGTAAATCAGGTCAATTTTTTTTTTGAAAAATATGTAGAAACTAGCTTATTGAGATACCTTTCTATTCAAAGAAAAATAAAAAGGTTTATGATAAATTGACTTCAAATTATATGTGTCAAACGAAACATATGTCTGAATTAAGATTCGTGTCACTTCAAAACTTCATAAACTATATAATATTCAACCAAACTAAATCAAACCAAATGCATCCTCTGAATATTGATGTTACAAATATAATGCTGAAATAATTACTTCATTATCATTTCTTTTAAAAAATTTATGTGTGTCAAATAGATTGTCACTCTTTAAAAATATCAAATTTTATTATGTACCACTTTTTGGAGGAGATAAAAAAAAGACATAAATAATTTTTTTTTTAAGATTAAAAAATATGGTTACAAAAAAGGAAAAAAATACTCAAAATCACTAGTTTATGTCATCTTGAAATTATTTATAGTTTTGGAGATATAGTCACTTGAACATGACGTTTGTTGCAAAAATATTGATTTCAGTGTCAAAATTGGTCAAAAAGGGGAACCCATTATTGTGGGATCACCCGGTACCCTTTTAGGGATGGAGGGGGTGTGGCAAGAACACAAATGAAAGGTGTGGTGTCAAAATAAGGTGGATGTGGGCTTAGAAACGAGGACTAGTAGACCTTCAAAAAAGATTACAAGAGCAAAGGCTACCTTCCAAGAAATAGGAAACGGGTCATAGAAGACATTGGAAGATACCTAATGAGGTAAAAAATAAAGATAATCTGATGGAATATTAGGGGATTCAATAGCTCTAGGAAATAATTTATCTTAAAATTTAAGATAAAATATCATAACATGGACATAATTGTCATGCATGAAGTCAAAATGAGTAGACAAAACTTTAAGAAAATGGTCAGCTACCTATGGCTAGAAGTGAAATATTCTTATAGCAGCTTGTAGTGGGTACTTTTTGGGGGATTTACTCTATGTGCAACCCCAATTTGATAAGAGGAGTGGAGATATATTCTAAATCCCATTTTGTGCCAATGACCATTAATTAGGAGAATCAAAGTTGGGTGGTGCTGAATATATATTCTCCAAACACTAGAGGCAGATGACTAAAACTCTAGGAGGAAGCTTCTAAGTGTATGAAGACCTAGAAGGGTACTCATTTCATGTGCATAGTGGACTTTAACACCCCTTATAATCATTAGAGAAAGTGGGTGGCTTGGAAAATATCTTTGAGAGCATGCAAGACCTAGAGGGATTCTTGAGTGGAAATGACCTCATGGATATTGATCTTTAGGGTGTTCAATTTAACTGGTTTAATAACAATATGGGGAAGAATTATATTCAAGTAAGACTTCATAGAGTTATTATATCAATTGGATGGGACATCCTCCCTTACAACTCCCGTTAGGGATACCCAAGATCAGTCTCTGACCACTCAATTCTTATTTTCACTTGACTCTAATAATCACCATAGGAAGAAACCTTTCTGATAGAAAATCATGTGGCATACACATCTTTAGTTTAGAAAACTAATCAATCATTTGCAGAATACTAAAATACAAGGATTTACTATGTTTCACATAGCAAGAAACCTAAGATTGATTAGAAAGGAAGTTGCTAACTGAAGAAAAATTAATTTGGAAATCTATTTAAGTAGAGAAATGAAATAGAGTGCAATTTGGAATAACTACAAAGGAGGATTACAAAAGGTGACATTTTAATGACTACCCATGATGAAGAACAAGAATGAAGATGAAAATAAAGCATTGTGGTCAAAAGAGAAGATGTTTTCTAGATGCAAAGATATAGAGTCCAATGGCTTCTAGAAGGTGATAGGAACATGAAATTTTTCTATAGGCCTACTTCCAAAAATAAGAAGAGAAAAATGATTTGTAGGTTGTTAAATTATAAAAACATTGAATTTCAGGTGGAAGATTTGGAAAAGTGAATGACTGGCTACTTTCGGTAGATTTACAACTCTCCAGCATGTTAGTTAGTCCCTAGATAAAGTTTGACTTCCTGGCAGTTATGCACATAGTCACTAACAATGACATGAAGTAAGACATGATTAGGAAGGTGATAAAGGAGGAAGTCAAGAGCATAGTTTTTGATATAGTTTCCTTCAAAAACCCTATACTAGATGGGTCCCCCTGGCATTCTTCAAGGAATTATGGGAAATTATCAAATATAATCTTATCCATGCGGTGGGAGAATTGGTTTGGACATGTAAGATTCTTAGAGAACTCAATGAGACTTTTATAATTTTGATCCCTAAGATCAATGATTCTACTAGATTAGAAGAGTTTGGACTAATAAGCCTATGTAATACCATCTACAAGATATTTTCAAAAGTGATGGTTAATAGAATGAACCCCATACTAGAAAAATTTATTAGTCAAACTTAAAATGGATTTGTTGCTAGGGGACAGATCTAGGTTACTATCATCACTTCTTATGACCTTCTGCACTCCATGGAAAAGAGTGGTAATGCTTCTATGGCTTTGAAACTTGATATCTCTAAGGGTTATTAAAAAGTTCTTGAAGAGAGTTTCTTATTAAGATCCCGACAAGACTTAGGGTTGGGGAATACTTCATCGCCCTAATCAATGTAATGACCAATAATATCCATTTTTTGGTGATTGGGAATTTGTGAATAGGTCCTTTCTTCTTAGCAAAGAGGGGAATTAGATAGGGGGTGTTACTATCACCCTAATCATTCATAATGGTAGCTAAAAATTTTGGCAAAAATCTTTTAGAACTAGTGGTGCATCATGAAATTCAAGGGATTAAGCCTACTTCGACCCCTTATCCCTCCACCCACCACCCCCCACCCCCCCCCCCCCCCCCCCCACACCCACAATGTCCTCCAACAATTTTTTGATGAAACCTTTCTTTATGGAATATCCTCCATAAGAGAGGTGAAGGTCTAGAAAAGAACTCTAAAAGGATATGCTTAAGTGTCATGCCAACATATAAATTATCAAAAAAGTAAAATATACTTTTGCAACACCAAGATAACTACTCGGTAAAGAATTACCATAGAAATGGAATTTCAATTTGATTCCTTCCCTAATTCTTTTTTAAGTCTCCTCTCACTCTCAAAGATGTGACACCCAAATTCTTAAATACAATGGTTTAGAGGATGTATAGGAAGCTAGCAAGTTGGAAGGGGAAGATCTTAAGAAATTCGGGTAAGATTCAATTACTCTTGTCTTCCTTGCAAGGTATCCCTATTTAATTCATATTCTTCTTTAAGATATCTAATAAATTTAAAAATATTATTGAGAAAATACAGTGTGACTTGTTCTGATGGGGAATGGAAGAGAAGAAGAAGTTTAGTATGGTTAGGTGGGACAAAGTTTATTTTCCTAAATTCCAAGGAGGTCTAAAATTAAGAGGAATTAGAGATAATAATAAAGCCATCATGATGAAGGTTGGATGGAGGTTGACACAAAATCCAACCCTTTGGTGCCATATTAAGTGTGCTAAATATTTGAATTTTTGACCTTTCTCCCAAACCTTGTTTGACAACAATATGCCTTCTAGTTCAAATATATGGAATAACATCATTATAATAAGGAAATATTTGAAAGGAGTAATGAGATGGAAGTTGGGAAATGGTGACTAGATCGAACTCTAGAAGGAAAGATGGTGGAAAGATGGTCCTTTTGAAGGAACCAATTTTGTCATACTAAAAGGTAGGGGGGAGATAGGGGTAGGAGAAATGGTGAAACACTACATCCAAATTAAGAAATGGAAGGCCTTCAACTTGGATAACTGAGATGGGAGGAAGAAAGCTTAAGTTGAAGAACGTAACAATAGGATGAGGGGGACACACATTCCTTCTTTCCTAATAGAGGAATGGATTATATGGGATAAAAACTCAAATGAGGAGTTTAGTATGAAATCTAACTATAATTCTGTAGTGGAGGATGGCAGAAATCTAGAATAAAAATATGTCTTGAAGTCACATTTTACATCCAAAATAAATTTCTTCTAGTGGTCAATCGTATAAAATAGTGCGATCAACATTGATAACCTCAAATGGCATAGTTTGTAGATGTGTAACAGATGTGTTTTATGCCATAAGGAGGAAGAATCTATTCCTGATGTGTTTATCGACAACCCATACTCTACCCAAGTTTTGCATAGTATTTTGGTGAAGATTGGAGTGCTATGGGTTTTTCACAATTTGATCTCCCAATTTTTTCTTGCGCGGTAGTGCCTTGTAGAACACTCCCTTATTAATATGACTTGGAAGGCTATTCCTACATATATAAGTTGGAACTTATGGAAAGAATGAAATAACCACATATTCAGAGAGACAAGTACACCTTAGGAAGTGGTCATTCAAAAGTATATGGGACATAATAATGAGGGGGTCTTGATATGGAAGTGAAAATCTGCCCACTACCCCCCTAACTATGTTAGGCAAGCCTGGGGATGCATGTCGGGCATTAATTAAATTATAAATAGGATGGATAATTCAAAGACAATCCAAAGGATGTAGACTGAATGGCAGCCACCCCCTCAAATTAGTTGATGTTGAACTTTGATGGATCTGAGCAGGTGGCGAGAGCTACTAAAGGAGGAATAATTCAAAATTCTCTAGGCAGTAGTATTAGAGGATACTCTAGGGTATGCAACAATGTATCAAGTAATGAGGATAAGGTGCTTGGACTCCTATGGGGTGTTGACTTAGCTAGGAGCTTGGGAATTCATAATTTGATTGTGGGGGTAGATTCTATGATAATCATTAAAGTAGCCAAAGGGGAGAATGAGATCAGTTCAAATACCACATATATTATGAAGGATTCCCAATGCATTGTGAACATTCTTAATGATGTGAGAATATAACACATTTACATGAAACAAAACCAAGTGGTAGACAACTTGGAAAGATATGGACATGAAATCATTAATGATCAAATTTGGTTGGATGAGAAAAATGTCCTCATGATAATTAAATCACTTGTTCATAAAGAGACATTTAAACATGATGAACAACCTAGCATACGATAAGGGTTCTCCTTTCATGATGGGTTTCACTAAGTCTTTTAGCTATCCTACCATTCTTGTTGGGTGTACCATGATGGTGATAATTTTAGAGGTGGCCTCTTTTTTTGGAACTACTTCTAATAAGAAATTGAAAACAATTATTCATAATGGTCAAGGGAAAATTAGTATTCCAAACCTAATTTGGGGAGATTTCTCACACCACCTAGGATGGGCTTCAAAATCTCAAGACATCGAGATTTGGAGACATCACAAGGATATGGTGATCTGGCCTCTTATTTTTAACTTAATTATTATGATTCGTAAAATACATTTTTCCATTTGGGGTCCCTTTATCTTTAAATGCTACTAAATTTTTTGTAAGGATTTGGTTCTAGCTTTCACTAAAAATCTTATCACTCAGACTAAGAAAATGGAAGCTGAGATTAATGACGGAGAAAAAGAGTTGGTTTTTGACATAGATGATGATAATGTTATGGAAGGAGAAAATTCAAGACTGGAAACATTGATAAATGAGAATATTGTTAGGGATGAAAAAATGGCATGGTCCTAACTGAAAGAGGGTGAATTCATCTCTTTTATATAGAGAGAATAGAAGGCCATAATAAGACATCTGGTCACTTGGAAAATTGTTTATTCCTAGAAGATTGGGTCACTATAGATAGGGTCACTTTTGAGGTGATGGAAGAAATGATAGCCAATGCCACTGACCTCTTGCTAGAAGGAAAATTGTGGATGAAGAATCATAGGATTAAATATGTAGTGAGCCTCAGAAGTTTCTTCTACTATTACAAAGCCCCTATTAATTTCTTAGGTGGTTTTGATTAGTAATAGCTCCTTAAGCCATATAATATGGTCTACGAAGTTATCATGTGACATGTCACCCTCAAATTTAGGATTAAGGTTCTCTATTATTACCGTTTCCCTATCTTGAATCATTTGTGTGGCAAATAATGCATTTATTTTCCATTTCCCACACTCCATTCAATGGAGGATTGTGTTTTGAATACAAGGAAAAAATGTGAAGAGGGTAAAAATTACAAGTTGTCTATCACCAAGCCTTGATGTTCCATTTGTTCAAATTTTACAAAGGTCTCCACCCTCATATTCTAAGTATTATCCCTCCCCTTCTCAAAATTACTACTCAAATCTCTACTCCCCATCCTAAACCCACTTCAAAAGAGGACCTCATGGCCAAAACAAGAAAAATTAAGGAACAAATCAAAATTTTACAATTAAAGAAAACTGGAACCATGAGTAAGGGCATTAATTAGTAGAACAAGTGGTTGAGAGAGAAAATTCCTTGCAACAACCTTGCCATACCCAAAGCTGACACCTTAGGGAAAAAGTTTGGACCTAGTCCAAAATGTAGGGATACTAGAAGCAACTGAATGAAGTTGAGGAAGAAGAAATAGAAAGTGAAGGAAAAAAATAACTATGGAGGAAGCCATCCCTTTACCTTCTAAGGTTTATGACACTTTCAAAACTATTACTCCTAATTTTGGAAAGTTTGGGAATGTCGAGAATAGAATGGTAACCTCTTTGGTTAAGATGGGAATGTTGGAGACTAAAGTTGAGGAGTATTGCATGGGGAGAGAATAGGAAGCCAAGGATGAGTAAGAGGGAGATCACATTCAACAAAAAGACACCACAACCAAAAATGACAACACTAAGTAGGGAAACCACATGGTGGAGAAAATAAAAAAATCAATTGTTAAGTTAATAAAAAAAAATGAGGACCTAGAGGATAAGTTTGATAGGGTGGCCAAATTATCTATCCACATCATGCACTAAGTAGCTAGTACACATGTAAACTAACTAGGACTAGGGGATTGATGATAAGGAGGTGGAGATGAACCATGCTCTCTATATGGCTTCTTGGCTGAAAACTAACTTTGATTGCTACTGTAAAATATGAGCAATCATTGATGGTTCTCATGTTATTTTGGTTAGATTTTATTTTATTTTATGATGCTTAGTTTTACTCTACACTTATGGGCATTTTTTAGTTTCTATATCTAGACTATTAGTAGAGCCAATATTTATTAAATAATGACCATGATTTTTTTTATTGATGAGACTCTCGATGATTATGGTATTTTTTTCTTTTTGGTTATAGGTATGGCTAGTTTTTTGAAATTTTGAAAGGGGGTGGGGTAATCTTATGGTAGTTACTACCAACTGATCTTTAGATAGTTCCTCTTCTATTTTTGGACAAGCCCCCATTTTGGTTGCTTCTTAATTTCAAAACCATATACAGCCTATTATCAATAAACAAGATTTAAAAAAATTATAATTAGTGAATAAATAAATAAATTAAGAATAAGAGAATATTGTTGAAAATATTTTGCCTCTCTAAATATGATTTAATAACAAATGGTAATAACAAAAAATTGAATAATATAATACAAAATAATATAAATTAACCAAATTTAATAAAAATTCAAGAGCTAGGTAATAAAAATATATGACTCACTCAAAATAAGATATCCAATGGAAGAGAATTATTTTTAATGAGGGAGAAAGAAGAAGAGAAGATCGTAGTTAAATAAGGATTAATGAAAGAGGAAAAAAAAGAAAAAGGAAGGGACTTTTTTTCTAAAATTTTATAGTTGTGAAAGGATATTTCTCTTCAAAAGGGTTGTAATTATAAATGTTTGTGACTCTTTGAAAAGGTGGTAATTATGATGGGTTTTCATGCTTCAAAGGACTATTTTTAATGAAATGTACTCTTTGAATAGGATGTAGATGAAAAGAAAAAGGTAGGAGAATAGGTCGAATAACAACAACCAATGAAGAAAGTATTAGTGAGATTAAGCATAATACCTTGCGATGCTAAACCACATGTGTTGAACAGAAATAAGAGATGAAAGATTTATTTATTTATGGATTATTTATATATATAGAAGTGAATTTCTAAATAATACACATGATTTAATGGTTGTGATTAATGGTTTTAAATCAAGAGATACACTTTCAAGACAAGACCATGATCTCAATATGGTACCATCTCCTTATTTTTTGTATGTGGGGTTACTATCTATTTGACCAATATGAGAGAGACTAATGTAAAATTTATGGCTTAAATTTTAATTTATCTAAATATATGCATATGTGATAAGGGCCCTAGTAAGGGTTAGCTTTTCTACGATGTACCATAGAGGGAGAAATCTAGACAATACGAAGAAGTAATTGATAATGGTGCTAGAACATATATTGTAACACTTTTCACATAGAGATCCTCAAAAGGGTTAGTAATCTTAATCATGAGACATCTTTAGGATAGATGGTAGAATAGTATAGTTAGATTTATTATTGTGTAAATTTTGATATTTACTTTATAGGGATTACTTGTCCGAAGCTAACTATAATAGAAGTGACATTACAATTGTATTAGAGAATGATCTTGCAATCTCATAGGGTAAAATAATATATAAGAAATAATTCATTTTAAAGACTAATGTAAAATGCTAATGAAGATTAGATGAGATTGTGTGTGTGTGTGTGTGTGTGTGTGTGTGTGTAGAAGTGTATTTCTAAATAATACACATGATTTAATGGTTATGACTAAAGTTTTTAAATCAAGAGATACCCTTTCAAGAGAGGACCGTGATCTCAATATGGTACCATCTCGTCATTTTTTGTATGTCAGATTACTATCTATTTGGCCAACATGGGAGAGACTAATGTAATATTTATGGCTTAAACTTTAATTTACCTAAACATATGCATATGTTATAAGGGCCCTAGTAAAGGTTATCTTTTCTATGATATACCATATAGGGAGATATCTAGACAATACAAAGAAGTAATTGACAATGGTGCTAGAACATATATTGTGACACTCTTGACATAGAGATCTTCAAAAGGGTTAGTAATCTTAATCGAAAGACATCTTTAGGATAGATGGTAGAATAGTATAGTTAGGTTCATTATTGTGTAAATTTTGATATTTACTTTGCAAGGATTACTTGTCCTAAGCTAATTGTAATAGAAGTGACATTACAATTGTATTAGAGAATTATCTTGCAATCTCATAGGGTAAAATAATATATAAGAAAATAAATCATATTAAAGACTAATGTAAAATTTCAATGAAGATTAGATGAGATCCGATCATAGTCATGAGAACCACACATGAATTTGGACTAAAAGAGATACATATTTCAAATCAATACAAGAAATTATCTAATTGCTTGCACTAATATGTTCCTATTTTATGATACAATAATAATTAGAATTTGACAATACAATATTGATAATGATAGTAAAATTTTATATTAAATTTAATATAAAAATATAAAAATCTGAAATAATTTTAAAAGACTAATATAAGATAAATAATAATATATATAATCTATTATCAATGTATAAGATTTAAAATAATCAATTAACAATAAACAAAAAAAACTGAAAAAAAAAAATTAAATTAAATACAAGAAAAAATATTATAGAAAATAAGTTACCTTTCCAAAAAAGATTTAAGAATAAATGATAATAAAAATTGAATAAATAATATGATTTAAAATATTAGAAATTAACTAAATATTATAAAAAGTTAAGAGATATGTAGTAAATATTTGTGACCCTTCAAATTATGATATAAAAAGGAGGAGAGGTTATTTCAAAGAGAATGAAAGAAGAGGAGAAGATAGGAGTCAAAGAATGATTAATCCAAGAGGAAATCAATGGGAAGAAAATAAGGAAGGTAGACCTTTTTTTATTTTAAAATTATTGTAATGATTATATGAGGCGACTATTTGAAAAGGTTGTAATTACAAATGGTTACGACTCTTAGAAAATGTGGTAATTATAAAGTATTGCTACATTTCAAAGGTTTTTTTGATGAAATGTCAAACCATTTGAAAAGGACAAAGATGACTGATAAAACAAGGTAGGAAGGTAAAAAAACAAACCTATAAATTGTACTTTTATAAAAGAAAAAGATGGTGACACACAAACTATGTACCATTAACAACATAGAAGTGACATTTTCACTTAGAATTTAAGATGATGTGAATTAATGAAATGCGTAAAATTAAATAAAGTTTATTCTTATGATTTTTCAATTATTTGTTTTCCAAGAATTTATATATTTATAACAATGTTTCAAATCTATTTTTAATTACCAAAAATATAAGGTGTAGTTGTTGGCATAACTAATGCAGTGATGCTACATATTGTATTAATGAATATAAGTATAGATTTGGTCATTTGTAATTTGCTATTTGTTTGTCATTGATATCAACTAATTGCCTTTGTATTTACTACATGTTCCCAAATATTGATTGAATAAGTATGAGTTCTAGAATGTTTTAATAGTTTCTATTCTACATGAGGATTAAGTTATCTTTGTGATAACTACTATTGTTATGAATAAATTAGTAAGTTATGATTGATGAGGTCAAATATGGTAAAATCTAGAACAATTAGTGATATATAGTCAAGTGATTTGAATTTTTTTTCAGATTGGTAACATATTAACTAGAGTAATCATAGGATATGATTGTTAACAATGTTCAATGTCATTACAAGAAAAAATTATAATGTTGATAGGTAAAGGTGGTCAAAAAGATTAATTCCTTTAACATGTGATGAATATTTGTTGATCAGTGAAGATATTCAAATTTTTATTTGGATCAATTATTTTTTTCATAAAGTATAAAGATATTTCCTTTATTTGTGAAAATTGATTTGACTTCATATTAAGTGATGTATTTGTTTGAGGGGGGTCTTAAGGAAGTTTCTTTTTTTTCAATATGGTATATCAAATGGTGTACTTTCCTACATGGAAATTTAAATGTGAGTGCATACACTCAAAATTTTTTATGAGTGGTTAGACACATTATATTTTACCTAAGTTGATTTTGATTATTTATCTAAGCTTTGTTCTAAGATGTTGGAAGGAATTTTTCATATTGGAAACTCGATGAAGGAGGTAGTCATTTATTGTGAGTTACAAAAGGATTTTTTAATAGAAAGTGAAAGAAACACGTGAATTTAAGCCACATAAGAGTGTATGGTATTAAGAAGAGTTCGAGAGATTCATATGATCAGATCATGTAGAGTTAGTGAAATTTAATAAATTAGCTCATCTATTTCTTTGTAACCATTATAATAGTGAAATCTATTAGTATGGTTATTCCTAAATCCTCATATCATAAATCCTTAAATGAGGTATCATTTAAATAGAGTGTTTAAAGTCCTCTAATTTGGCTACTTTTAATAGGGAAAAGATCCTTACAAATCTAATTGAAAATCCCTTAACCTAGTAGCACCTAATAATTCTTTTGTAAGCCTTAATTCTCATGTATTCGATATTAGTGTGAAGTGGAAGGAATACCTTATTGAGTGCTTCCAATTTAAAGTAAAAACCTCAATGCAATTTCCATTGGACCTTAAAACTTGGTTATACACATTTGAAAATATTAATTATGGATTTTATAAAAAAAAAGGGAAAAAATGCAATAAAAGACCAAATTCAAATATTTATTGAATTAGGATGGAAATAAAAAGATTAAATTATCCTAATCTCCATAAATTCCACTATACCATTAGACAATAATTTGTGAAACAATACATGCCATTTTAGTTTGATAGGTTGTTTTGAATATAAATTTTATTGGATAATAATTTGAGAAGTAATACATGTCATATAAATTTTGTTAGTTCTTTTGAATGTAATAGTTTTTAGTTAAACATGGAAAGACAAACTTATAGTATATGGCCATACTCATCATACTAAAAGACGTAAAGAAAATTTGAAAAGAAAAACAAATTCATTTTTAAAATATTAATATTGGTCATCAACATGATCGTACATAAATGATGAATTCAAACATGAGAAACACACAAAAAAAAAAATTCTAGAATTTTTTTCATAAAAAAATCATTGAAGCTAGAATATATGATGCATATCTAGCTATGAAGAGATCACTATCTATTTCTACATAGATGTTTTTTCTAGTCCAACGTATATTTTACAAAACTTGAAGACATTAGCTTTTCTAAAAAAAATTGGATAGTTATTTGAATCTAGTGGAATGTCTTATAGATAAATAAACATATACCACAACTTTGATACAAAATTAAGAAAATAATGTTCCCCATATTTAACACCATCATCTATGATGTGAAGAATTACCTCACAACTAAGAGTATCCATAATAGCATCTACAATACATTCTCTAACAACTAGGGAAACATATTGAGTATTCCTACCAACCTTTCTCATATTAGGTGGCACAATTATCTCCTACTACCCAAGCCCATTTATGATACCTTTTGCACAATTGTCTTTTTCTTTTCAAGGAAATTACTTGCTATTTTAAAAACAAGGTAACTATTACACACTATCTAAAAAGGTTTTCTTGAAGAGAAATTTTTATTCTAATAAAAATTTCAAACCTTACTGTTGTAGTAATTAGGATGTGAATGAGTGAAAATAGTTTTCTAAAGGATTATAATTCAAAAGATTGGCCTATGAATTTTTGTATAAGAGATAAAAAAACTAAAAGGCCTACATCAAGATAGGTATGGTTGAAAGAAGAATATAGGAATAATAATTATTTCATAAATAATACTTATGAAAAAAATGAAACATCAAAGATTGAAAAAGAGATTGGTGGTATGGTTCTAACAAAGAATTAAAGTAATATGGAAGTGTTTAAATAGTTCAATCCATTTTGAATAGAAACTCTAACATAGCTGAAAGGGAGAAAGAGAAGATATAAGAAAATTATCCTCCTTGTATTAACATAGGATAAAATTGAAGGATGTAGAAAAACCTCATTATGAAAGAAATTAAGGCCATATTTTCATTACATTTACAAAAAAGCTCCTAGTCAAACCAACTTCTTCTTCCTTCCATCCATTTATTTTAAGACTATTAATAAGGACATCTTATGGCAATTGAGTAACAAAGGAAGAAACACATGATCTTGAGGTCTTAAACTACATGAATTTGGTAATAATACCAAATATTTAAGATGATGAGGCTATGATAATTTCTATTTAGTAACACTACATAATAATATTTACAAGACAATTACAAATTTTATGAAAGTAGATTAAAAGAGGCATTGCATGATATTATGGTTAGAATGTTTTAAATAAATGAGGAGGCAAGGGGTGGGGTAAATTATTTATCCAATATCTACATATACTAATTGATCAAACAAGGACTTATACAAATTTAGATCTTAATATTTTTTAGATTGGCCTCTATAGTAAACTCTCAATAAACATAAACTACTAGCCCATTTTCTTAAACATAACAGACTTGTACAATGTAAACATGAATAGTAAATCACCACAAATAACATCCACATACATTTTACACTAAGATTTAATGTGGAAGCCCAATTTGGGAAAAACCACCAATAACATGTCACTAATATTTCACTCTTCTAAAGTGAGCTATGTTAGGATCCACCCCTATTAAAGGTTACAAAAAACACTATTAAATATGATCTTGTTAAAGGATTTCATTGCTCCATTATCTATGGCCTTATTAAAGGATGTTAGAACATTCCATTAGAATGTCACCTTGATTAAAGGATTTCAAACTAATAAGCAAGTAACAATAGGTTTTAATCTAACAAAAACAATTCAATTTATAAATGCATATCTCAATTTAGCTCAAAATATGATCCAATAATAGGACTTCCTTGTCATCTTAGTCTCTAATTCACTTGGAAAACCTTCAAGTGATCACACTTCTCCAATTATCAACTCTTCTTAGCCTTCTTCTTAAGTTCACCAGTCAATAGCATCAATGACTACTCCACACTTTAACAAATCTTTAAGGTTAGACCTTGTACATCCTTAAATAGGCAATTCTTTTATTTTTCCACCTAAACACAACCATCGATCTAGGGGTTACAATCAGAGTCAACATGTATAATGAATCTGTCAACCTTTTTATTCATCCTCTTCTTTTGTAAAAATTTCTCTAAACTTCTTCATGAATCGTTTCATAGAAACATACAAAATAGTTTCCCTTGATTTAAATATTCTATGTCATCAATCATTATCTTCAATATTCTTTACATATCACTGCAAATCAATTCTTTTAGCTAGAACTTATGATTTCTCATAAACTATCAAAATATTGATCTTGACAAACATTGTGGTTTGACACTTGGTCATCACTAGGTTACTTGGTTACTACTAAATTTCTTATTTGGCCCATGTACTCACACTTGGTCAACACTATTTGTGCTTGGCCTATATAGTGCCTCAGTTGATGCTAGAATCACTCAACATATACATCAAGTTCCTTTATCTTCTGCTCTATTGCTCAAGAAAGCCTAGGCATTTGGTCAATTCTTCATGAATTCTTCAAGGATTGAGTACAACTATAATCTCCTCTTGTAACATGATTTAAATATTCACTTTATCTTGTTAAATTATAACTAATAAAGTGTCCATTGTAGTTTCTTTTTCATAACTAAACCTTTCCTCTAGGTGTTATTGCTATGACCAACTTCTCAAATCCTATTTATCAATCAAATAGAAATGTCATTCACATCAAATAGAAAACTATCTCACCAATAATTTTTCACATCAATGAAAATGATTGTTTCCAACAATCTATGCCTTTAGCATTGATGACAACACCTCTAGTTGTCATGCAATCGAAGACATGTACTAAATCAAGGAAACTCTCTCTATGTATAGTCTCTGTAGTGCCTACCCTCATTCACATCTTTTCTAGACGTATTGTTGCTATTATTATCAGACTTTGATGGACTAGTATTATGTTGATGGATTAGTGGTATTGTTTTGAAACTCTCAGACATTATGTTATGGATTCAGTTGATATATGAAGAGATCATTTAGACTATACATTTCATGCATACATGATGATCATTATATTGTTTTTAGCTATTGTTGATGATTAGTTGGATGGTTATTATCTCATGTGTTTTATTATGGATACTTACCCCATACTTCCATGTGCATGGTGTGCGTATTTTCTCATTGTATGGCATTTCTGATGTGGTTAAGGAAGGGAGTCGTAGTCACCTGCATAGTCAGGATCTACATGATGCATCACTTCCTTCCATTGTCTGTTTAGCTTAGTATTATATATATTGTATGTACATGCATGGTTTTTCTACAGGTTGCAGGTACCAGGTATCGGCTTCCCTGAATTGCCAGGATGAGCGTACCCTATCATACTATCTCAATGATAAGAGTAGGGAGATAAATTCTCAAGTGCAAATCCCAAACCCTTAAACTAATTGTCCTAGTGAGGTAGGCCAAGTATCTGGATATTTTACCCACCGAATGTGTCGGATGACATAATTCGTGATTTTTAACCCTTTAAACTAATTTTGAGTGATTTTCTCTATGATGGGTTTTCATATTTTATCTTGGAGGTCTATGGTGAATTTTCTATTAATTAAGTCTTAATAAATAGATTTAATTAATAAATTAATTATTTGAGAAAATTAATATAAGATATCATGTTATTTGATATTTTGATTATAATTAATTAAATGAGAAATAATTGAGGAAAAAGAAAATAAATAAAAGAAAATTAGAAAATTAAAATTAATAATAATAATAAAATAATAGTAAGTAATAAATAAATAATAATAATAAAAGTTATAAAAATTAAAATGAAAGTTATAAATATTTAAATAGAAATTATATAAAGAGTGAATTGGAGTTATAAGTTTGCACGGGAGTTAACGCACTTTTCTATTTCTCACATGTCAACAACACGGGGGTTAGTGCATCAATTAAGCACATGGTGTCTACAACCCTATGGCTCATCTAGAAGGTTGGAAAAGACCCATGCTTAGTTGGTGACACCTTCTAGCTGTTTCTAGAAGCATTCTAGATGTTTCCTGAAAGCTCTTTATATTCAGGCATTCTTAGAAGCTTAGACATAGTGTTGGGAGTGCAATTGGAGCATTGGAGGACTTGAGAATTCTGAAGAAGGGAGGAGCTTGCTCTGCGGGTTTTCTAAGGAAGAGCGATTTAGCATCAGAATCTAAGTAGATTCTTGTGGTTTTACTTATGCTATTTCTGCATCATGCATTCCCTGTCTTCTTTGTGTCTTCCATATGTCCTCTGAGAAGTTTCATATTTATATTTGTTATGCATTCTCATTATAGGTAGATTAATGTATTTGAGAATTTTATATGCATAGATCTAAAAGATCATGGGGCTAGGGTTTAAATTTATAGCCAAATCAACTAGAAAATTAATTGAGTGAATCTATAATGCAAATATTTTATAGAAAAATTCTTAAATTGTAGATATAATCTTTGTGGAAAAAAACATACATGTTTATATATTCAGATCTGCATATATATATATATATATATATATATATATATATATATATATATATATATATATATACATATATATATATATGTATATGTATACATTTATTATGAATCTAATACAAAATTTGAATATATATACATACATACATACATACATACATACATACATACATACATACATACATACATACATACATACATACATACATATATATATATATATATATATGTATATATATAATAAACCGAATGAATGATTGATAAATCACAGTGGGGAAAACTTAATAAACCGCATCGCGATTCATATTGCACGGAAGCAATGTTAAAAATATATATATTAAAATTTTTCGTGGGCATGACTTGTACCCCATGCTTGCAGAAGGCAGAGGCCTGCCATTGCAGGTTTGCGGCGACAGGGGTACTACTTACCCGCTGTCGGCACAGTGCCTGCGACCGCAGGTACTCTGTACTGCAGCAAGGATGGGGGGTTTTAACTAATAATTTTGTTAATGTTGCATAATTTAAACAAAAATGTTTATGTTAAAACATTTAAAACAGAAGTTATACATTTTCTATGAAATCAATTTTTATTGTATTTAATTTTCATATTATATATGGTGTTAATCGAAATTGTTAATTCAATTTTATGAAACATAATAATTATTTATATATTTATATATCTATGTATGTATATATATATATATATTTTTAAATATATATATATATATATATATATGTATATGTAAATATGTAATATGTAAATATGTTATTAATAAATTTAAGTTATTATTATTTGATAAATAATTTATATTGAAGGTTTATTTTCATAATTGTGACTCTTTAATGATTTTCAACTATTAAGATTTAATTATTTTAAATTATTAAATAAAGAATTGATAGTTTGGTGGGGGATGTATCAAACAAATATTATAATTGGAAAATGGATTTTTAGTTCTATTAAGGAAAACTTTTATTTATCCAAAACAATACATGTGTTCCTCCATTCATTCTTCAAACTTGGAAACATAAACTAAGATCTCTACATTTAAACTCAAGTTGTAAATTTAGCAAAACAAAAATATGTGTTTGCATTGTGTATTCTTTATGCTATCATTTTGGGTTTTGGGTTGACTAGTGTTGACCAGTATAGGACATCTACCAGAGGCTTGGGAGTTATGTGATTGTGATGTCATGATGATGTTTTAATCTCGATCTTTATAAACCCAACCATGGTTATGCGGTGGAATGCTCTATGTATTGCTTGTAATTATTGATTTTTATAGTTGAGATTCTTATGTATGAGATACTTGACTTAACCATTATTTTTGGTCATCAATCAGTTAAGCTTGGTTATTTTCTAGTCGCCATGATGGGACTAAAATGTGGATTTATTCTTGATGATGTCATGTTATGACATGTTTGACTCAACCATTTTTGGAGTCTTCGATCAATATTATTGAGATATATTTTTGTTATTGAGAACCATTGGATACTTTTGATTATCAGTGATGCTTTAGTCGCTAATAGAGAGCTGTTGTGATCATTATTTTCTATGGATCCTTGCTCATGGAGATTTGATGCTTTTATGCATATTTGATGATTTTATTATGGATTATCTTTTGTGATTTTGAGATTTATGATTCTATCAGCATTAGGGTAGGATATTTGCATGTAGTGATGGGAAGTGGCTTGCAATGGGGGTCGGGGCCCTAAGAGGCTACCAGGGTAACTCATTGTAAGTTGGATTAATAAGTGATAACATTCACACCTAATACTAACTGAATGAACCTAAAAAGATAAGTGTTTTGTTCGCACCCATGCCTTGAGTGCTTGTATAGGCTAGGATGGGAGTAGTGAGATACATGGTTGCGACCTTGCATTCCATAGTATGCCTCGTCAATATGAGAGGATACTAGTGGCTGCATGAAATCAGTATGGACCCGTGGAGTTTAGGTAACTGCCAGGGTAACTTGTACATGATAATTGCAATGACACTTTCTCGCTTGCATAGTAGGTTCCTACATGTCATTGTGTGCCTCTGGGGATTAGATGTCAGATTTTGTGTTTGGAATCTTTGAGTTAGTATACATGTAGGATTCCTAAACTTATAGAGATTTGTGCTATGTGATTTTTCTAGCCATTTGGGACTTGAGATTATCTCATTAGCATGGTGGGAGTGGAACACTTAGGTACCACACAGTCGGGTGGTAGTGTATTTTCCACTCTTATCATTTGAGATTCATTGAGACATCATGGCTAATGCGTCCTTCATGATGATGGTGGATATGTATCCTTTTTATTGATGGTTAGCATATGTTAGATGATGTTATCCTATATTAGATTTCTTTCTGCATATAATGTTGTATATGTTAGGAGTGACATTCCTAGTATGTAATACCGATGATCTTTTTGATGATTTGGAATGTTATGCATGGAGGGATGCGTAGGATCCACGATGGTCTAATGATGCTATTAATAGTTGGGAGGAACCATGCACTTAGTTTATTATGTTTGATCTTTATGATGGATGTATATGACTTCTATGATGATGTATCATGCGTATCATGTGATTATCTTTACTTTGATGTATCATGGATTAGAATAGGATGATGTATCTTATTCTATGTATGTATAATCTTTTGAGCTTGTCATACCCTATGAGTGGATGATTGAGTATTTGAAATGTAATGTATAAACATTGGACTTATCATTATTGTTTCATGAGGATGTTGTACTAGATGGATTCATGTATGTAATTCAACGTTAAGGGATCTTAAAGAATGTAATCTGATTATATATGTTATGGTTACTTTCAGATGGACATTGCTCTTTCTTCCGTTATTGTGCATCAGTTATACGTGGTGTTTACTTTCATGAAAAAAAAAAATACTACTGAACTTAGTGAAGTTCTAGGTTAGTTCTTTGGATCCCCTAGCGGGGCATTACATTTGGTATCAGAGCTCGAGTTTCTACATTGGGAGCTCTGGGTATTTTGAAACAACTAGAACTTTGAACTATTAAGTGTATCTCTTCAACTTGAAACTAGGTGAACTAAAGAAAAACTTGACTGTTACTTGAATATTTTTCATACTTCAACACTTAGTTTCAAAACTGGAAATTTTAACTTAAACCTAAACATAGAACTAAACATAGTACCTTGTACTGTTGTAGGATGGTATCTGGGACTAGGTCTTCTGTTAGAGGCCATGGAAGAGGCCATGGTCGTGGTAGAGCTATCAGTGTCCATGAGTCTGCCCATGAGGGATCGACTCATGTAGAGAGCAAGGAAGAGCACTCTAGTAGGCAGCAGGAAGAGAGTCGTAGAGAGGACTAAGCTAAGTCTGAAGAGGTCAGTTTGAGACAAATGATGTAGACTATTCTAGAATGTCTACCTCCTATTCAAGAATAGCCTAAAGTGCATCAGACAGAACAAGAGCATAGACCCAGATCTAGAAGCCCTCGAAAGGATTGTCAGAGGTCCATTGTGTCCACTTAGATGAAGGATCGTTCAAGATCCAAGGTTAAGCCTTTCAATGGGCAAGGTTCTGGTTATGTGGCCGAGCAGTGGCTTATTTCCCTTGACAGGATTTTTGCCATGCAAGAGTTCGACAAAAATGTTAAGGAAAGATTTGTGATCACTAATTTAGAGAATTTTGGGGCCACTTGGTGGACGATAGAGGAGAAGAAGTTGGGAATTGATATGAGCAATGTTACATGGGAGTTATTCCTAGAGAGTTTCTGTGAACGATTCCTACCAGAGGAATGGAAACAGCAAAGAGCTGATGAATTTCATAACCTCAGACAGTATACCTTGTCAGTGATCGAGTATGAGCATAAGTTTTATGAGCTCATGTCTTTTTCAAGGTTCAGTGAAAATTCAGCTCAGTTGACACAACATTTTATTAGGGGTTTGAATAACCGTATTATTGGGGGAGTTAAGGTATTTGAGCCAAAAAGCCTCAAGGATGCGGTGCATCGAGCTATCCTTGTTGAGCAAAGTGTTAACCTTGGTCAAGGTGGTTTTGTAGGAGCACCAGTAGCATCAAGATCTAAAAGAAACTACAATTCAGGTGGTAACAAGAAGTTTTCTTTCTCTAAGGGGAAATAGTATCAACAACAATCTCAGCAGACACAGCAATAGAAGGGCTCAAATTATCAAGCTCAAGGTAGTGGAAAAGGTTCTAACACCAAGAACAACCACAATGCTCAACGCAATAAACAGAATCAGTCCAATTAGCCAGCTCAGAGTAGCCAGTCTTTTGTGAGCAGGAACAGTCATCAGCAATCAAATGTACCACCTATGGGAAGAGGTTTTGAAAGGAATACATAATGTTTTTCATGTGGTCAGATTGGACATTATGCAGCTCAGTGTCCTCAGTGAGCACCTCAATTTTTATGACCTATACCTACTGTTTCAGAGCCTACAGTTGGTGATGCAGGTAGAGATCATAGAGTCTTTGCAGCAGTTGATCAGCGTCAGGCAGATCATCAGGGAACAATGGTTGAGACCACAGGTGCTATTAGAGGTATATCTCTTTTAGTATTGTTTGACTTAGGAGCTACAGATTCATTTATTTCACCATCTATAGTTTCTAAGTGTAAGCTAGATGCAGTGAAGCAAGATCGTGGTTGGCAAGTGGAAATAGCCTTAGGCATTAAGGTCTCCACAGATTCTGTAGTTCATAAGTGTGGGCTTAGCCTAGGAAGCTTTGATACTGCAGTGGATCTTTGAGTCATACCCCTTGGTTCTTATGATGTGGTTTTAGGAATGGACTGGCTTGGATCTCATAGAGCTAGTATAGATTGTAGGAAGAAGATTATTATGTGCCAAGATGACCAAGGGAATGATATCCAGATAGTTGGGATACCAAGGCCTATATCTCTGCAGATGATTTCTACTATGCAATTGAAGCAAAGTTTTTGTAAGAGATGCCAAATATTTGTTGTTATTGTAAGTGATCTTGATGAGGAAGATTCTATGAGGAAGACTTTGGATCACTCAATTTTGCAGGAGTACGCAGATGGTTTTCCAAGTGAAATTCTAGGCATGCCTCCAAAGAGGGACATTGACTTTAGTATTGATCTAATTCCTGGAGTGGAGCCTATCTCTAAAGCTCCTTAGCGCATGACTACATAGGAATTGGGTGAGCTACATCTTCAGCTAGAGGAACTTCTGGCCAAAGGGAGCATTCAACCTAGTGTATCACCATGGGAAGCTCCAGTGCTCTTTGTAAAGAAGAAAAATGGTTCTTTGCACCTTTGTATTGACTACAGACAGTTGAATAAGGTGACTATTAAGAATAGGTATCCTTTACCTAGGATTGATGACTTATTTGATCAGATCATGGGAGCTACAGTATTCTCCAAGATTGATCTTAAGTCAGGATACCACCAGCTTCACATTAAGGAAGCAGATATTCACAAGACCACTTTTCAAATGCGCTATGGGCATTATGAGTTCACAGTGGTACCTTTTGGGTTGATTAATGCTCCATTGGTTTTCATGAGTTTGATGAATGGTGTGTTCTGATCTTATCTGGATAGGTTTGTACTCGTGTTTCTTGATGACATATTGATATATTCTAAGACTCAGAAGGAGCATGAGGAACACCTATGGTTGGTATTGCAGTGTTTGAGGGACAATCAGCTTTATGCCAATGGAGCTAAGTGTGAATTCTTCAAATTGAAGATTCAATATTTAGGGCATGTTATTTTAGGAGATGGTATTTTAGTGGATCCTACAAAGATTCAGGTGATAATAGATTGGCCTACACCGACTAATGTGTCATAAATTCGTAGCTTCATGGGTTTAGCCGATTATTATCATAGATTTGTCCAGAACTTCTCTAGGATAGCACATCCTATCACTTCTCTTCAGAGGAAAGGAAAGAAGTTCGTATGGACAGAGAAATGTGAGGAAGCTTTTCAAAATCTCAAGGAGCTTTTGACCAGTGCTTCGATTCTAGCTGTACCTAATCCAGAAGGTGATTTCATGGTATGTACAGATGCTTCTCTTGAAGGGATTGGGGCAGTGTTGATGCAGAACGGATGGGTGATTGTGTATTAATCATGCAAGCTCAAGGATCATGAGTTAAATTATCCTACATATGATCTTGAGTTAGCAGTAGTAGTTCATGTTTTGACAAGGTGGAGACATTTCTTGTTGGGGCACAAATTTGAGCTACACAACGATCACTGTAGTCTTCAGTAAATTTTTACTCAGCCCAATTTGAATGCTCGCCAGAGGCGATGGATGGATTTTCTATTCGAGTATGATTTTGAGGTTAAGTACATTCAGGGTAAGGAGAATGTGGTGGCAGATGCTTGAGTTGCAGGAGACATATGGTACCATCAATGACCCTTAGTGTGGATTTGAGGAGTCGAATTCTCTAGGCACTTCCTATGGATTCATGGTATTAGGAAGTGTGCAGAGAGATTGATTCAAGAAAATCTTTCAAAGGTAAGTTTGTAGGTTACGTTCGAGAATCAGATGGTCTTTTGAGAAATTTGGGGAGGATTTATATGCCATTTTTGGATGAGCTTCGCACCTTGATACTGGTAGAAGCCCATCGTACACCTTACTCAGCACATCTAGGTGTCAAGAAGATGCATGCTAATTTGAGACATTTGTTCTTTTGGTCTAGGATGAAGTGAGATATTACAGATTTTGTGGTTAGGTGCCTTGAGTGTCAGAGAGTTAAGGCAGAACATCAACACCCAGCTGGACTTTTGCAGCCTAATCTCATTCCTTCTTGGAAGTGGGATATCATCTCCATGGATTTTATAGTAGGATTACCTATGACTGTTCGTCATCATGATGCGATCATGGTCACCGTTGATCGATTGACTAAGGTGGCGCATTTTTCATCTATTAGGTCTTCCTACATAGTAGCTTCTGTAGCTAATGTCTTTATGCGTGATATTGTGAGGTTAAATGGTATTCCTAGAAAGATCATTTCTGATAGGGACCTTGTATTCACATCTGCATTCTGGACATCGCTGCAGCATGAGCTTGGATCGCAGTTAAACTACAGTTTGACATATCATCCAGAGAATGATGGTCAGACAGAGAGGATGAATGTACAGATGTATGTGATGGATAGGCAGACACATTGGGAGGACTATCTCTACCTTGTGGAGTTTTCTTACAACAATGGTTATCATAGTTCTATTGGCATGGCACCATTTCAGGCATTATACAGACGTCGTTGTTGTACACCATTGAGTTGGGACAGTCTTGAGTATCGCATCCTGTTGGGTCCTGAGATGCTTCATGATATGGAGCAATAGGTAGTGCATATCCGTGAGCACTTGACTACAGCACAGGATAGGCAGAAGAAGTACGTCGATGCTCATAGGACTGATAAGTAGTTTTCTATGGGTGATAAGGTTTTCTTGAGAGTCCAGCCACGAAAGAGTCTGATGCGATATGGAAAGGGTTCTAAGCGAGCACCTCGCTTTGTGGGACCATTCAAGGTTTTATAGAGGATTGGCTCGGTTGCTTACCGCCTTGCTCTACCGCCCAACCTAGCTCGCATTCATGATGTTTTCCATGTTTTAGTGCTTCGGCAGTATATTCCTGATATTTTACATGTTCTTGATTGGAATTCATTGCAGGTAGAGGATGGGTAGCTCGCTTTGGAGCCAGTTCATATTTTGGAGCAGCAGGAGTTGACCCTCAGGGGTCAAACCATTGAGCAGGTAAGGGTCCAATGGGACCCTACTGATGATTCTTCAGCTACTTGGGAGGATGCAGCTAAATTGAGGGAGTTATATCCCTACTTATTTGTAGGCTTCCAGGAGTAAGCCTAACCCAAGGGGGGGTTGATGTAGTGCCTACCCTCATTCACATCTTTTCTAGACTTATTGTTGCTATTATTATCAGACTTTGATGGATTAGTATTATGTTGATGGATTAGTGGTATTGTTTTGAAACTCTTAGACATTATGTTATGGATTCAGTTGATATATGAAGAGATCATTTAGACTTTACATTTCATGCATACATGATGATCATTATATTGTTTTCAGCTATTGTTGATGATTAGTTGGATGGTTATTATCTCGTGTGTTTTATTATCGATACTTACCCCATACTTGCATGTGTATGGTGTGCGTGTTTTCTCATTGTATGACATTTCTGATGTGGTTAAGGAAGGGATTCGTAGTCACCTGCATAGTCAAGATCTACACGATGCACCACTTCCTGCCATTGTCTGTTTAGCTTAGAATTATATATATTGTATGTACATGCATGGTTTTTCTGCAGGTTGCAAGTACCGGGTATCGACTTCCCTAAATTGCCAAGATGAGCGTACCCTATCATACTATCTCAATGATAAGAGAAGGGAGATAAATTCTCAAGTCCAAATCCCAAACCCTTAAACCAATTGTCCTAGTGAGATAGGACAAGTATCTCGATATTTTACCCACCGAATGTGTCGGATGACATAATTCATGATTTTTAACCCTTTAGACTAATTTTGAGTGATTTTCTCTGTGATAGGTTTTCATATTTTATCTTGGAGGTCTGTGGTGAATTTTCTATTATTTAAGTCTTAATAAATAGATTTAATTAATAAATTAATTATTTGAAAAAATTAATATAAGATATCATGTTATTTGATATTTTGATTATAATTAATTAAATGAGAAATAATTGAGGAAAAAGAAAATAAATAAAAGAAAATTAGAAAATTAAAATTAATAATAATAAAAAAATAATAATAAGTAATAAATAAATAATAATAATAAAAGTCATAAAAATTAAAATGAAAGTTATAAATATTTAAATAGAAATTATATAAAGAGTGAATTGGAGTTATAAGCTTGCACGGGAGTTAATGCACTTTTCTATTTCTCACATGTCAACAACACAGGGGTTAGTGCATCAATTAAGCACATGGTGTCTACAACCCTATGGCTCATCTCGAAGGTTGGAAAAGACCCATGCTTAGTTGGTGACACCGTCTAGCTATTTCTAGAAGCATTCTAGATGTTTCCTGAAAGCTCTTTATATTCAGGCATTCTTAGAAGCTTAGACATAGCATTGGGAGTGCAATTGGAGCATTGGAGGACTCGAGAATTCTAAAGAAGGGAGGAGCTTGCTCTGCGGGTTTTTTGAGGAAGAGCGATTTAGCATCAGAATCCGGGTAGATTCTTGTGGTTTTACTTATGTTATTTTCGCATCATGCATTCCTTGTCTTCTTCGTGTCTTCCATATGTCCTCTAAGAAGTTTCATATTTTTATTTGTTATGAATTCTCAATATGGATAGATTAATGTATCTAAGAATTTTATATGCATAGATCTAAAAGATCACGGGGCTAGGGTTTAAATTTATAGCCAAATCCATTAGAAAATTAATTGAGTGAATCTATAATGCAAATATTTTATAGAAAAATTCTTAAATTGTAGATATAATCTTTGTGGAAAAAAACATACATGTTTATATATTCAGATCTGCATACATACATACATACATACATACATACATACATACATACATACATATATATATATAGATATATATATATATATACATACATATATATATATATATATATATATTGATATATATATGTATATATATATATATATATATGTATGTATATATATATATATATGTATGTATATATATATATATGTATGTATATATATATATATGTATGTATGTATATATATATGTATGTATGTATGTATATATATATATATGTATGTATGTATATATATATATATGTATGTATATATATATATATATATGTATGTATGTATATATATATATATATGTATGTATATATATATATATATGTATGTATATATATATATATATATGTATGTATATATATATATATATATATATATATATATATATATATATATATATATATATATATATATATATATATATATATATATATATATATATATATATATACATATGTATATATATAATACAGCGAATGAACGATTGATAAATCGCAGTGGGGAAAACTTAATAAATTGCATTGCGATTCATATTGCGTGAAAGCAATGTTAAAAATATATATATTAAAATTTTCGTGGGCACGATTTGTACCCCATGCTTGCGGAAGCCAGAGGCCTACCATCGCAGGTCTGCGGCGACAGGGGTACTACGTACTCGCTGTCGACATAGTGCCTATGACCACAGGTACTGCTTATTATAGCAAGGATGGGAGGGGGGGGGGGGGTAACTAATAACTTTGTTAATGTTGCATATTTTAAACAATAACATTTCTGTTAAAACGTTTAAAACAAATGTTATACGTTTTCTATGAAATCGATTTTCATTGTATTTAATTTTCATATGATATATGGTGTCAATCGAAATTGTTAATTCAATTTTATGAAACGTAATAATTATTTATATATTTATATATGTATGTATGTATATATGTAATATGTAAATATGTTATTAATAAATTTAAGTTATTATTATTTGATAAATGATTTATATTGAGGGTTTATTTTCATAATGGTGACTCTTTAATGATTTTCAACTATTAAGATTTAATTTTTTTAAATTATTAAATAAAGAATTGATAGTTTGGTGGGGGATGTATCAAACAAATATTATAATTGGAAAATGGATTTTTAGTTCTATTAAGGAAAACTTTTATTTATCCAAAACAATACATGTGTTCCTCCATTCATTCTTCAAACTTGGAAACATAAACTAAGATCTCTACATTTAAACCCAACTTGTAAATTTAGCAAAACCAAAACATGTGTTTGCATTGTGTATTCTTTATGCTATCGTTTTGGGTTTTGGGTTGACTAGTGTTGACCAGTATAGTACGTCTACTAGAGGCTTGGGAGTTATGTGATTGTGATGTCATGATGATGTTTTAATCTCGATCTTTATAAACCCAACCATGGTTATGGGGTGGAATGCTCTATGTATTGTTTGTAATTATTGATTGTTATAGTTGAGATTCTTATGTATGAGATACTTGACTTAACCATTATTTTTGGTCATCGATCAGTTAAGCTTGGTTATTTTCTAGTCACCATGATGGGACTAAAATGTGGATTTATTCTTGATGATGTCATGTTGTGACATATTTGACTCAACATTTTTTGGAGTCTTCGATCAATATGATTGAGATATATTTTTGTTATTGAGAACCATTGGATACTTTTGATTATCAGTGATGCTTCAGTTGCCAATAGAGAGCTTTTGTGATCATGCTTTTCTATGGATGCTTGCTCATGGAGATTTGATGGTTTTATGCATATTTGATGATTTTACTATGGATTATCTTTTGTGATTTTGAGATTTATGATTCCATGAGCATTAAGGTAGGATATCTGCATGTAGTGATGGGAAGTGGCTTGCAATGGGGGCTGGGGTCCTAAGAGGCGACCAGGGTAACTCATTGTAAGTTGGATTAATAAGTGATAACATTCACACCTAATACTAACTAAATGAACCTAAAAAGATAAGTGTTTTGTTCTCACCCATGCCTTGAGTGCTTGTACAGGCTAGGATGGGAGTAGTGGCATGCATGGTTGCGACCTTGCATTTCATAGTATGCCTCGTCAGTATGAGAGGATACTAGTGGTTGCATGAAATCTGTATTGACCCGTGGAGTTTAGGTAATTGCTAGGGTAACTTGTACGCGATAATTGCGATGACACTTTCTCGCTTGCATAGTAGGTTCCTACATGTCATTGTGTGCCTCTAGGGATTAGATGTCAGATTTTGTGTTTGGAACCTTTGAGTTAGTATACTTTTAGGATTCTTGGACTTATAAATATTTGTGCTATGTGATTTTTTTAGCCATTTGGGACTTGAGATTATCTCCTTAGCACGGTGGGAGTGGACCACTTAGGTACCACACAGTCAGGTAGTAGTGTATTTTCCACTCTTATCATTTGAGATTCATTGAGACATCATGGCTAATGCGTCCTTCATGATGATGGTGTATATGTATCCTTTTTATTGATGGTTAGCATATGTTAGATGATGTTATCCTATATTAGATTTCTGTCTGCATATAATGTTGTATATGTTAGGAGTGACATTCCTACTATGTAATACCGATGATATTTTTGGTGATTTGGAATGTTACGTACGAAGGGATGGGTAGGATCCACGATGGTCTAATGATGCTATTAATGGTTGGGAGGTACTGTGCACTTAGTTTATTATGTTTGATCTTTATGATGGATGTATATGACTTTTATGATGATGTATCATTCGTATCATGTGATTATCTTTACTTTGATGTATCATGGATTAGAATAGGATGATGTACCTTATTCTATGTATGTATATTCTTTCGAGCTTGTCATACCCTATGACATGTACAGTGGATGATTGAGTATTTGAAATGTAATGTATAAACATTGGACTTATTATTATTGTTTCATGAGGATGTTGTACTAGATGGATTCATGTATGTAATTCAACGTTAAGGGATCTTAAAGAATGTAATTTGATTATAAATGTTATGTTTACTTTTAGATGGAAATTGCTATTGCTTCCGTTATTGTGCATCAGTTATACGTGGTGTTTACTTTCATGAAAAAAAAAATGCTACTGAACTTAGTGAAGTTCTAGGTTAATTCTTTGGATCCCTTGGCGGGGCATTACAGTGTCAGATCTTCATTCATATCCTTAGTTTTATTTTGATTCAAATTTCTATGTCCAATGATCTCTTTCTTCTATTATGATTCTTATTCACATTCATACAACTCTTATATGTAACACATATGCCCCTTTTATAATATCAAATTATGAAATCAATAAGATTCTTTTGTATTGCTGGTGACACCTTCCATTCTTATTCAATCTAATTATTATTTCATAATAATATCTGCCATAGATTCCTCATAATTATCTATTTGTCATCTATTTATGACTTATACAATATAATTATATCCTTGTTCCTCTAGTGCTACTTCAAAAAACACCTAAAGTAATGCTATCTGCATCAACTTGTAAGATATTTAGATGAGCACATCTGATGTAGAAAGCCATCTTAACTTAGGTAGATTTTTCTAGGGGAATCACCGCTAACTTACCTCTTGGATATTCATTAGTATATTTAGGTAAATCTTTAGCAAAAATATCAGCTATTTTCTCTTTGGTATTTCCATACTCTAATTTAACTTCTTAGTCTTTGTGTACATTATATGATTATTTGATATCTTTATAGCATTATTTTTATCACAATAGATAAAAACTTGATCATTAATCTCTTCCTTCATGCCTTTCAATAATTTCTTCAGCCATATGATATTTGAACAACTTACTATTGCTGCCATATATTTGACTTTGGCTATTAATTGAGAAATATAGTTCTACTTCTTACTAGTCAACGAAACTAGTCTCTTTCCTAGAAAGAAATCCCAATCACTTGTACTTTCCTATCATCAACATTTTCTACCCAATCAATATTAGTGAATACCTTTAGTTCAAACTTATTATTCATCTTATAATACAATCCATAGTCTTATGTTCCTTTTAGATATCTTAGTATCATTTTTACTATCATCGTTTGATTCTTCTTAAGACTTATAGAAATTCTTGCAACTATCCCAACTTCTAATGCAATATCATCTCTCCTATGAACAACATATTGTAATTTTCCAATCATTGATCTATACAATGTTAGGTTTGGAATAGTAGAATCATCATTCTTAGATAACTTATCTCTAGTAGCTATAGGCATACTAACTAGTCTTGAAACTTTCATTACAAATATTTTCAATATCTACTTGATGTATTTCGATTGAGCAATGAAAAATTCTTGCTTCATTTAATATACTTGTAAACCAACAAATAATTTGATCTCACCAAACATAGACATTTCAAATTCCTTCATCTCATCAACAAATTATTTACATAATGTTTCCTTGCCTCCAAATATGATATCAGCAACATAGATTTTAGATAATACTATTGGAAAATCACAATCATCATATCTATTTGATTGATGAAAAGGATTTGAAAAATATATATATTGTTAAATGTTTCCTTGTGTCCAATTATTTGATTTTAGATATATTTCTACCTAATCTAAATGTCATATCTATTTGATTGATGAAAAGGATGTGAGAAGTTGGTCTTAAAAATAGCACCTAGAGAAAAGGTTGAGTTATGAAAAGGAATTTACAATGTGAATAGGAATAAAATAGGACCTATCACTAATCCAAATTGATTAATCACAAGGAAGTGATCAATGGAAAAATGTGTCAAGTAATGGAGAACACAAAGCAAGGACGAGATGCTATAATATTTGGTATGGAAAAGGTATGTACTTTAAATTTGGAATAAATAGAATACAAATATTAACCATAATATAGGATGAATATGGAAAATGCTGATTTATGATGTTTGTGAATAGTTTTGGAGGATTTTGCAGCCTATTCCAAATTGGAAATGTTGAGATGGAGAAAACCCATAAATCTATTTTCCTTTTGAACATAGGTCAACCATACCCAAGATAGAGGGGTGCAATCTTACTCTAGGGCACAATTGTACCCCATAATATTGACCCTAACCTATATTGCTCTGATAAAATTTGTGTTCTTTGATTACACAAGTTTGATGAAAAGGATATCCAAATTTGTACTTTAATTCATTGTTCCACACCTGTATCTAAAAGAAAATTGGTTTTTTTTGTTGGATGGGGGGTTTTCCTTGGTCAAACCCTAGTTTGGAATCAACCTTGAAATATAATTGAAATTGCAATATGAAAAAAACAAAGCAAATGGAACTATTCACCTTTCTTATATTAAAATCCTTGTTGAGGATTCAAATCTTTAAATCCACAAGCACATATGGTCCAAATGAATGTAGAAATGTATAATGGATGTCTCAAATTAATACCATTAGATCTTAAACACCAATATTGAATGGATCTTTCCATAGGAAAAGGATTGGATGAATGTAGATGGAGAAATCTTTAACAAGAGGGCTCTATAGAGATTGAATCCTTCAATAGTTAACAATAGATATCCTTGATGAGTTGGATGCTTGAACATTTGAATGCTTGAATGCTTGATAGATAGTAGATACCCACTTAATAATAGGTGGATTATTTCATGAAAAGTAGATAATAATTATTTTCATAGATAGAAGATGTCAAAATGAGGGAAGAAGTCTTCCATATATATAGATCTAGGGTACAAACTTCTAGAGAAGGCCGACATGGGAGCATTAAATCCCAATTAATCATAATGCATAGAAATGGACCTAGATTAAACATAATTTAAGAGTGTAACATTTCAAACCTTGAAATAATTGACCTAAAAGAGGGAAAATAAAACTTTCCAAAGCTGGGCATCCCAAAACCCCCAAAGATTGAAAATTGGACATAGGATAAGGGACAAGGTTGTCCCTGCCCTAGATCAAGGTTGAGGTTGTCCTTCACCTAGGTCATGGTTGAGATTGACCTTTACCTTAAAGGTCATTGTTGACCAAGAAAGTCAAGGTCCTTAGTTTCTTAGAGAAATTTGTCAGAAATAGGTTGGAAATAGACACACAAGTAGAATAGGGGAAAAATAGCTAGATCCATGCAAAGACATTGTGATTATCTCTCCCAATGAGAACTTATTTTCCATTGTGAGCCACACAAGGAAGCAATGCAAGTGGAAAGATGGAGTTAACCCACCTAGTGAATGTGGATACTCTCTAGTCAACCCATCAAGGATTCACCCTCAAGAATATTCTATTCCATAAGAGGAAAATCAAAAGAGAAAGAGGTCATGTCTTAAGGACACCTCCGACCTTAAGTGAACAAAAATAATTTTGAAATTGGAGGGATCAAGATATCCTTAAATATAAACCCATGCTTTAAGGATTAGTCAATAAACCAAAAAGGGAGAAAATGTATCCTGAAAAATAATATATGTGTATCAAAAAATGCATGTGTGCAATAGTCATTTTGCTATCACTTTAATTGGAGAAATGGCTTTAATAGAAACATAAAAAACTCCATTGATTATTTTTACACTATGAGATGCCCCAAAATGAAGACAAATAAAGGGAAATACTACATATACATATAGAGAACATAGAAGGGATCTACCTACTATGGGATCGATATGATCATAAGATTTTATATATATATATATATATATATATATATATATGATATTATTGCAAGTGAATTGACATTATTCCCCAAAGAATGTAGAACTAAAATAAAAAATGAGAAAAGATCACTTAAGAGATACAAAGAAGAATTTTTTTGGGCCATGAGCTGGAGACCAAAATGAATCAGTGATACCAAGTCACAAATCTAGGCAGATTACACAAGGAAACATGTAGGAACAATAGTAGAAGTACAAAATCACATGAAACACATATAGAAGAATAAAGATACATATAGAGGAATATTATAATAGGTTTGATTCTGTTATCACCTTCCACCAAGTAAGCAACAAGGATCATATAAAAGAATCTAACAACATTTAGAAAACACATCACGGGGAAACACGGTACAATAGGCAAACACACAAAAATGCTACCATGAAGGACTAACCAATCAAGTGTTCCACCTACTCTCCCCATCTCATTCTATATCATTTAGGGAAGGATGGGTAACATGCCATATGCACTATGCCCAGCATAGTAAGAATTATAGCCAGTTCCAAACAAGGATCCTATGAAGAATGACAATGTTCAATACTAGGTGTAAGTATCAGTTATCAAAAAAGTATATTAGGTAAATAAATGTTCATTTTAGTAGTTTTATATTCATCATTGACATCATCAATATCAACAAGATTATCTTCTTCATCAATATTAATCAAAATAGGATCAAAGATGTAGATGGAATCATTATAATCATGTAGATCAACATCATTATTAGCAACAACTTCTTCTAACACATCATGCATAGTTGTGTCCAAAGAAGGTAAAGTTTTTTGAAGAATAAAATTACGAGCTTTGGATTGAGCAAGATGCTTCTTACGACATTGATTAGTGGATCAATTACATTTTTTCTTACTTGAAATGTGTTGAAAACTAGGAGGAACAATTATTGGATCCTTCACAAGTTCTATAGGAGGACTAAGAGGATTATCAGTAGAATAACAAGACATAAGAGGAGCTTGATTATTATATGTAGAAGCCACAGATAAAAGAGGTATGGAAAGCATAGGAGAGAAACCATGATTAAGATACATAGGAGGAAAAGTTAACTCAATAATCTGAAGATGCTTATAGGCATGATATGAGCAAAAAATATGATCAGGTCAAGAAGGACATGAATTAGGAAATGAAGGCCAAAATAAGTCAAGTCTAGCACAATCCTTGGGCCTAGAAGTATGACATAAACTATGATTAAATATCTTCACGTATTCATCATAAAAATATTTAAGACATTTATAAATAGGTGAAGCAACAATATGCATGGCATTTAACCATGGCAAACCAAGATAAACTTGAAATTGATCAGAAGTAGGAACAATAACAAAGGCAATGTTGTCAATTTTTCCATAAAGTTCAACTAGTAAATCAATAAAACCAAATTATGGATAAAGGAAACCATTACAAGTTTGAATTGATGCATTTGATGCATCATAAAAATATTTTCTTCTAAAATAACATTGACTAAGGAGGTAGGACCAACAAGAAAACCATGAGTGAGTATCTGAGAAATCCTAGCAATAATATAAAAGGGACTATCATGAGCTTTAATAGTTTCAAAATCATCAAAGGTATTCAAAAGTTCTCGAGGTCATTTTTTCTTAAGTTGGTGTCAAGGTTTAGGTTGAGGCTTCAATTTAGGCTTAGGTTTTAGTCGAGATTGAGTTGAAACTTGAGATTGAAGAGGAGGTTGACACTAAGGTGGAGATACAGATTGAACCACATGATCCACTTGATTAAGGATATAATTAAGATCATTCATCATTGAATCATGCACAATATCCATAGAAGATGGCTATGAAATAGTATTAGTATCATGTTAAGGTAAAGGATTCATATAGATTTGTAGATTTTGATTAGGATGAGAAATAAATTTATTCCAATTGCCATCAAAATTATCAACAAATAGAGCATTAAAATTAATTAATCACTAAACTTTATGTTTTAAAGAATAACATTTCTTAGTATCGTGGCCATTCTAGTGATGATATTGACAAAAAGTTTTAGAATCAAAAGATTTAGACACCATTGTAGTAGGTAAAAGAGGTTGAATAGGACATAAACTAATCATATTAGTAGTTAAAAACCTATTCATAATAGAATCTAACAATTCACAAAGAGGATTAAACATACAATTTAATCAAAAAGTAGTGGATATAGAAGTTGCATTGTGAGAGGGAACAACAACTTGGTCAACAACTACAATTTCTTGTTTATTTGTCTTGACATAGTTGTTGAATTTTTTAACTTTATTTTTATTAGGAGCAACATCACTTTTATCAATAGGAACTAGAGCCATTGGAGTGTTGCAATCAAATTGACCCACTTATAATTGATATTGATGAAGTATTGCACAAAGTTGTTGAGATCATAAGAAAAATCTTACATCTAATATCCTTTTGCAAATTTGAAATAAACATACATTGAATATCAATATCAGGAATAGGATAGGAAATATGAGCATGTAAATTCTTAAACATACCAATAAATTCAATCAAATTTTCCTTAGAAATTTGTTTTCAATACATCAATTTAGTCAAAGACACTTGTGGGCCAATGTTGTTTTGAAATTGTTCAATAAAACCACTAGCAAGTTGTGGAAATGAATAACTAGAAGAAGGATTCAAGTAACAAAACCATTGTAAGACCTTGTCATGAAAAGTTTGAGAAATTTGTACAACTTGGCTAAAATCCTATGATCATGAGCATAATCAATAAAGGGGATTTGAAATGTTTTAACATGATGAAAAGGGTCTCCCTTACCATTGTAATTCTTAAGATGAGGTATATCGACTTGTTGAGGAATGAGAATATGAATGATATCTTGAAACAAAGGACTTCCCATCTCACAAGTAGGAGTACTAAACCTTTTTTGAGTCAAGATAGCAAGTTGTTGATGTAAAGATGACACATTTTGGGCCAAACTGAGAATTGTTGAACCGTTAAAATAAATAGGAGAACTAGAAATATTAGGAACACTAGGTAAAGTGTATGAAGCTATAGGAGTAGAAGATGCAAATAGAGGAACACTAGGAACTATAGTTGGTAGAGGATTGGAATAGTAAAAGGAATATTATGATAAGAATGTTGTGATATAGGAAGGGACATAGGAGGAACACTCATAGAGGGAACTATCATAGTCACCAAACAAGGAGTATAGATAGGCATACTAGGTAAAGGAATAGAACAAGGTTCTACACTAGTGACAAGAGGAAACAACCCTAAATATTGAGCTTCTTGAGCTAAAGGTTTAACATTAGACTGCAAAAGGTGAGTAATACAATGCAAGAGATTAACATCTTGAACACTATCATGAAGAACTTTCTTAAGAGCCTCTATAGCTTGAATATAAACATGATTATGGTTTTCTTGAATAAGCCAATTACCCATTTTATCAAGCTTAGTTGAAAGTTCTTGGACATGTTAAGGAGGAACTCTCAAAGCATCATCCTCATCATCATGAGAGGAGTTAGAAGAATTTTTCTCCATAAGAGAATTTGAATTAGGAAGAATCAAATGGTCAATTGGGATCCTACAAAAAGAAGAAGAACACTCAAGCTTAAAGATACCCATAAGTCCATGAATTTGTCCAACCAGAATATTAAAAGTAAGACTAGAATTAAAAAAGCTCATAAACTAGTGCAATGCAAATGAACTAAACTAAGAAAACATAAAGAACAAATATTTTTGTATTTTGAAAGATATTTTGTAATTTTTTCTTGAAGTTTTGAATTTTAAAATGCAAGAAAAGACCTAACAAATATGAAATGAAATTTAACACCAAAAAACACAATAGCACATCTAATTCCACAAAAGAAAAGAGGGTAAGCATGTAAGGTTCACCAAAATGAATATGAAGAAAATAGGACCTATCAGCAACCAAAATTCTCAAAAGGAATGAGCCAAATTGATTAACCACAAGGAAGTCATCAATGCACAAATTGGTCAAGAAATCAAGAATAAAAAGCAAGGAGGAGATCCTATAATCCTTGGTATGGAAAAGTGAAATTTGGAATAAATGGAAGATAAATACTAACCTTAAAGTAGGATGAATCTTGAAAATGCTGATTTCTGATGTTTGTAACTAGTTTCAGAGAATTCTACAACCTACTCTAGATTAGAAATGTCAAGACAAGGAAAATTTAGGAATATATTATCCTTTTGAAGGTAGGTCGAGCTTGACCTAGATAGAGGGGAAAAATCTTACCCCATGACACAAGTGTCCCCCAAATTGTTGACCTTTCAACCTATACCACTCTAACAAAATTTATATATATGGATCCTACAAGTTTGATGAAAAGGGCATCCAAATATGCACTAATTCATTGTTACACACCTATATCTTCAAGAAAAATGGTTTTGTTGTTTGGATGGGGGGTTTGCTTGGTCAAACCCCATTTTGGAATCAACCTTGAAATATAATTGAAATTTTAATGTGAATAAAAAAATTAAATCAAAGTATTCAACTTGATTATATTGAAATCCTCGTGGAGGATTTGAATCCTTGAATCCACAAGCATAGATGCTCCAAATGAATGAAGAAATGTGTGTAGCATGTCTCAAATCAATGACATTAGATCTTCAACACCAATCTTGAATGGATATTCTCATAGGAAAAGGCTTGGATGAATGTAGATGGAGAAATCTTCAACAAGAGGGCTCCATAGAGATCTAATCCTTCAATTATTAACAATGGATCTCCTTGATGAATTTGACGCTTGAACATTTGAATGCTTGAATGAATGATAGATAGTATATCTTCACTTCATAGCGGCTGGATTCACTTATGAAAAGTAGATAATAAATTTTTTCATAGATAGTTGATGCCAAAATAAGGGAAGAAGACTTTTTTATATAGTGATCTAGGGAACACAAACTTCTAGAGAAGGTCAACATGGGAGCATTAAATCCTACTTAACCTTCACCACTATAAATGGACCTAGATTAAATGTAATTTAAGAGTGTACCATTCTGAAACCCAAAATAGCCAACTTGGAAGTGGGAAAATGAAACTTTACAAAGCTTGATATCCTAAAACCTCTAGAAATATAAAATTGAACTTAGGGTTAGGGATGAGGTTGACCCTTAGGTTAGGGTTGAGGTCATCCTTGACCTAGGTTAGGGTCAATGTCAATCTTGATCCAGAAAGTCAAACTCATTAGTTTCTTAGAGAAAGTTGGTAGAAATAGGATGGAGAGAGAGAGAGAGAGAGAGAGAGAGAGAGAGAGAGAGAGAGAGAGAGAGAGAGAGAGAGAGAGAGAGAGAGAGAGAGAGAGAGAGAGAGAGAGAGAGAGAGAGAGAGAGAGAAGAAAAACAAGGGAAAAACAAGCAGATCCATGCAAAGACCTATTCATGGTGCTTACCATGACCCCAAAATACTTAATAAGAGGAATAAATGCTCTTAAAATAGAATTCCTTCCATTTTAAGACAATATGCAATGAACATTCGATTAGATGGGCTTTGATAAAGAAAAGTGGTTGTTTATATCAAGAAAGCTAAGCCAAGATGAGAAATAGAGTAAAAGGATAAGGAATGCTGAGTAATGCTAGTGTCAACTGAGTTGTAGTTAGAACTAAGAAAATCTAGTGTTGACTAAGCATTACCATCAACTAAGAAAGATAGTGTTTGTCAGGCTAGAAGATTTATAGTGATTGAGTAATTTAGTGATGATCAAGTGTCAAAATTTAGTGATTGTTGAGTGACAATATGAGAATAATTTGTAGGAAATTATGAAATCAATCTGACACATTTTCGTTCTTGGGAGATGTAAACCATGTTTAAGATAATATTGATAATTTGGATCATTAAATTCAAGGAGAGGATTAGGTAAAGTCCTAACAGAAAAATTCTAGAGAAGTTTCTAGAGGATGATCAAGAAGATGGGTAGATACAATGAATTGCATTGAACATAATCTCAAACCCTAAAATGTATGGTTGTGATAGAAAATGGTAAAGAAAGAATTGCCTATTTAAAGAGGTATAGAGCTGAACAAATTATCAAGGACTGCAAGTGTACGCAAAATTCATGTACAAATAAAGGCGGATAAAAAATACAAAAGTGTATGAGCAAATGTGTAGCTAAAGGAGAAAGCTTGTAACAATGATGCTAATATTGATAAGTTAATCTAAGCAAGAAGGCTTAAGTTATGTAGAGAATATTGGAGTGATTACTTGAAGGATTTTTAAGATAATCAAGATTAAAAATGAAAATGGAAGTGATGTAACACCCCAACCTTGCTTCCAAACCCCAAGCTCTCTCTCAGGGCTACCTTAGGTCATTCACTAGACCCACTAGGGCTTCTTCACACCCTATAATTACTAGGACCTTGCTCAAGAGATCCTAATCCTTCAGTTGGGGGTACACCAACAAAGTAACATCAAATTTCTTACTAGTCGGCTCCAGTCCGCTATTAACCCTCAAGTCCATCTATAGCTCCAAGGGTACCAGTTCTTCATCTAGGTTTTTTTTTAGACTCCTTCTAACATCGATGACCCTAAACATTGCTGATTTCATAGGCGCATTCAATCTACTAGGGAAGATACACCAAATTGCTCCAAAAAGGCTACTAGGAATTAGCCCTCCTAAATAGCTGGAAACAAGATTTCTTGAAAAACTTCTTAACAACCCTACAAAAAAATTATATTTTTGGATACCCTTTTTAGATTACTTCAAGATTCTGTAATTTTCTAGCCTCCAAACTTTCCGTACAATGAAAGTACAGTTTTAGGCCAAAAATGAGGATTTCAAGTGCTTTATCGCTGTTGTGATGGAAAACCACCTTAGACACCTTTCCAAGACCTCTCCTTTGGACTGGAGCAAGGTTAGACCTTCTCATTACTCACTGTGTATCCAAATTAAGGTATTTGTACACTCAATCCTCTCCATAACTCATTTTCCAACTGTGATTCCTAGCCAAGTTGCATTTGGCTTGCCTAGGGCATCACCTTAAAAATGCTTGCTGATGCTTTCAAGGGCCCTCCTTCTTGATACATAATGTAAATGGATCCTAGTTCCAAATCCCAAAATACAAGAGGTTTCCAATGGTGGGAAGTGGCCCTAAGATCCCATTTTCTAAGTGCAGCCCTGTTCAGATCAGCAACTTGCCAAGAACAAAAAGATTTTTCTACACTAATGCAAATGAATTAAAATGATCAAACAAACACTAAAAAAAGATTAAAAACAATATTTCAGAACTTTTCCAACACAAAAATCAGGCCATTCAATCCTCCTCTATTAAAAATGCCTTCAAATGCATAAAACCGGCAACAAAATACTTGCTCAATTCGTACAAAATGCAAAACCAACTTGTCCAACCCCCTAAAAATGGCTGTCCTCACATTTTAAAAGGCTCCTCCATCAGTTCCATAACTGTTCTAAATAGTTAGGACGTTCTAAACACACAAATGCCAAAAAGTTGCTTTTTGCAAGAAAATGTTGTCATGACAACATGACAACATTTCAGCAACTTTTGTTCTACATGGAGTTAGACCTCCAAATTTGGCACAAAAAAAAAGTAGACATATAATATGCATAAAATGACTTCAAATAAACAATTCAAAGCCATTGAAACCTTTCTAGACCATTTTAGCCTTTTTCGGACCTAAGTCACCTAGTCGACAATAGTCGGCAACTTCTAGCAACTTGGTCACTTTGGGTCTTGCCAAGTCTTCTAAACACACCTAAGGACCACATAGGACCTATTATTAGAATAGTGATGTGGCTAGCATCACTACAAGCCAAAAATAAATAAATACCTAGGTTTCACACTTAGCCTACCTAGGTGCTCCTGCACTATACTCCCCCCTCCAACAAAGAACTCAAGGTGGATCAGTTTGCAACAAATCTAGAGGTATGCCAACCTTCTTGAACTCTGTCTCAGCAACCCATGTAGCCTCTGAAATTGGTTTCTCCTTCCATTTGATGAGGTGTTCCATGTAAACCTTGTGCCTTGTAGTCTTCTTTACCCTTGAATCTAACACCTTTTCTACCTCCAACTTGTTGTTTGTAGGTGTTGAAGCAAGTTCAAGATCTTCATGAACATCGGGACTGAGCTGAGATGGGTCACCTTTGTATGCCACCAAGTCTTGCACATTAAAAATAGGGGATATGCCCAAATCAGAAGGTAAATCTACCTTATAGGCATTTGCTCCATATTTAGCCAATATTTTGCAAGGCCCTACCCTCTTCATCTGTAACTTAGTAGGAATGCCTTTTTGAAGCCTTTCTTTGTTCAAATGGACCATCACATAGTCCCCAACAACAAACTAAACATCCTTCTTCTTTTCATCCACCTTGGCTTTGAGTTTTAGAGTGTTGTCTTGAATAGTCTTCTTGACTTGCTCCTGAATCTCCTTCATGGTTTGTACAAAGTCTTCAGCTTGACCACTAATCTGATCCATGTTTCCAAGACACCTTAGTTCACACACACCTCTTGGGTGCATGCCATAAACAATTTCAAAAGAACTCTTTCCGGTAGTCCTATTGTTGCTATCATTGTAGGCATATTCTGCTTGTGAGATGATAACATCCCATGTCTGACCATACTCCTTAGTTAGGCACCTAAGAAGGTTACCTAAAGTTCTATTAACCACCTCAGTTTGACCATCAATTTGAGGATGGTAAGCTAAACCAAAAGACATGTTAGTGCCAAGCTTCTTCCATAAAGTCTTCCAAAAGTGACTCATGAATTTCACATCTCAATCTGACACAATACTTAATGGAAGTCCATGAATCCTTACAACCTCTTTGAAAAAAAATGAGCTATATGACTTGCATCATTAGTTGTCTTACATATAATGAAATGTCCCATTCTACTGAATCTATCAACAACAACATAAATGCTATCATACCCTTGCTTAGTTTTAGGCAAACCAACAATGAAATCCATACTTACACAATCCCATGGTCCGCTAGGAATTGGTAAGGGCTGGTAAAGACCTGCATTGTTCATTCCTCCTTTTGCCTTCATACACACCATACATTGCTCCACATACTTGGTTACATCTTTGACCAATTTAGGCCAATAATAGAACCTTTGCACTAGTTCTATTGTCTTGCCGATACCAAAATGCCCACTCAAGCTGCCATTATGCTTCTCTTGTATTAGGTTCTCTCTCATGGAACCTCTTGGTACACACAACTGGGTACCCTTAAATAGCAACCCATTTTGCAAAGTGTATTCTGAAAATCTGCTATGAAAGTGGTTTCCAAAATCCATGCATACCTTATAGGCTTCAGCAAAGTCCTCATCATTCTTGTAAAGATTCTAAAAACTCTCCACTCCAATGCTATGGAGCTGAATCTCTTGGACTGTTAAAACCCTTCTACTTAATGCATCAGCAACCTTGTTCATTTGTCCTTTCTTATGCTTGATTGTAAAGGTGAAGGCCTGCAAATATTCCATCCACTTCAAGTGCATGTTGCTCAACTTCTCCTGTGTGTTGATGTAGCTAAGAGCTTGATTATCTGTAAACACAACAAATTCTTTTGGCAAAAAATAGTGTCTCCACTTCCTAAGACACTGGACTAAGGCATACAATTCTAGATCATAGGATGAGTATTTCTTCTTGGCCTCATTTAGCTTTTCACTATAGAAGGCTACTGGTCTACCTTCTTGACTCAACACCCCACCCACTGCTAGGCCACTTGCATCACATTCTAAGGTGAACAACTTTTCAAAGCTAGGCAATTTTAGGATGGGTTGAGTAGCTACTTGTTTTTTTAACATATCAAATGACTTTTCAGCCTCTAAAGTCCACCTAAACTTGGACTTGACTCCCCCCTTTATGGTATCAAGAAATGGTGCACAAATACCACTAAAGTTCCTAATGAACTTCTTATAAAATTGAGACAAACCGTGGAAACTTCTTACCTCACTAGATGTGGTAGGTGTAGGCCAACTTAGGATAGCAGCAACTTTCTCCTTGTCCATCTTCAAAGTTCCTTTAGACACCACAAAGCCTAGATACACCAACTCTTGCTTGAAGAAATCACACTTCTCAAGGTTGATAGATAGATTCTCCTCATGAAGCCTCTTCAAAACCGCTTCTACATGCTTGACATGTTCCTCTTTGGTCTTGCTGTAGATGAGGATATCATCCAAATACACCACCACAAATCTGCCTGTGAAGTCTTTGAGCACTTCATTCATGAGCCTCATGAAGGTGCTAGGGGCATTGGAAAGACCAAATGGCATCACAAGCCATTCATAAAGACCATCAGTAGTCTTAAATGCTGTCTTCCATTCATCTCCCTCCTTTATTCTAATTTGGTGATACCCACTTTTCAAGTCCAGCTTAGTGAAATACATAGCACCTCCTAGATAATCCGTAAGGTCTTCAATTCTTGGAATAGGAAACCTATACCTGATTGTAATACGGTTAATGGCCCTTGAGTCAGTATAAAACCTCCATTTTTCTCCCTTCTTGGATGCCAAAACCACTGGGACTACACAAGGGCTTATGCTCTTTTGGATCAAACCTTGGTCCATCAACTCTTGGACTTGTCTTGCCACTTCAAGGTTCTGATCTGGGGTTAACTTGTAGGCTGCCTTATTAGGTAGTGAGGCACCTGGAACAAAGTCAATTTGATGGCTGATAACTCTTCTTGGTGGTAGGGTAGCTGGTGTACCATCACTAACAATCTCCTTATACTTTACAAGCAACTCTTGTACCTCTGCTGGTAAAGGTTCTTGGACTGGCTTTTCTTCACTTGCAGCCTTTAGTATGACTGCAAATCCTTGGCTCTCCTCATGCTTGAGGTCTCTAATAAACTCTTTCTCTCCACATAGCAGCACATTAGGCACCTTGGACTGTGGTTCATCCCCTTCTAACAATGACTGAATTTTGAAGGTCTTGCTTCCTTTCTTAAATGTTATGGTATTTTCCTTGCCATCATAGACCACTTCCCTATCAAATTTCCAAGGTCTCCCTAGCAAAAGATGACAAGCATCCATTGGCAAAATATCACATAATAAGCGGTCTTTATATCCTGCAATTGAGAAGTCCACCCATGCTTGTTCATTCACTAGGATGCTTTTCCCTTTGTTAAGCCATGTGACCTTGTAAGGGTTTTCATGAGGTATCTTCTTCAATTTGAGCTTTGTAATAGCCTCCTCTGATATTACATTATCAGTTGATCCAGAATCAACCACCACCTTGCATACTTTTCCTAGGATCTTGCACTTGATCCTAAACAATGCCCTTCTATGTCTAGGCTCATTAGAAGCTGGTTGCTTGATCAGCACCCTCCTAAACATAAGATTCTCACCTTTTTCAGACTCAATATGGTCTATGTCAACATCCTTGCAACTTCTATTATCTTCTTGTGCATATGCTAGCCTTTTATCTTGGCTTGAGGAAGAGGGTTTGTCCGGGCACCTATAGGCAGGATGGCCTAGTTGACCACAATTGTAACACTTCATTGTTGCAAAGTAAGAGCTGCTCCTACCTCCTCTACCCCTACTTGATCCTCCTTGATTGCCTCTCCTTCTATTATAACCACCTCTTGAAGAGTGGTCAATAGTTTTCTCCATGGGTTTGCTTTCACTTTGGCTCTTTTGATCACTACCTTTGCCTTGGTAGCCTCCTCTTTGATTTTTCTGATTTCTGCCTTTGCCTCTATCTTTGAAGTTAGAATCTCCTTTCCTCTTGTTCTTTTCTTCTACCTTCAAAGCTAGCTGATGACATCTTTGGATAGTGGTAGGGGCCCATAAGCTAAGCTCCTCTTGAATGTTCCACTTCAAGCCACCAAGATACCTTGCCACCTTGAGTGACTCCTCTTCTTGCTTCTTGGATCTCAAACACAACCTCTAAAATTCTTCAGTGTAGGAGGTCACATCAAGATCTTTTTGCTTCAGTCCTTGCCTCTTTTTATGGAGTTGGATCTCAAAGTCTTCAGGTAGGAAGTTCTCCTTGATTTTGTTTGCCATAGCACTCCAATTTGCAATTGGATTCTTGCCCATGCTGACTCTTTCATCTTGTACATACTTCCACCATGTTAAGGCTGAGCTTTTAATCCTTGACTTAGCAACCTTAACCTTCTATGCCTCTGAGATACCCTCACACTCAAAGTGGTTCTCCATACCCTCTAACCAATCCATAACTGCATCAATATCCATCTTACCACTGAAAAGTGGCACTCCTTCCAAAGCTTTACTTCCTAAGGCTTTGATTGCCTTCAAGAAGGGCTCTTCTTGCAAGATAGGATCAGGTTCAGGTACAATATCTTCCTCTGCTACCTTTTTACCATTCCCATCTTCTTCTTCATCTCTTTTCTTGGCTGCCTCTACAACTGCATCTAGTTTTTGCTTCACCTCTTCTAGTGCTTCTTCAAGAAGCTGATTTCTTTGCCTTTGCTCATCAACTTCTTTAGCTAACTCCACATTTGTCACCATCATGGATTCTCCTACTGATTCTTCAGCGGCTTCCAACATTAACTACCTTTCCCAAATCTTTAACTGGCTCTGATACCACTCTGATGTAACACCCCAACCTTGCTTCCAAACCCCAAGCTCTCTCTCAGGGCTACCTTAGGTCATTCACTAGACCCACTAGGGCTTCTTCACACCCTATAATTACTAGGACCTTTCTCAAGAGATCCTAATCCTTCAGTTGGGGGTACACCAACAAAGTAACATCAAATTTCTTACTAGCCGGCTCCAGTCCGCTATTAACCCTCAAGTCCATCTATAGCTCCAAGGGTACCAGTTCTTCATCTAGGTTTTTTTTTAGACTCCTTCTAACATCCATGACCCTAAACATTGCTGATTTCATAGGCGCATTCAATCTACTAGGGAAGATACACCAAATTGCTCCAAAAAGGCTACTAGGAATTAGCCCTCCTAAATAGCTGGAAACAAGATTTCTTGAAAAACTTCTTAACAAACCTACAAAAAAATTGTATTTTTGGATACCCTTTTTAGAGTACTTCAAGATTCTGTAATTTTCTAGCCTCCAAACTTTCCGTACAATGAAAGTACAGTTTTAGGCCAAAAATGAGGATTTCAAGTGCTTTATCGCTGTTGTGATGGAAAACCACCTTAGAAACCTTTCCAAGACCTCTCCTTTGGACTGGAGCAAGGTTAGACCTTCTTATTACTCGCTGTGCAGCCGGATTAAGGTATTTGTACACTCAATCCTCTCCATAACTCATTTTCCAACTGTGATTCCTAGCCAAGTTGCATTTGGCTTGCCTAGGGCATCACCTTAAAAATGCTTGCTGATGCTTTCAATGGCCCTCCTTCTTGATACATAATGTACATGGATCCTAGTTCCAAATTCCAAAATACCAGAGGTTTCCAATGGTGGGAAGTGGCCCTAAGATCCCATTTTCTAAGTGCAGCCCTGTTCAGATCAGCAACTTGCCAAGAACAAAAAGATTTTTCTACACTAATGCAAACGAATTAAAATGATCAAACCAACACTAAAAAAAGATTAAAAACAATATTTCAGAACTTTTCCAACACAAAAATCAGGCCATTCAATCCTCCTCTATTAAAAATGCCTTCAAATGCATAAAACCGGCAACAAAATACTTGCTCAATTCGTACAAAATGCAAAACCAACTTGTGCAACCCCCTAAAAATGGTTGTCCCCACATTTTTAAAGGCTCCTCCATCAGTTCCATAACTGTTCTAAATAGTTAGGACGTTCTAAACACACAAATGCCAAAAAGTTGCTTTTTGCAAGAAAATGTTGTCATGACAACATGACAACATTTCAGCAACTTTTGTTCTACATGGAGTTAGACCTCCAAATTTGGCACAAAAACAAAGTAGACATATAATATGCATAAAATGACTTCAAATAAACAATTCAAAGCCATTGGAACCTTTCTAGACCATTTTAGCCTTTTTCGGACCTAAGTCACCTAGTTGACAATAGTCGGCAACTTCTAGCAACTTGGTCACTTTGGGTCTTGCCAAGTCTCCTAAACACACCTAAGGAACACATAGGACCTATTATTATAATAGTTATGTGGCTAGCATCACTACAAGCCAAAAATAAAGAAATACCTAGGTTTCACACTTAGCCTACCTAGGTGCTCCTGCACCAGGAAGGCTTATTTGTGAGTTGGCATAAGGAACAAACAGAGATTTTAATCTACATATGTGATTTGTAATTACAAAGATCAAAACCTTCTATTTTCTTTCTAATCATTGTAAATAATTTGTATAAAAATCCTTTAAATAGAGGTTGACCTAAATTTTTTTTTAAGACTTAACATTCTATGTAAATCCTTTAATTAGGTGACATTCTAAATGGAATGATCAAAGTCAATTGACAAGGTCAATCCTAACAAGGTCATTAAATCATTTAAAATAGTCACATTTAATATATTTTTTTGTAACCTCTAGTATGGTTGGCTTCTAGTAGGGTTCACTTAGAAAGAATGAAAAAGTGGTCACATGTTATTAGTGGTTTTTTACCAAAATGGGTTTCCACAAAAAATCCTAGTATTAATATGTTTTGAATTCTTTATATGTTTTACATTTGATAATGTTTTTATTGTGAAAAGAAATTTATCTTTAAGATAGTTTTATAGTAGAGAGTGAGCAATTGGAGGACAAATGAAATAGTGAGTATTTGTGTTTAATTGTTCAAGTGGTACTTATGGACCTTGAGTTACCGACCCCCCCCTCCTTCTTAGTTATTCCAAACATTTCTAACAATTGGTATTAGAGCACAATACTTATAGAGAAAATTTTGAAGGTACTTAAAACCAAAGATCTTGACTCATAAGAGAGATGTAGCAAAGCTGAATAAGGATAAATTTACTACAGGGTAGACCTTGATGAGGTTGAACATATCCAATATCAATGATGATGATATCAACTTGGTGGACAATGAGTATGTAAGGGTTAGAACTAGTCCTTTAACAATTGAACAACTAAAGTAGGAGTAAGAACACAATCAAGCAATGTTGGAGATGGTCTTGGCCCTAACCTATGTTGAGTTTGATGACCTAAAATATTCTTACAGTGCAAAGAAGATGTGGGACAAATTGAAGACCATATATGGAGGTGATGAAAATGCACTAAGAGCCAAATCAGAGATCCTGAGAGGAAAATTTGATAACATGAGAATGATGGAAGGTGAAAATATACTACAACCATGCACAAGAGTCAAAGAAGTTGTTAATGGTATTCTAGGTGTAAATGGAGAAATCAAAGATGAAATAGTGATAAGTAAGGTATTGAGAACTCTACTCTCTATTTATGCCATTAGAGTTTTTTCAATTCAAGAACTGAGATGTACACTAGGTAACACTTTGACCCTAGAATGTGTAATTGGTAGACTTACTACATTTGAGATGTCTAGCTTTGATAACTACACACCTTCTAATATTGAATATGCATTCAAGTCACAACAAGTTCTTAGTGAAAGAAAAGTTAAACATGTGAAGAGTGATGGTGATAGTTCTAATGATGAGATTGATAAACTTGAAGCTATTTGTGAAAACAAATTCGGAAGTGGAAGAGGTAAATAAAAAGATAGATTTCCTTTTTTTTTTTTCATGCAACAAGGTTGGTTATTTTTTTGCTAGATGTCCTTATAGAGAGGATATAGATCAAAGAAAAGAAACAAAATACAAAGGACGATGAAAAAGACACTAAGAGAAACAAGGATTACAAAGGTAAGAAATCCTATTACATTGTTGAAGAAGATACTGATAATGTATCTGAGAGTAATGATGATGAAGTTGTTTATGATGCTATAAAAGAAGATTCAGATGAAGATGAGAAAACAACACTAATCTCATATGTGAACAAAAGTGACAGATGGATAATTGACAGTGGATGCTCCAATCATATGACTGGTGATAAAGATAAATTTGAAGATATTGGTCCATAAAAAGATGGATGAGTTAAATTTGGTAATGATATTCCATGTGTTGTGAAAGGTAAATTTATCATTCAACTAACTAAGAAGATAGCACGTGAAAATGTTTGTTGGGTTGAGAGACTTAACTATAATTTGTTGAGTATCTCACAATTGAACAAGTCAGGTTATAGATTTGGATTTCACAATAGGAAGCCCAAGATACATGATGTTGATAGTAAGATAATTGGAATTAGTGAACAAACATGATGTAACTTATTCTATCTAGATTTATCCAATGAGACATCTTTGTTTGGACAACAAGAAGATGTTTGGTTATGGAACAAAAGATAATGTTAGGTGAACTATGATAATTTGATGAATAAAGTAAGAGGGTTGCTTAAACTCAGAAGCCTGACAATGCTATGTGTAAACAATGTCAATTGGGAAAAATAACCAAGTCTAGCTTTAAGTGAAAAATATACAGTACTAGTGATATTTTGGAATTGATTCATACTAACCTATGTAGACCCATTTATGTTCAAAGTTACTATGGAGATAAGTATTTCATCCTAGATTTGTTAATGACTACTCTAGAATGATGAGCAGGATGTTTCTTAAAGCTAAAATTGATGATTTTCACTTATTTAATTGGTATTTAGGTAAAGTTGAAAAGGAAACAAGGAAGAGTATGAAGTTCTTGAGATCTAATAAAGGTGGTAAATGCATTTCAAATGAATTAAATACATTTGGAAATGAAATATGAATTAAAGATAGATGTCAGCATAGAGGACCCCTCCTCAGAATGGAAAAGCTTAAAGGAGAAATAGATAAATAATGGACTGTGCAAGAATGTTAATGATGGAGAAGAGTGTATCAAAGAAATATTGGAGAGAAGCAGTTAGTACTACTTTCTATACCTTGAATAGAGTATAAGTCAACAAAGGTACAAATGCTACACCTTTTGAACTATGGTATGGTTATGCTCCTAATGTGAAATGTTTCAAAATGTTTGTAGTAGATACTATTTACACAAAGATAAATGTAATGAAAAGCTTGATGCAAAAAGTGATGAAGGCATTTTCCTAAGTTATTCCACCAACAAAAAAGCTTATTTAAGTGTTTAAATTCTAATACTAACAAAGTTGTGGAAAGTGCAAATGTGAAAGTTGATAGGTTTGTAGAAGGAAGTGTGTCATGCCCAAATTTTACAAGGCAAAAAACACAACTACATCTTTTTTTAGGTTGAACTAGGTTAAGTGGACATTAACTTAGTTGTTTCATTGCTAGGTTGTCTATTAAATGAATACTCAAGGTGAGCATACTTGTGGCGGCATATTTCCTCCAGGGTGCACTAAGTGTTAATACTTCTTGACTTGAATCTCTCACAAGGGTTTTAAGTTTACATTAGAGTCTATTAATAATAAGGTTCAAATATAAGCTTTAATACATAAGACTGTACCTCAATTAAATGAAAATGACCACATGGAAGACACACTAACATTAGAAGTATTGATATCTAGTTGTATATAGCTTGTAAATTCTAGCAAGTAGCATGTACTCAACATTCCTAAGAATAATATTTATTCAGTTTTGTCAATTTTTTGCAACCATGTTACCTTAATATTCTATAACCTTTTAATCTAACTAAAAACTACAATATCTAGATTATATGTAAGAATATCCTAAATCTTGAATTATTTAAATAACCAATGCCCAATACTATGTAAATTGAACTAGATTGAAGTCATCTAAGGCTACTACTTTCAAGATGTTCTAAATAACTAATTTGGAAAATTATAGGTATCTAAATTTTTAAATAATATAAATAGCTTAATTTACAATATGGTAAAATATTCAAATCCAAATACATCAATTATACTAGCTGAAAAATAATTTAGTAAACCATTACTAATGATACATTTGAAATTTAGTATATTGGAAGCAACAAGTATATTAAAGTAAATCCAATATTTAATAATTACCTTTAAATTATTCTACCCAAACTATCTTTTAAATAAAATATTTTAAGAATAATTTATATAACTATTATCCTCTTTCTTTAGAGGAAGTTTTTCATTGACCTATTAAGAGCACAATTTACATTATTTAAATCTAGACATATTAAAAAAGTACTTTGAACACATTACTTAACTCTAAACATAGCTTTTAACAAATTAAATCCTAAACTAACCTCACTAACACTAACTATTGAATAATATATAGTTACTTACTGTATGCACCCTAAAATGGTCGCCTAGACTATGGGCCCCCATTATTCAACTTATCAAATTTCCTAAATCAATAGTTTGCAATATTCTATTAAATCAATGTAAATCAATTTCCTTGATCAAATTCAATTTTTTTTAATTTTTAAGGTTGATCATTTTATCCTAAGTCTTATTTAATTAAAAGAAAATCTCCTTTTTAATTAAATAAAATAAGTCCCTATTTAATTAAAAGAAAACCTCCCTTTTAATTAAATAATTCATCCACATTTAATAAATTAAGAGAAAAAAACCTCTTTTAATTTAATTAAATATTTCATATTTAACTAAAAGAACTTGCTCCCTTTTAATTAAATAAAAATCCCACTTAAATATCTCTTTTTGATAAAAAATAATAATAATAATAATAATTTTAAAAAAATCTTTTTTTAATTTTCTATGTGGGATTCCATTTAATTTTCCTCCTCTTTTCTCCCACATGAAAAAGAAAATAAACAAATAAAAAATTAAATAAATCTATTTTCTGTTTTCTGTACACTTAATGTGGGAGTTAACTTTTTCCTCTTTCCACTTTCTTCTTTGTTTAATTCTTTTCCTATTTTCTCATTGGTGGATCTTTATTTCACACAGATCATTCTTTTTCCACCCTTGATTAAATCTTTTTTCCTCTTAATCTTGATCATCCAATCTTCTTTATAAGGGAGAGCGCTCTCCTCATTTTAGACATCCATTATTATGCTATTGTTATGCTGGAGGTTTGGAGAGCAATTTTTGAAGAAGGAGTTTGAATACTAAAGCTTTTTGTGGAGAACATCTATTTTCTTATCTTATTCTCTCTTGCACGCTTGCCTTCCATCATGAGTTTTCATCCTTGCATTTGCATATTAGCTTAGATCCATATTTGTTTTCATAGATTAGTATTGCTTTGTTATTGCATTTCTTTTCTTGCATTATTTTTCATTGTTATCATTTAGATTAGTTTTCATCTCCATTTGCATGCATATTGAATCCTTGAATCCCTTGTTCCATGGTGTACTTGCATGGGCACAAACTAGGTTAGACTGAGGGCCTCCATTACAAACCCTTGCACTCCATGAATAGAGAGCTATGAGCCGCCATTCGAGACCTAATTTTTCAAAAATCTTGAATATAATGACTCATACAAGTGTGCTCACATTTTAGGCATACATTTTTGGCACCCACCATTAGGCAACCCACCTTTACTTGCTGGTTTTGGAATTTTTTAGATCTAATCCTCTTGTACAAATTTGTTGGAGAACAAAATAAATTGAATCTAAAAGATTTAATCATATCTTTCAAATGGCTAGGTATTTCAATCTGAATTTTGTTTTGCAACGTGATGAAATATAATGGAAACTTTGGTCCAATTTTTAGATTTTTCTAAGGTATTTTCAATGTTTTATGATTTTTCCTTGATTTTTCATGAAAAATCATTTTTGGGAGAAAATTAGCACATTTTAAAGAAAAAATTGCATTTTTGGAAAGGTCTCTGATTTCTAAATAGAGTTTGTTCTTTGTATTTTGATTTTAGAGATCATATTAGGGCTCAATAATTTGATTTGAAAAAACTGGTCTGTTTGGATAAAATGGCTTCCTAGGGCACAAATTAAAAGATCTTTTCAAAATTCTAACATTTTTGAAAATTTCTCTAATTTTTGATAGGGCTATATTTTTTCATTTAGGTTTTGGGAACCAAATTCATATCATATAGGTCTGATTTTTATGACTAGGTCAAAAAAAATAATAAAAAAGGAGATTTAATGAATAGCTTGCATATAATTTTTACAATGGATCAATGCATGATGTGAGCTTTCATTTGAGTTATTTTATAATTATTATCACTTTTAAAAATAATATTTTTAGATCTAACCCTAGTTTTGCATAAATTGGACATATATATATATATATATTGCATATCTTGTGTTTGCTTGTTGCTTTGTTCATTGCGAGAGAGTGTTCAAGCGTAAATGAAAGGTACAATAGAGAAAAGATGCATTGCAAAGATTACCAGGTATTTTGTTTGATCTCTATAACACTTGGATTTGGAACGAAATGAACATTTCATGTGTTTGGCTTGAGTGCTTTTACATGCTTTCATAGATTCACACTTCATTTGGTGCTCTAAAACTAGATCTAGATTTTTTTTCACGCATCTATGTTTCACATAGTAATTAGGCCCTATGAACACTATTTGGGAGATCTTGAGAGACCAGGCTTCATTTGCTTGCTTTACATGCAAAGCTCCTCTTGACAAAGGATCCCCTTGTAGGTAGGGAAGGATATTTGTTATTATCTCACTATTCTGCTTGAATTTGTCCTCAACATTCATTAGTTCTTTATCTTTTGAGATTGGTGGTTTTTGTTGTTAGATTTTTTAAATAGTTGGTGAGGTGATTTCAAATTAGCATCTCAAAGAATCTTCTTTTCTATGTTTAAGTAAGGTGAAGAGGCTAGAGGAGTATGCTTTGTTCCCTTTTGGGCACATCAAAAATTTAGAACCCTTGAATCCAAACCAAGTCCCCATGTGGTACAACTTTGTGAGTCTTCTTTCATTAGAGAGGGTTAAACCATAGTGGACATTCTTTTTATTGGGTCAACTATGTGAATGGTACCTCAAGCGGTAATAGTCTTTTTTGACATGGTAGTAGCAACCACTATATAAATATCCTTGTGGGGGAAATCCTCATAGGTGTAGTCTTTTTCTGGGCTATCAGATCTCCTCAGTATCTCTGATTGATTAAATTCTTAGAATATGTCAAAACCCTGCTACACTAGGATTGGATTTTGCCCACTCTAGATTGCAAAACTTGTAGAGTTGAACATTAGTAAGAACCATAGTGCTACCAAATTATTTTTTCTAAGACTATGTGTGTGATTTAAAAACATTTTGAGAAAATACATAATAGTGGTTGTAGGGATTAGATTGATACTACCATACTATTCTTGTTCATGTGCAAGGTTGTTTTGTCCCTTGCTCATGATTAAAAATCTATTGATACGCCTAGTTGGACATTTAAAATGAACAAAATCTAAGTTTCTGAGTCAAGACTTTATGATCAAATTTCTTTTTTGTCCTATTATTTTCAATCTACCTAGGTTGATCTAATTTGAATTAAGCTACTTACCCCATTGTTAGAAGTTTGTTTGCACCTTGGGTTATTGTGCTTTGACTGGTTATTGTTTGAAATTTGTGAGTTAGTGACCATCCTTGTTGAGAAAGACATACCTTTGGATTATTTGATATTATTCTTGGAGAGTCTTAGTAATCTCTTGTCCATCCACTTTCATCAAAATTTAGTTTTACTTATTTATAATTTGGATAAATCATCTTCGTGGTCCATATGTGCTAGGGTATTCACCCAAAGTTGTGGGCACCTCTATTGTAGTGTTGGTTTATGCCTATTGTAAAATTCTATCTTATAACATCTCTTTTGAACAAGTGAGTGGTTTTACTATCCTAGTTTGGTACCAATTTTTCTTAGGGTTATCCTATTAACTAGTACCTTTTCGTTCATATTGGTTACAAGTACTATTACATGTTGCTCAACATTCAAATGAAGTCAAATGGTATCAAATTCCACAAAATGACTCTTGGTCTTCTTTCTTTTTCATCTTTCATGTCTTTCTAGTCTCCCATTTCCATTATTTCTCTTCTTCCATGCTTGATTCATCCTCTTCCAAAACCATGAATCTTGACTGTCTTGCTATGGACCCTCACTTAAGAGAAGATGATCTTGACCTTCTTGCTGAATTTAAAAATTGTTGTCACTCCAATAGATAAATGGATGCTAACATTGCAACAAAAATTATAAAATAAAATGGATAAATCAAAAACCTTTGCTAGGATCATATGCAAGATCACCTTATGATATCCTTCTTCCAAGCATTCTTCATCTTTGAAGTCATACTTTGATTCTTCTAGATTTCATTTGCATTCCTCATCTTCCAAGTCTTATCATGATTCTTCTAAATATTATTCATGTTCTTCATCTTCCAAGTCTTACAATGATTCTTCTAAATATCATTCATGTAGGCCTTCACCTACCTATTTTACATTATCATTCTTCTTCTACTTCTACCAAGAGTCTTATTCATCTTATTGAGACACACCATAATGAACAACATAAAAAGCCTTGTGATATTCCTTTCTATAATGCCTATAGTGACAATTATTATGATAATGATGATTATTATCTTCCTACACATCCTTAAAGTCCTCCTAGTCCCATGCTTGTGCTTAAAGGGGATGAGTCACTGATAGATATTGATTGTAATCCATATGACTCAAATCTTGAAAACAACATTGATAAATTTTGTGAATAATACCTAAATGATAAATCTAGATTTTTTGAGGAGGAGAAAGCTTTTTTTTCTGCTGAAATAAAACATCAATTCCATAAGAGTTCCTCTTCTAAGAATCCTCATGCTGAAAATAAAGATTACACTCTCGAGAAAGATCATGTTAATGTTGAACCTTTGTGTTTTGATGCTTCTCTTCCATCTTCTACTTCCTCAACTATCCATACATCCCCTAAGGATTCCAAGTCTCTCAAATCTTCTACCAATCCTTCATCCAACAAAGATTCTGAGGATTTTCACACAATTCCCTATAGTTATCCTCAAGGGCTACCTCTTAAAGAAACTCAAGCTAACCTTCACTTGGCTGTAAATACTTTTGATAATGCTAAACCTAAAGAGCCTAAGCCTTCATGTTCTATAATGCCTACTTCACCTATTCTTTCAATGTCTATTCTAAAGTCTTCCATACAATTCCAACATACTTCTTTCTCCTTAGGAGTGGGTTCATGTCAAGAGGACTCTAAAAATGACAAAGAAAAGAATATAAAGAAAGATAAAGATCAAGAACCCTCCATGTTGTCCAATTATTTTTACGATGTCTCTGATCCATTTCATCGTCTTTTTGATCCTTCATACCTGTCCTCATTCATCCCACCATGTCTTAAGTCTTCTCCAAAGCAAGATTAAGCTACTACTTACACTACTAAGCTTATTGACAATCAAAATGACCTTAATACAGTTGTGCCTTCTAAAGATGACACTTCCATTAAGGTTATTAAAAATAGTATTGATATTTCTAGTGTTGAGCCTATTGAAAATCAAGAGAAAAACTTTACACTTATGTTATCCAAATATCCTTGTCAAGATCAAAGAGTTCCATCTTCTTCTTCTACCACTCCATGTTCCCTTTCACTTTCTACTCTTTCTAAGTCTTCTCAAGCTTCAAGTAATCCTCTCAAAGAAGTTACTGCTAATAAAGATGTTCATGTTTCTAACAAAAATCCTAATGATCACTCTAAAAATGCTGATGTCCGTGATTGTCATATAGATGTTGATGAACTTATTGATTACCCTTTTGCATCTTCCACATCCATCCTTGGACCTCCCCCATCAATACTAAATGGTTCATATCTTCCTTCCATCTTGGGTCCTTACATCCCTCCCTCTCCTATCTTTCCTCAAGATCAACGTAGATGCATATCCTTAAATCCTTTTCATCCACCCACTCCCCTAAACCAATCATATCATCCTTCTTCTTCCACAAGTCCCAAGCCTTTTGGAAGCAACCTGAATGTTCAATACAAGAAAAAGAAGAAATTGAAGAATCCATATAAAAGAGAAGACCACCATGTCTCCTCTAATTGAGATGGGGGCATAAAGTCAAAAGACATATCTAAGAAAAAACTTATAAGACAAGTATGGGTTCCAAAATCCACCATTGAAGATATTATCTCTAAATCATTAAAAAAAAATGAAAAGAGGCCTATGACTATATGGATTCCAAAGTCTCTCTTGAGAGAGTCTAATGTTGAAAAAAAATTGAATTTGACATTCAAGCTTCCAAAGAATTCCACTTAATCTTCTTCAAAAAGCATTATTCCATTCCATGCACCTAAACTACAACCTCTTCTATTCACTCACCATATTCCTTCATTCACATTTTCTCCATTATCTAACCACCCTTCAAGGTGTGTGTTGATGTTGATCTTGCCTTTATTTCCATCTTCCAATCTCACTTGCTTTGCATGAAGCCATATCCTCCATTTTGGTCTTCCATCTTCCTTTCCCTATCAACATCTTTGAGCATATCGTTTCAACTCCTTTTCATATCATGGTTTTAAATTTCAAGGAGCATTATCTAAAAAGCTTGACTTCTTCCAAAAAAAAAAAAATTCAAAAAAAGAAAGACAAAAAATGAAAATTTTTAAGATGTGCCTTGGTGAAAACCTAGTAATCAGGCACCTTGGTAGAAAAATTAAAGAGAAATAAATTCATCCTATGGTGAAAACCACTCCCTTGTGGCACCTTGGATAAGTACCATGATGAAAACCTGACAATCAAGCATCATGCATAGTTCTTCTACATCTTCCATCCATTATGTCTTCTCTCTTTGATCTTGACAATGTTGACCTATACACAAACATTTGGCTATCTTGTGAGCTATCTTATGATGACCTTGTTTTCATTCCTTTCATGTTTAGTCTTCATATCTATTTTCCTCCATTCATTCTATTCTTTTTCTATCCTTTTTCCATTTACCCATTTGGTCTTGATTTAATAAAAAAGAGTAAAATATGATGCTATGAAACCTCTTGACATGTCTACTACTTTGGATTGCATCTTTCTCACTTTTACATTATGCTTTCATGAATTATCCTATGTTGGCCTTTCATTTCTTCACCAAATGTGCTTTACATGAAATTTTTTCCATAGCTTGAGTAGTTTTGAGAAGTCAGTCCTTGAAGATCACTTTCATTTGATTCATACACTCCTTGCTTATCCATCATATTCACCAGCTTGTTACTCCATCATGTCCTCTACCTTGTTAGACATTACGACTGCACGATGTGATCTTACTTGGGAGTTTGATGCTCATTCTGTCTGGGGGAATTCTTTGTAAATATTTATTGATCCTAAAAAAATCCAAGAAAATTGTATATTCCAAAAATACAAAAAAATTCAAAAATTCAAAAATTCAAAAAAAAAAAGAAAAAGTGCCTTGGTAAAAACCTAGAAACAGGTGCCTTGGTAGCAAAAATACAATTTTTTTAATAAAAGGTCATAAATTTTTTTTTAAAAAAATCCAAGTGGTGAAAACTTAGAAACAGGCAGTACTTGAGGCCTTTGCACCCCTGTTTCTTAGCGTGTATCCTCAACACTTAGCCTTTCTCCATCACACCTTGTCCTTGTTGCCTTTTTTTGGAATTGGTCTTTGTCTAGGGGGCATAACTATGTTAGCTTTGGTCCTTATGCATAGCTAGAAGACTAGGTGCATGGAGCATCTTTTAATTTTTTTTCTACTTGTGGGTGTGGTCTTGAACTCTAGAGTGTCTCTTGTTGTCCCCTTGAAACACTAAGGAGATTTGAGGTATCATCCTTGACTGTTTTTGTAGAATCATTCTTATGGTCATCTTGAGCTTTATCTATTTGATGCTTATGTTAGAATCTTTCCACATTCCAATCTGATATAAATCACATTCATATCTTCATAGTTTCCCTTGTAACTAGTGATGATTGTATGATTTTTTGATGTCCATTAATAATGGCCCAATGATAAAAATAATTTCTTTTACATTCTCTAGTGAATGATGAACACAAAATCCTATGTTATAGTTTCTCTTTTGCAAGTACACCTTTACATTTTCATGTAGCTTGCATTATTAGACTTCATGTTAGTTTGCATTTTTAGGTTGCATTATGAGTTTGGAAGGGTTTTCCCTTTATGTTTATTGTGGATTTTTAATCAACTCTGGTCATGTTTTGATGTTCATTTCCTTATCTTTTTTCATGATCTCAATCAAAATTTCTATCTTAAACATGTTGATTGACTCTTTCTTCTTTCTATTTCTTTCCATATCTTCCAAACTTCTATCTTCCATTTTCTTTTACCCCACTTCTTTTCCTCTAAATCACCTTTGGGGCATAATATTTGATGCTTGATGATCTACCTTGGCTCTGTGATTCTTATATCTTTCATCTTACATCAATAACTTTATCTTTTGCTTGATTTGATAAAATTTATCAATTTTTTATTTCTCCTCTATCTCATTTCAATTTTGATCACAAGGAGGTAGTACTTATCAACTTCAATCCTTGATTTAGTTTTATCAAATTTTTTCTCGACTTGTTTAAGTCAGAATTTATCTGTATTCTTTGTCCTGATGTGTTCCCAAATTGACCACACATCTAGGTTGTTTTGTGATCCCAAATTGATCTCACACTTCAATTTCTTTCTTTGACTACATGTGTTCCCAAATTGGTCTCACATTAGTCAAAAAGGGGCAAACATATGCACTCTAAAATGGTCACCTAAACTATGGGCCCCCATTATTAAATTTATAAAATTTCTTAAATCAATGGTTTGCAATATTTTATTAAATTTTTTGTTGCTCAAAATTGCATGGTAAATTTTGAGCACTATTGAAAAATTGAGCCCTATAAATACTTTTAATACCTATGTACCCGACTGTCAGTCTGAGCCCCATGAGGTGTTTAATGCTTCTAACACCCTCCATTTAGCTCATCCACTTGTTTCATGAAAAAATATTGAGATTCTAAGCCAACCCGTGTAGTCCCGTTTTGAGTAATTGTCATATCAACATTTTACCCTAAGTATCAAATAGCGTCAGGAGGCCCTATTTGCCACTGAATATCTCCCACCAAAAAATGTTTCATGACTTAATCCTTTGAGAGTGTCTAGTATCCATACTTGATAACCAATGTTTCAAATTTTGAGTCATTTCAAATCCGTTTGACTAGGTTTTGAATCCCTCAAAGTTGGTCATTTAAATTTTTCATGCTGATGTACTTTGCACACATTTATGGGAAGCCCTGTTTGATGTGCTATAACTTTGATGCAGTTGAATAAAATGCTAAATTTCCTTTTTCATTTTGTTGTAGACATCAAAGACTTTTTTTTTTCCAAGTTTCAACTTATGATGAATCTGTTTGATCAGTTTTCAAATGCGATTCCAACCGTGATTTCTATCTTTTACTAGTGTCAGTATTTGCAGATTTGTCAGGACCCCTGTTCGAGACGTTACAATTTTAAATTAGTGATTGGTGAGATTGAATGGATTGTACCATTCTATTTTCCTCCAAAAATACTCTAAGTGTGTCAATTTTTAAATCTTGATGAATCTGTTTGCACACTTTTCCAGGGTCTTTCCATTTGTAAAAATTGTTATGTTGTCATTGTTTCCTGTCCTGCAAATCCAGGTAGCCAACTTCAGACACTTGCGAAATTCACCCAGTTATTTGTCATGAGCCTAAATCATAGGTCCATAATGTCCTCGTGACAGAATGAGTGCCCCAGTTTTCATCTCCCCATGTGCCCATTTGCCCAGTTTTTCGAGCCGATTCCAAACCTAACTTGTTGTTTTCTGACATGTTTGCTTGTAGATAAATCTGAGAAGAGAACTTTGATGATCAATATCTTTTGACTGGAAATTCATCATGAGATGAGATCTAGTAGGCCTATTGAACATGTCAGAGAGAAAAGAGATGCTGAGTTTCAGAGCTTGGTCATTTGTTCGGGTCAGTTTTTAAAGGCAGTCAATGGACCTCCTGGCACAAAACTAACGGTTTGCAAAAAGTGACAAAACGAGTCTTACTTAACAGTTCAGTGACGGATTTTGATTTAGACTTCTATCAGATGTTCATCAGATTAGTATGGAGTATCAGTTGTTTGGAAGCAAATTTTTTTTTAGCTAGACCCATCTTGGGCCCGACTGACTCCCATTAGATTATTAAATGTTTTGGCATTGAAAGTTGCATTTAGAGTTGAAATATTTTTATAAAGTCAAATGGATATGTGGGGCATTATCGTGTTGAACTATAATATAGACAAAGTAAACAGGTGCATAGTCTTTGTATGGAGGAATCATGTGATGGAGTTCACCTTCATGGTTGTGTGGAAGTTTTTCCATTTTGACAATAGTCATGTCCTTCCATTATCATTAATAAAGTGGTTTTGCAAGAGTTTTGGAAGATGATAATGAACCAACAATAAAAAAACTTATGCAACTAAGGATTATAGAGAAGGAGAAAGAGGACGATCCAAGCCAGCCAAGTCATTCATTGACTACAATACCACCTAATGCAGATTTTCTTGTTGTTCTTTTGAGGATAGAGCTAATAAAGGAAGAAGCAGCTGTTAATGAGGTAAAAGCTCACACACAATAAGGTGGGGGTAGATTCTAAAAGGAGCAAATGCAACATTTTAAAGAATAATGAAACTTCTATGTAAAGAGATCATACCCCATGTGAACGAAAAGACCGCTCAAAAACTTTAAGAGGAACAGGCAACGTTTGAAGATTGTTTCATACAGGGGCAAAGCCATCAAAAGATAAAGGAAAGGCTTCATTTCCAAAGCAAAGGAGATCATGTGAAGAGAAGCCACTTTTAATGCAGTCAAAGGAAGCTCCACATTGGGCCCAAGTCGTCTCCAAATAGTGGCAAAGCCCACGTAGGTCAAAGCAAAGACAAGAAGACTTGAGACTTGAGAAAAACGTTACGAAGAAGAATGAGCAAATTTGGAAGTTGTCCCATCATGAAGATCATGCAAGTAACAAGACGCAGGTCAAAGAGCTACCACATTCAGCAATACTCAAGAAGAGCATACTAATGCATAAAGCATGCCACAGTCAAAAAAGATGAATTCACGTTTTGAAAATGAGTAAATTGTTTTCAAAAAAATAGAGAGTGCCATGAATATAGCATAGAGCAGTAGGAGAACATGCAATGAAGAAAAACCACACAATCTAGAAAAGATGCCAAGCGGATTTGGGAGGAAGCTGCATAGTGCAGAGCATGGGAAGACAGTAAAAAACCATTATCCCACATTGGGCGGTCAAGAAAAGTTTCAAATGTTAAAATAGCATCGCAAGGCAAAGATGTAATGTCTAAAAGATGCTATGCTTTTAAAAGTTGTCCCATGCTTGGAGGGGCCCGCGAGGGCCACAGTCAACACATTTTGTCCCGTTGAAAATTTTGCCCAAGCGTATGAGCGTAAGATAATATGAATGTTTCTAAGGGCTTACACATGAGCGTATGAGCGGAGGTCAAAAACTCAAGGGTCTCGACAGTACGGGAAGGCTTTGCACGTACGGGTGTATGGTAATTTCCAAAGCTCTCCCGGGATACGTGATTTCATTGAAGCGTAATGAGAAAATCTTAAGCGGATGGTCGGGAACAAAATTTTAGACATCTCTGGGAATATGTCCAACGTAAAGGCATAAAAAAAATTCTGAAGGCTTTCAGTGGTACGCTGGTGCCTGTGTGGGCAAAATGAAATTTTCAAGGGTTCTGGGCTTACGGTGACACATAAGAACATAAAAGGGAAATGTTCTATGTGAGAACATGAAGAAAATTCTGAGTTCTCGGGGTGCTACGAGAAAGGCTTCAAGAAAATTAATTAATATTAAAATATTAATTAATTTAAAATATCTTAAATCTTGCCCAGTCAGTCAGATTTCAACATGTGGCAATGGAAGGAGGAATGAGATGGAATGTAATATAAAATTGAAATTCAAAGTGTTCAAAGCATGAATTTTCAAATTGGAAAATTTGAATGAATTTCATAGTTTTATATAGTTTTTACTATATAAATTTTTAAATATTTGAATTTTAATGATCTGATGCAGTCTCAAAACCCTGAATTTCAAATGGCCATAACAGGGGCAATTTTTGTCTAAAATAGGCACTTCAATATACCATTGGAACTGGGAGAATCTAAATAGTCTGAATACGGAGTCAGATTATGCACAAGTCTTCATTGGTTCAGTGTATAAGCTGATTTTCAATTTTTAGAGGCATTTTTAGTGGAATGGGCAAAATTTAGCATGGAGTGTCAGAATTAGTTAGGGAATGTATATTGATGTTTGTTGATGCTTAAAATGAGTTCTAGAAATGTTTTTACCCTTCTTGAGTTCATTTTTAACCAAATTTTACCATTCCACATCAAGGATCAAAAATCAGTTATTTGTTCAATCATAGTTTTAGATATTTGATGCTTTTAGAGCCATAACTGAAAGGGATTTGATTTATCATTTGAGGGAAAAGATCTGAAGGTCGTTTTGAACCTATTGAGAAGATTTTTTCAGGTGGACAAATAATAGTTGCATATTAGATCCGATAATTTCATCTTCTCCTATATCTTTCATTCTTTTCTTTATTGTACGGGTTCCAGTCTTTGGAGAAAAACCAATCACTACTGAGATACTAGGTTTTGGATCCAGTTTTGATATGTTCCCATACTGTGATACCACATATTTTTTAGCAGAATTCTCTTGTATGAATAGCAAGAAATAAGAATACAGATAGTTCTGATCTGTTAGGTAGCTTTTCAATTCAATCTTCATGCATCTTATTGTAATTTGTTTCAAGGAAATGAATGATAAGGCAACAGCAAGTCAATCTTCATTCTGATATCTTGTCTCCCATTCATGTTGTTTGTGATCTTTTTTGTTTTGTAGACAAAGAATATGAAACTCAGTTGCAACCTATTGGTTTTATATGTTGATTTATTTTGCTTATGACTCAAAGAGTTATGTAAATGCTTGATTCACCATCATAGGATTGCAGATTTTCATGAAGAGATAAGTCAAGTATGAGGTTCAGAAGGATGCATATATCTAATTCACAAAGTGGATAGATAGATCAGGAAGTCTTGATGTATGGCATATGTCAGTGACTTTCAGGGATATGTGTTAGGGTTTTGTGTGAATTGCCCAATAGATAAGGCACTGATCATTTTGAAGGATCATAAGGTTGTGTTGTTCATGTCATGTTTTGCTGAGATCAACATCAATAATCAGATGCTTTACCCCTTTTATGTTGAAGAGCTATAAAAGTTGAACCCTCACTCAGCTTATGAATGTCATAGATCTACATTTAGCTACTGTAGATTGTTGTTATTTCATGAGTTAATAGGAGAAATAAGGGTTTTATCTGTTTCATATTAGATTCAGTGTATGCTTTGATAACTGGTACCATATAAAGAATCTACAGGTCTACCCACCTAGGTTTTGCAAAGCCTGAAGAGGAAGAAGGGTCATGCCTTATAGTTGGCCTAGTATCTAAATGGGCATGTTGAAAATGGGAGTTAGCTGCCCCTACATATCTTGTGTTCTCATCAGGGTAATTGGAAATGAGTAACATTTTCAAACACCAACAAAATGGCGACTCTGCTGGGGAAGTTGCATTCAGAAAGAACCAAAATCTCTGCCATGAAACGGATTTGATATAGAAAATCTATAGCGAGAGGCATTTCTTATTTTCATTGCTGAAGTTTCATGTTCCCTAGTTAAGCTTTATTCATGGACATCAGTATGTTGTAAAACTTGATGAGAATTGTGTGTTATAACTATCATAGGTCTATCTTCAATCAGTTCAATTTGCAAGTACTGTTGAGAAAGTTCAGAGTCAAGAATTCATTTATAAAGTATATTTTCTTTCCAAGATAATAATGATCTGCAAGTTTTTTCTACATTGAATGTCTGGTTCAGATTTTTCAAGTGACAAATTATGTTTTATTTCTCACAAAGCGTGAGTGGTGACTCTCAAATCTCTATACCAGTTTGTTCCTAGTTGATTTCATTGCATAATTTTGAAGGACTTTTAGTTGTATGGGCAGATCTGAGATTGTTGATAGATCTTAGAAAGGAAGTTTTAAATTTTTGATAAGTTTTAAGTGTTGGTTGCAATCTGTTGTTATAAGAAATTGAAATGTAAAAGTGAATCATAGGAGTGATTGTTATATTCCTCTTGTAAAGAGGTGGCAGCTCTACAAAGTTTTGACCAGTGGTGTGAAGGAATTCCAGTCTTGCACCTATGCCAGATCAGCAGGTTGAAGTTTTGCATCAGCACTTAAGGTATTTTTGTTTTCATGTTTTCTTTTCATGGAAGTCAAATGTTAGAATCAGTGCCTCTATTAAGTGATTTTCAGCACTAGAAAGAAGAGGTAGAAATTTTGTTCTATAATGGAGTCAGATCTTAGATCTGAGATTAGTCTACCAAATTTTGAGAGTTTAGAAACCGTGAATTATAACATTGCTATGTTGAATAGGCTGGTCTACAAAAGGATTGTCAGTCTTATGAGAATTCAAGTAGGAAGTACTCAAGCTTTAACTGCCAAACAATGTTATTTAAGGCTTAAATCAGTAATTAGTAAAATGCCTTTTCATTGTAAACTCGAGGAATCTTCACTACCTAGTTTTTCCCTTGTTGTTCTAGTACCCAATTCAGTCAATTGGCTAGCACCTATAAGGTTACAAGTAATTTTGCAAATTGAAAAATTCATTGAGGAGATGAAAAGTGGTGATTATAGATTTCATGACATATCTTCTAATGATAATGAGTGTGCTGAAAGCCAAGGTAGCAATGAATACAATGAATCTATAGAGCAAGATAATCTGTCTTTTGAATGTGAAGAGGTGGATTCAAATATTAATAAATCGGGTAATAGCAATCAGCATGAAAAAGATGGAGATAAAAGAGAAGATAAATTAAGTTACAGTACATATGAAGTTGAAGAAAGTTGTAACAACAGTAGTTCTAGTGATTTCCATGATAAGAAATAATGTTGTAATAATTTTGATTTTTTAGATTGTTACACTAATGATCTTCCTGTTGTAAGTTTTTCCTATTATCCAGATGACAATCACAGCCAGGAGAAGATTTGTGAGGCAGTCTTATTGAGTTCTGATGAAATCTCTATTTTGTTGGCTTGTGAGTTTGAAAAGCATGTAAGTATCTCTAAGGATCTTCATATGTTCCTTCATAATACTTTCTCATTCAGTCAAATCAATTCCCCAAAGTTTGATGTGGAAAAAGAGGTAGAATCTGAACAATCCTTATCAGATTTTGGAGGTGTAGGTGATAGTTCCTCAAATGTCTTTGCACATGACGATTTGCAGGATGTAGAGAATGAGAATGAAGGGAAGGTTAATTCTGTTTTAGATTCTTTTTATGTTGATCTTGCTGAACATTGTTTTGATGTTTCATATGATGATGAGGAAAGTAGTGAAGGTTGTCAATCAAATTATAGATTTTCTTCATGTGCTGATAAGTCTTGTAAAGATAAGTTCAAGGTTTATTCCGAGATTCAATTAGAGGAAGAAAATGATAATGATCAGCATAGTTTGTATCAGCACTTTCAGAATGAATTTTCATGTATGGTAACTAATCAGTTTATTGAATGTGAAGAGATTTCAGCAAAGGATAAATCTGATTTGATGAGTAACATGGTTGCAAGTAGGCAACGATCAGATTTCACATACTCTTCATTTACAGAGGCACAAGGTGAGTTACAATCTGCTCCATGTAACTTGTTGAATGAAGTTGAATATGAGCACTTTGTGTTTTCAGTTGCAAGAATCCATGATTTAATCAGTAGTGATTAGTTTCAATTTGATATCAGTTGTCATGATCATGCTGATCCAAGTTTTCATAGTGGGCAAGGTGTAGAAAGTTTGTTTGATTTTTATATGCACTATGAAGATGATGATAGTAGTTTTGTTTTGCCTAACGAAGTAATTGAAAGCATTGATATGATGGGTGAAATGAATGATATTGATAATTTTAGTTTACCTCAGGGAGATGTAGATGAAAATCAAGCGTATGACAGAGGTAAGCAATTTTGAAAGTTTGGTGGCCCAGGGGCACTATTTGTACATATTAGGAGTAGTTGTCTTTGTTTTAAATAAAGTTGTTCGAGAGAAGTTTTTGAAGTTCAAGTGTGTGGTCTACTTCTTCCAGAGATCAGAAATCTCGCCATGCCCACAAGGGGCATGCATCCCCAGATAGAGCCACTGTTGGGGCTCAAAATTGCATGGTAAATTTTGAGCACTATTGAAAAATTGAGCCCTACAAACGCTTTTAATACCTATGTACCTGGCTGTCAATCTGATCCCCATGAGGTTTTTAATGCTTCTAACACCCTCCATTTAGGTCATCCACTTGTTTCATGAAAAAAGATTGAGATTCTGAGCCAATCCATGAAGTCCCATTTTGAGTAATTGTCATATCAGCATTTTACCCTAAGTATCAAACAGCGTCAGGAGGCCCTATTTGCTACTGAATATCTTGCACCTAGAAATGCTTCATGACTTACTCCTTTGAGAGTGTCTAGTACCCATACCTAATAACCTATGTTTGAAATTTTGAGTCTTTTTGAATCCGTTTGACTAGGTTTTGAATCCCTCAAAGTTGGTCATTTAAATTATTCATGCTTATGTACTTTGCACACATTTATGGGAAGCCCTATTTGATGTGCTATAACTTTGACCCAGTTGACTAAAATGCTAAATTTCCTTTTGCATTGCATTTTAGACGTCAGAGACTTGTTTTTTTTCCACATTTCAACTTATGACAAATCCATTTGATCAATTTTCAAATGTGATTGCAAACATGATTTCTATCTTTTACTGGTGTCAGTATTTGCAAATTTGTCAGGACCCCTGTTTGAGACGTTATAACTTGAAATCCATGATTGGTGAGATCGAATGGATTGTACCACTGTATTGTCCTCCAAAAATACTCTAAGTGTATCAATTTTCAAATCTTGACAAATCCGTTTGCACACTTTTCCAGGGTCTTTCCGTTTGTAAAAATTGTTATGTTGTCATTGTTTCCTGTCATGCAAATCTAGGTAGCCAACTTCAGACGCTTGCCAAATTTGCCCAGTTATTCGTCATGAGCCTAAATCATAGGTCCATAATGTCCTCATGATAGAGAATGAGTGCCCCAGCTTTCATCTCCCCATGTGCCCATTTGCCTAGTTTTCCAAGCCGATTCCAAACCCAATTTGTTGTTTTCTGATGTGTTTGCTTGCAGATAAATCTGAGAAGACAACTTTGACGGTCAATATCTTTTGACTGGAAATTTTTCATGAGATGAGATCTGGTGGGCCTGTTGAACATGTCAGAGAGAAGAGATCCTGAGTTTTAGAGGTTGGTCAATTGTTTGGGTTAGTTTTTAAAGGCAGTTAATGGACCTCCTAGCACAAAATTAACGGTTTGAAAAAAGTGACAAAATGAGTCTTAACTAACATTTCAATGATGGATTTTGATTTAGACTTCTATAAGATGTTCATCGAATCAGTATGGAGTATCAGTTGTTTGGAAGCAAAAAAATTTTTAGCTGGACGCATCCTGGGCCCGACTGACTCCCATCAGATTATTAAATGTTTTGGCATTGAAAGTTGAATTTAGAGTTGAAATATGTGTATGAAGTCAAATGGATATGTGGGGAATTTTCTTGTTGAACTATAATACAGACAAAGTAAATAGGTGCACAGTCTTTGTATGGAGGAATCATGTGATCTAGTTCACCTTCATGGTTGTGTAAAAGTTTTTCCATTTTGACAATAGTCATGTCCTTTCATTATCATTAATAAAGTGGTTTGGCAAGAGTTTTGGAAGATGATAATGAACCAACAATATAAAAAACTTATGCAACTAAGGATTATAGAGAAGGAGAAAGAGGATGATCCAAGCCAGCCAAGTCATTCATTGACTACAATACCACCTAATGCAGATTTTGTTGTTGTTCTTTTGAGGATAGAGCTAATAAAGGAAGAAGCGGTTGTTATTGAGGTAAAAGCTCACACGCAATAAGGTGGGGGTAGATTCGAAAAGGAGCAGATGCAGCATTTTAAAGAATACAAAAACTTCTATGTAAAGAGATCATACCCCATGTGAAGGCAAAGATAGCTCACAAACTCTAAGAGGAACAGGCAATGTTTGAAGATTGTTTCATGCAGGGGTAGAGCCATCAAAAGATAAAGGAAAGGCTTCATTTCCAAAGCAAAGGAGATCATGTGAAGAGAAGCCACTTTTAATGCAGTTAAAGGAAGCTCCACATTGGGCCCAAGCCATCTCGAAACAGGGGCAAAGCCCACGCAGGTCAAAGCAAAGACAAGCAGACTTGAGACTTGATAAAAATGTTGCTAAGAAGAATGAGTGAATTTGGAAGCTATCCCATCATGAAGATCACGCAAGTAATAAGACACAGGTCAAAGAGCTACCACGTTCAACAATATTCAAGAAGAGCAGACTGATGCATAAAGCATGCCGCAATCAAAAAAGATGAATTCACATTTTGAAAATGAGTAAATTGTTTTCAAAAAATAGAGAGTGCCATGAAATATAGTGTAGAGCACGAGGAGAACATGCAATGAAAAACAACCACGCAATCTAGAAAAGATGCCAAGCAGATTTGGGAGGAAGCTGCATAGTGCAGAGCATGGGAAGACAATAAAAAACCATTATCCCACATTGGGCAGTCAAGAAAAGTTTCAAATGTTAAAATAGCATCGCAAGCCAAAGATGTAATGTCTAAAAGACGCTATGCTTTTAAAAGTTGTCCCATGCTTGGAGGAGCCCGCGAGGGCCACAGTCAACACAATTTGACCCGTTGAAAATTCTGCCCAAGCGTATGAGCATAAGGTAATATGAATGTTTCTACAGGCTTACGCATGAGCATATGAGCGCAGGTCAAAAATTTAAGGGTCCTGATGCTATGGGAAGGCTTTGCATGAATGGGCATAAGGTAATTTCCAAAGCTCTCCGGGGATAAGCGATTCCATTGAAGCATAATGAGAAAATCTTAAGCAGATGGTCGGGAACCAAATTTTAGACATCCCTAGGAATACGTCAAATGTAAAGGCATAAACAAAATTCTGAAGGCTTTCAGTGGTACGCTGGTGCCCATGTGGGCATAAATGAAATTTTGAAGGGTCTCGGGCTTATGGTGACGCGTAAGAACGTAAAAGGGAAGTGTTCTACGTGAGAACGTGAAGCAAATTCTGAGTGCTCGCGGTGCTATGATAAAGGCTTCAAGAAAATTAATTAATATTAAAATATTAATTAATTTAAAATATCTTAAATCTTGCCCAGTTAGTCAGATTTCAACATGTGGCAATGGTAGGAGGAATGAGATGGAATGTAATATAAAATTGAAATTCAAAGTGATTCAATGCATGAGTTTTCAAATTGGAAAATTTGAATGAATTTTATAGTTTTATATAGTTTTTACTATATAAATTTTTAAATTTTTGAATTTTAATGATCTGATGCAGTCTCAGAACCCTGAATTTCAAATGGCCATAACAGGGGAAATTTTTGTTTGAAATAGGCACTTCAATATACCATTGGAACCGGGAGAATTCAAATTTTCTTAATACAGAGTCAGCTTATGCATAGGTCTTCACTAGTTCAGTGTATAAGCAAATTTTTAATTTTTATAGGCATTTTCAGTGGAATGAGCAGAATTTGGCATGGAGTGTCAAAATCAGTTGGGGAACGTATATTGATGTTTGTTGATGCTTAAAATGAATTATGGAAATGTTTTTACCCTTCTTGAGTTCATTTTTAACCAAATTTTACCATTCCGCATCAAGAGTCAAATCAGTTATTTGTTCAATCATAGTTTCAGATATTTGATGCTTTTAGAGCCATAACTAAAAGGAATTTGATTCATCATTTGAGGGAAAAGATCTAAAGGTTGTTTTGAACCTGTTGAGAAGGTTTTCTCAGGTGGATAGATGGCAGTTGCATATTAGATCCGGGAATTTCATCTTCTCCTATATCTTTCACTCTTTCCTTCATTGTAGGGGTTCCAGTCTTTGGAGAAAAACCAATCAGTACTGAGATACCAGGTTTTGGATCCAGTTTTGATATGTTCCCATACTGTGATACCACATATTTTTTAGCAGAATTCTCTTGTATGAATAGCAAGAAATAAGAATACAGATAGTTCTGATCTATTAGGTAGCTTTGCAATTCGATTTTCATGCATCTTATTGTAATTTGTTTCAAGGAAATGAATGATAAGGCAGCAACAAGTCAATCTTCATTCTGATATCTTGTCTCCCATTCATGATGTTTGTGATCTTTTGTGTTTTGTAGATAAAGAATATGAAACTCAGTTGCAACCTATTGGTTGTATATGTTGATTTATTTTTCTTATGACTCAAAGAGTTATGTAAATGCTTGATTCACCATCATAGGATTGCAGATTTTCATGAAGGGATAAGTCGAGTATGAGGTTCAGAAGGATGCATATATCTAATTCATAAAGTGGATAAATAGATCAGGAAGTCCTGATGTATGGCATATGTCAGTGACTTTCAAGGATGTGTGTTAGGGTTTTGTGTGAATTGCCCAATAGATAAGGCACTGATCATTTTGAAGTATCATAAGGTTGTGTTGTTCATGTCATGTTTTGCTGAGATCAACATCAATAATCAGACACTTTTCCCCTTTTATGTTGAAGAGCTATAAAAGTTGAACCCTCACTCAGCTTATGAATGTCATAGATCTACATTTAGCTACTGTAGATTTTTGTTATTTCATAAGTTAATAGGAGAAATAAGGGTTTTATCTATTTCACATTAGATTTAGTGTATGCTTTGATAACTGGTACCATATAAAGAATCTATAGGTCTACTCGCTTAGGTTTTGCAGAGCCTGAACAAGAAGAAGGGTCATGCCTTATAGTTGGCCTAGTGTCTGAATGGGCATGTTGAAAATGGGAGTTAGCTGCCCCTAGATATGTTTTGTTCTCATCAGGGTAATTGGAAACGAGTAACATTTTCAAACACCAACAAAATCAATTTAAATCAGTTTCCTTGATCAAATTCAATTTTTCATTATTTTTAATGTTGATCATTTTATCCTAAGTCTTATTTAACTAAAATAAAATCTCTCTTTTAATTAAATAAAATAAGTCCCCATTTAATTAAAAGAAAACCTCTCTTTTAATTAAATAATTCATCCACATTTAATTAATTAAGAGAAATACACCTATTTTAATTTAATTAAATATTTCCTATTTAATTAAAAGAACTTGCTCCCTTTTAAATAAATAAAAATCCCACTTAAATATCTCTTTTTGATAAAACAAAAAATAACACAAATAAAAAATTAAATAAATCTTTTTTTAATTTTCTAAGTGGGATTCCACTTAATTTTCCTCCTCTTTTCTCCCATGTGAAAAATGAAATAAAAAAATAAAAAATTAAATAAATCTAATTTTTGTTTTCTCTACACTTAATGTGGGAGTTATCTTTTTCCTCTTTCCACTTTCTTCTCCATTTAATTATTTTCCTATTTTCTCATTAGTGGATCTTTATTTCACATGGATCATTTTTTCTTCACCCTTGATTAAATCTTTTTTTCTCTTAATCTTGATCATCCAGTCTTCTTTATAATGGAGAGCCTTCTCCTCATTTTAGACATTCATTATTATGCTATTATTATGCTGGAGGTTTGGAGAGCAATTTTTGAAGAAGGGGTTTGAATACTAAAGATTTTTGTGGAGAACTTCTATCTTCTTGTCTTATTCTATCTTTCTTGCATGGCTTCCATCATGAGTTTTCATCCTTGCATTTGCATATTAGATTAGATCCATATTTGTTTTCTTAGATTAGTATTGCATTGTTATTGCATTTCCTTTCTTGCATCGTTTTGCATTGTTATCATTTAGATTAGTTTTCATCTTCATTTGCATGCATATTGGATCTTTGAACCTCTCATTTTGTGGTGTACTTGCATGGGCACAAACTAGGTCATATTGAGGGCCTCCATTACAAACCCCTGCACTCCATGAATAGAGAGCTATGAGCTACCATTTGAGACCTCATTTTTGAGCAATCTTGAATATAATGACTCATATGAGTGTCCTCACATTTTAGGCATACACCTACTATTTGGAATACATTATTAACTAATCATTTTACTAACTAATTTTCCCTACATATTATCTAGTATGTAACTGTAAAACCTTACTAACTCCTGACATTCCTAATACCTAACTACCTAAGCACCATTCCGACAAAACACACTATTCCCAAGTACTCTACCTCTCTTCTCTACATTCACATGAAATACCTATCAAAGGTAGCATGAGGGTATATAGGTGCATGAGGTTTATGGAAATAAAATTCCTATGCATGTGTTACCACACCAATCTTCCACTAACCTTATACCTAAACCCTCACATTACCTTTAATTACTAGCTAACCCCACTAGGAAATATTCACACATGGCTCCTTTCACTTCCCATACTCCTATCCTTGCTCACCTTCCTTAAAAAATTAGATCTCTATGAATGCACATGTTTCAACTAGTCATTTCCTCCTAGTCAACTGAGGGTAAAGTGGAGGTGCTATGTTCCATGGAAGTTTGGCCAATGTTAGATTGTATCTTTACTTTGGTGGTGTGAAGAAGATCATTCCTAGCCTGAACTAGGTCTTAGGTGCAGGGTGCATTAGGAGGGTCTTCGTCTTCCCTTAGGGCTCATTTGGTTCCTAGAATAGGACTGAAATAGGAAGAGAAAATTGGAATATGTTTTATATTCAATGTTTGGTAAGCTCAATGAAAATTGGAAATAGGAAGACATATTCCAATTTTTCCCCTAAAATGAGCATATGTCTATGCAAAAAAAAAACCTATTATTGGAATAGGCCATTCCTATTCCCAATTTTTTTTTTAAAAAATTAATTTTTTTCTTAATTTTTTTTTTAAATTTTTTTTTTATTACATCTATTTTTTCAGAAAATGAAATAAATTATATTTCTCATTAACTTCAATGAATAAAAAATAAAAGAAAATAAATTAATCCTTTTACCATTATTGAAAAAATTAACCAAAAAATAATGTTAAAACAAATTTTTTTTAGGGAAATATTACTAAAAATAAAAAACTTAACCTTATTCATATTCTATTTTTGTACAACCAATCAATTGATTAATATATTCCCAATTTAATTCCAAGTGAACCAAATAGAATTGGAATTGTCCTTTTCCATTCTCATTCCCCATTTTCATTCCCATTCTATATTTCTATTCTAATTTTCAATTCCTATGCCACCAACCAAATGAGGCCTTAACCTCATATGCATTCCTCCTAAGGAGAAATTCCTAGGTACTCACAAGGGCAAGACATGGAGGTGGCATGTTAGGCGCCTTTACCTTCATGCAAGGAGTGCTCACTTCCATGGACATGCTCATGGTCTTTGCTGTATATATATTTTCTTTAAAAATTATCTCTCCAAATGGAATGGTGGACCTTTATGATGGAAAAATATTGCTTGATATATATATATTTTTTATAGTGACCTTTCTCTAGACCTGATCATAGGTTCATCCTATCTTAATTCTCCATCATACTTACTTTTTGAATTTGATAGAGATGTTATTTAATTTAAATTTAGACATTTTTTTTATATTCACAAGATTCCAAGGGATATTCTCATGAATATTTTATTGGTTTGTAATTGAGGAGTGGATTATTTCTCCCTCTCCATTTGTTTTCTAGAGAATGCAATACTCTCTTCTAGCTTGTAGTTTTAACTTGTCATTCTATTCCCCTTTGATTATTTTTACTCTAGTATCTATTTTATTTATCGTGTTTACTCAACCATGATAATGCAAATCTTGGCTTTTTATTAATTTTGTGTTATTCAATATTCCAAAGTAAATATCTAGATTAATGAATCTATTCAAAGTTACTTGAATAATGAACTTAACGAAGAAATACATTTGAAACATGATCAAGCATTGATCTATTAGGTTACCCTTTTTTATCATTAATAGAACTTCAATTGACATTTCTTATTGAACTAATGCACAATGAGATTTCTTTTCGTGAACAATCTTTTGAGGTGTAATGACTTGTATTATTTCATTATTCAAATGAGTATAATTTTACACATGCATTCTCATTTCTTGAGTGTCCAAAAGCAATACATTATCCTTGAGGTGAATACTTTTTTCATTCAACTATGACTATTATGATACAATAATCTTCTCATTTCAATGCATCTAAATGAATATTATTGCAACTATAATGCAATCAACTATAATCATCTCTCAAGGTTATCATCTCTTCCATGAAATTACATTTCACAATGATGTACATAAAATGAAGATCTCCCTTTTACAATAAAAAAGCACCAAAAAGATAAATGGAAGGTGCATCTTTACAATGAAATATCAATAACATAGAGAGATATATCACCCTTTCAAGTGCATTAAACAATGCTAAACACATTTCTTGCTTCATCAACACATGCGGTAACCCTAGATCCTCCTTGAATCCAAAGAGCACAAAATCTATAAGTATAGAACACAAAAATAAAAAGAACCATGCATACTCTCCAACCAACCATAGGCCTCCAAGGAGACCACTCCAAAGCTAGGGGAACAAGGGTAAAATTGGGTATCACATACAATCCTGAAAACACATATATTACATTGTAACACTTGAACAAAAGGGTGATGATAAAGTTTTGGAATATCTCAATAAAGTTAAAAATGTAGCTAATATTGGGCTAGAGATGGACAACTAGATGTACAATGAAATTTAAAAACTCCACTTATATGTTTCTTCTTTAGAGGAAAAGACCCTTCTTTTATAGGCAAAGATGGACATGTGGAATGTAAGAAGAGGGGGGAACTAGATTCTTTGGTTGGGAACATCCCAACCAAACTCTAGGAGTATGAAGCATCCCTTAAAAAAATTATCAAGTAGAGTGAGATGGTTATGTAGGATGTTACTTCATCCATTTAGGTTACTACTCCCTCCATTGGGAAAGCTTCTTCGGATGAAGCCAATTCATGTGGTCAAGCTCTGTTGCTGGTTGGTGGTCCAAGTAGAAGAACTAGATAGAGCACTAAGAAAGCTGACCTTTCGATTCTTGTGAAGAATGTTCATGATTCTCTAAGTGAGTTTGTTGTCTTAGGGACTACCATAACAAATGTTATAAAAGAATTGATCTAAGATTTTATTAGGTTTTTTTCTAAACTTTTGGTTACTGTTATTTTATTAACTTATGTTGGTTGCTGGTCCCTATAAAACCAACTCCTTACTTTGGTTCCTTTTTTGTTTTGGGTTTTGGGTCCCCTTCAAAACTACTTTTACATAATCAAAGCACTTCAACAATCCCATTGGAAGGTATATTTCACAATGCTTCACAAATGGAACCATGAACAAAGGGTGAAGGTGTGCCTTTCAAATAGGAGACTTGCCATATCAAACAATATCTACAATAAAAAATTTCCATGCACTTGTAGGGCTTTCATAATCAGCAATTTCCATGCCCTTTTGGGGCTTTCATAATAATAATATTTCCATGCCCTTTTTGGACTTTCATAATCATCCTCCTCTTCACAATAAGTTCCCAAACACACTACCATCAACTATAGATTTCTTGAAGGCCATACTCCATAAGTTCCTCTCTCCACCATACATCCCTTATCACCCCAACAAGATATCAATTAATATGGCATACAATCGAGCCCATACTCCAAGGTTCTCAACTACATTGTGGAGCCCAACTAAATCCTTCACCTTGGACTTCTCTTATCTTCCCAAAAATGTGAGTGAAATTATCCCGCCCAATAAACAACATTCATAACAAAATGGACAAACAAAGAGAAAATCAAATGTAACAACACATTTTCATCTCAACACAGCAATATCACATTTTTTCCACAACGAGAATCACCAATCCAACACTTACATGAATTCTACATCACAATACAATACCAAGTAATCTACTTACAATATGAAGTCACACTCCTTCCTTGTCAAGTTGAATTAGAAATTCACACGATGGTGACTCATCCCACCCTTCCCCTAAGTGGGTTTACATAGTGTTTTAAATGGAAATTAGTTAAGGTTAAGTGACAACATGACCAAAAGCCTAGGTGACATGTCATTAGTACATAAATGATTACAAGTTTCAAGTGACAAATTAAAATACATTACACATCACAATGACATGTCCCTAATGTATTCATGAATTTAAATTTACCACACACATGCAAACTCACATTTACAAAATAAATACATCAAAATGAGGTTTTGAATCTTCCAAAGATTCGCCTTGGCTATATTATGTTCACATGGGTTTGAGACTCTATTCCCCAATTAATTCCATGGTTATATCTCCTACACACTAAACTTGAGTATCAGTAGTAGAAGAAAATCATATTAGCAATATATAAATGAGTGCAATAGGTCATTATCACATTCAACATTAGGTTTACATATTTCATCATTTCCAATTAACTTTTCATTTTCTAATCATTTTTATATAAAAAATTCAATACATTAAAATATCAATCCCTACATATCAATATTGATCTTTACTTACCATGATCAAATTAACATTCTAAATAAGCTCATAATCTCTTTTCTATCATAGAGATAAAAAATTGAATCCATGACTATTAAGTCACCAAGCATGTGAATTTTAGTCCTAGTGCATATCACAATTATCTTTTTTTAACACTAATTTCCACTTAAACATTATAATTTGACATTTCAAGCATTTCTACAATTCATTTTCTATTAATGCAATTGAAATAATTTAGAATATGAAATGGAATCATTAAATATATAAATTAGGTCCTAATGTGTAGACATAAGTGCAGATTATCAAAATGTAGATATTAAAATAACATAACGATATAGTCTTAAAAGTTTATCAAAACATCAAATAAGAAGTGTCACAAATGCAAATATGTTATCTATGCTATGGTAGATCAGGTGAGCCCTCACAAAGTGACACTTCTTGTAATCAAGAACTTGAAGGCTATAGTACACTCATCTATGTGGATGATGACATTCCGAGCACTCAAAATGAACAAGAAAATCAAGTTGTAGTTTCCCAATAGATAGGAAATGATGGAGAGAAAATATAAATTACCAAGTAGTAGAGAGTGGGTCCCAAGCAATAGATTGAAGATACCGAGTCACAAAAAGGGAATTTTGACTGTCAGATAGAAAATGCTAAGAATACAAAATGTGAACCATAACTTGAACAAGAAAGAGAAAATGAGCTTGAGATTACTTTTCAAGATGAATATGTATAAGAACCAAGAAGGAAACTACACGTGCTAGTAAAATATGTGAGAAGACATCAAAAACATAACTAAATCATTGGAGATGTTGAATCAAGCGTTATGACAAGAAGAAGACTCAAAGATGACACATGATTACTTTATTAATTTAAGCCCAAGATAGTAAAAGATGCTCTAGATAATGAAGAATGGATTCATGCAATGAATTAATAAATTGAATAGATTGAGAAGAACAATACTTAGACTTTAATGCCAAGACCTAAAGACAAAAACATTATTGGAACAAAGTAGGTTTTTAGGAAGAGACTCAATGAGAATGGAGAAGTAATAAGAAATAAGTCAAGACTGGTATGCAAGGGTTTTGCTAAAAAAGAAGGAGTTGATTACAAAGAAAAATTTTGCTCTAGTGGAAAGACTTGAATGAGTTAGAACTCTAATTGCATATTCATCCTACAAGAATTTTAAGGTATATCAAATGGATGTCAAATCTACAATTTTAAATGGTATACTTGAGGAAGAAGTGTACATTGAATAGCATGAGGGATTTGTAGATATAGACAAGAAGAACATGGTATGTAAATAAAAGAAATCTCTTTATGGATTGAAGTAAGCTCCAAGAGCATGCTATGAAAGATTACATTACTATTTGGTGAAAGATTGGTTTTGAACAAAAAAATGATAACAATAACCTATATTTGAAGAATGTTAAGAATAAGGAAGCATTTTGACATGAAATATTTGTTGATGATATTATATTTGTAGGAAGAGAAGCATTATGAAAATTATTTTCTTATGAAATGAAGAAGGAATTTGAAAAGTCTATGTTTGGTGAAATGAAATTCTTTGTTGGATTACAATCTAAATATATCAAGGAAATACTAAAGACTTTTGGTATGGAAGATTCAAGGCCAGTGAGTACACCTATGTCTATAGGACATAAGATAACAAAGAATGATGATTCTACTGATGTGAAGTAGACCCTATACAAATCCATGATTGGAAAATTACAATATATTTTTCATAGCAGACCAGATATTTCTTTGGCAGTTGGGATAGTTGCTATATTTTCAAAAAATCATAAAAAGAATTACACGATGGGAGTAAAAAGAATAATGAGATATTTGAAATGTATAAAATATTGTGGATTATATTACAAGAGAAATTATATGTTTGAACTAAAGGCATTCACTAACTCAGATTGGGTAGGAAATATTGATGAAAGAAAACCACTAGTGGAGGTGTAGTCTTTCTAGGAAAGAGATTGGTATCATGGACAAGAAAAAGGAAGAATTTTATTTCCCAATCAACACCTAAAGCCTACTATGTGGCAGTTGTAGTGAACTATTCAAACATATTGTGGATCATGCAATTACTGAAAGGAAAGAAAGAAGAGATTAAAATACTAGCGGTTATCTATTGGTATAACAGAAGTGTTATCAACATTTTAAAGAATCTGGTGATGCACACTAAGTCAAAGCACATTTTAATCAACTATCACTACTTGAGGGAGTTAGTTCAAGACAAAGAATTGAAGCTAGAATATGTGAATACCAAGGAACATATTACTGACATATTCACAAATCCCTTACCTAAAGACTCATGAATATCTTACAGGTAAATTAGGGGTGATTCCCCTAATCAAAGCTACTTAAGGAGACAATTTGCATTGCATCACATGTGCTAATCAGAACATCCTACATAGTGATGCAATACAACTCTACTTTGGGATATACTTAAGGTAGATAATTTAGTACAAGATAATAGATTAGTCATAGACAAATGATAGGAATCAACCAAACATTCAAAATCTACATAATTTAGATGCATGAAGAGTTTGAAGTTGACATAGTTAAATATCTTTATCTTCTTTTAGAGAGAGAGAGAGAGAGAGAGAGAGAGAGAGAGAGAGAGAGAGAGAGATGTTGCAAAGAGGGAAACAAAGATTATTGTCAAAGAGGGAGATATTAAAAGAATATACAAAAAAGGAGAATTATTTTAGAGGAAGAAATTCAGAAAAGAAGAATTTGAATGCTAGTAAAAAAATCTTTTGGGTTGTACGGTAACAAATGGTATTGCTACATATTAAGATATTAAGATGTTGTCATCAAAGCCAGAGAGGGAGATTGTTAGAAACTTACAATTGGAACAATTGTTATTTTGTCATTGATGGAAAATCTATTGATAAGCCATATTTCAACCTGATCTAAATATTATATCTATTTGATTGATGAAGAGAATTTGAGAATTTGGTCATAACAATAGAAACTAGAGGAAAGGTTGAGTTACAAAAAGAGACTTACAATGAATGTTTAATTAGATAGACTTTGATAGAGAAAATAAATTTCTTATATGAAGAAAGATAAGCCAAGTTGAGCAATAGAGTAAAAGGCTAAGGAATGCCAAGTAATGCTAGTGTCAACCGAGATAGAGTTAGTGCTAAGAAAATCTAGTGCTGATTGAGCATTACCATCAAATGAGAAAGATAGATGATGTCAAGCCAGAATATTTATAGCGACCACATAATTTAGTTATGACTAAGTGTTAGAATTTAGAGATTTTGAGTGGTAGTATGTGAATAAATTTAAGGAAATCGTGAGATCAAGCTGACACAATTGATTTTTTGTGAGATGTAAACCGTGTTAAAGAGAAGATTGATGAATTGGATAATTAAATTCAAGGAGAGAATTAGATAAAGACTTAATATATGAATTCTAGAGAAGTTTCTAGAGGATGTTCAAGAAGATTGATAGATACAATGAATTGAGTTGAACTTAATCGTTAACCCTAAGATCTATGATGGTGATGGAAAATGATAAAGAAAGCATTATCTATTTAAAGAGGTACATAGCCAAACAAATTATTGAGCAATGAAAGTGTATCCAAAAGGCACAAATAGATAAAGGTGGATGAGAAACATGCAAGTGTGTGAGTGAATGTAAAGCTAAAGGAAAAAGCTTATAGAGATGGTTCTGATATTGACAATTTAATCTAAGCAAGAAGGCTTAAGTGTTGTTGAAAAGAGTGGATTGATTTCCTTAAGCATTTCCAAGAAAATCAAGATTATAAATGACAATGGAAGGCTCATTAGTGAGTCAACACAAGGACCAAACATGGATATGAACCTGCAAAAGTGAGTTGTAATGGCATAGATCAAAATCTACAGTTTTCTTTCTAATCATGGTAAATAGTTTGTATTAAAATTCTTGTAACAAAGGTTGACCTAACAATCATTTGTAGACTTAATAGCCTATGTAAATATTTTAACTAGGTGACATTCTAAATGGAATGACCAAAGTTCAAGATAACAAGGCCACTCCTAACATGGTTATTAAATTATTTTACTATGTCATGTTTAATAGTGTATTTTGTAACCATTTATAGGGTTGCCTCCTAACAGGGCTCACTTCAAAAGAGTGAAAACATTATGACATGTTGCTGGTGGTTTTTCCAAAACTTGGTTTCCACATAAAATACTAGAAATTTGTGATGAATACATTATATTTTTTATATTTGATAATATTTTTACCATGCACAGAAAGTTATGTTGAAGACAATCTTATAGTGGAGACCAAGCAACATCAGGACAAGCATAACATTGAGTGTTTGAGTTTAATTGTTTAAGTGGTACTTAAGGACCTTGAGTAATTGATTCACCACCTCCCCCCCCCCCCCCCCCGACCACCTCAGTTATTCTAAACATTTTTAACAAATACTATCTCATTGTTCTTGTCATTCTTCAAGTACTAATTATTGTTATCACCAATTCTCGCAAATCTAATCTTCACCAAATAATTATGCAATCTTTCATACTATGCTCTAGGGTCTTTTTTCAAACCATATAGAGACTTTTTTATAGCTTGCACACCATGCTATTCTTTCTAGGGTAATATAACCTTCAGGATGCTCTATGTACACATCTTCTTAAACTATTCCATTTAGAAATGTTGATTTGACATCCCTTTGCTATACCTTAAATCCTTTATAAGAAGAGTATGCAAGTAGTGCCCTAAATAATTCTAGTCTTTCCATAGGGGAGAATACTTCCACATAGTTAATTCCTTCTTCTTGTGTATATCATTTGCATACCAGTCTAGCCTTATCCTTGTGACTTCATCTTTTTCATTTAGCTTGTTCTTGAATACCCACTTTGTTCCAATAAAAAAAAATCCTTAGGTCTAGGTACTAGTGTCAACATTTTCATCTTTACTATTTTCTCAATTTCTTGATTCATTACTTGTATCTACTCCTTATTCTCCAATGTATCTTTTAGAAATTTTAGCTGAAACTCACAATGCATGTTTTACTTCTATGTCTCTCCCTTCTTATAACACTAGTTTCTTTATCTCCAATGATTTTCCCAAGAGCATGATGTCTTCTAACATATTTTGCTAATATAGGTTCTTTCCTTGTCTCTTTTTCTAAAGGTTCACCTTGAAAAATGATTTCAAGCTCATTATCTCTTTCTCATTTGGGTTCTAGTCCATCTTCTAATTACCAAGCAATGTCATTCTAGAGTTTGAATCCCTCTATCTATGACTTGACATTATCTTGTCATTTCTTGGTGTCCACTATCTACTGCTCGATAGCTAGTTGTTGCAACTTGACTTAAACCTATTTTGCTATTGATTTGTAACTTTTTTATCTTGTTCATATGGGGTTCTAGCAGTACCATCATTTACATTTATGAATGTACTATAGTCTCCAAGTTTTTTCTTACATTCAACTTCATTCTTTTCTGCATATTGATCAACTTTCACATTTGCACTTTCCACAACTTTTTTAGTGTTATAGTTCAAACATTTATAAACTTTTCTCTTAGTGGAATAACCTAGGAATATGCCTTAACTAATTTTAGCATCAATTTTTTTGATTTGTATTATTATTAAGTATATAGCATTTTCTACCAAAAACTTTAAAATAATTTATACTAGGTGCATATCTGTAGCATAACTCAAAATGTGTAACATTTGTACCTTTCTTGACTTGCACTCTATTCAAAGTATAAACTACTATACTTACAACTTCTCTCTAATATTTTTCTAACACATTTTTTTCCATCATGACTATTCTAGCACACTCCATGATTGATCTATTTCTCCTTACACCTATTCCATTTTGAGGAGGGATCCTTGGTCTAACATCTTCCTTTTAATTCCTCTATTATTTTAGAATATGTTAAATTCATTGGAAATGAATTTACCACCTCTATCAAATCTCAAGTACTTCAATCTCTTTCTTGTCTCCTTTTAAACTATGACCAAATTCCACTTAAATAACTAAAAAGTATCATATTTTTCTTTAAGAAACATCACAATCATCATTCTAGAGTAGTCATCAACAAATAGAATAATTTTTTTCTCCAAAATAGATTTGAACACCAATAAGTCCACATAGGTCAGTATGAACCAATTCCAAAATATCATCAGATGAATATGACTTGCCCTTTAATCTAGAGACTTTCCATCTTTCCCAATTGACATTGTTTATACATAGAATTATTAGGTTTCTTTAGTTTTGAAAAAACTCTTTCTCTTTTCATCTTACTAATTCTAACCAATTTGTCAAAATTTACATGACATAACCTCTTGTTCCATAACCAAATATCTTCATATTGTGCAAATAGAAATGGCTCACTAGATAAATCTAGATAGAATAAGTGACCTCATGTTTAATTGCCACTTCCAATCAGTTCACCCTCAACATCAAATATTTTGGCATTTTTGTGATGCAATTCAACTTTGTATCTTGATTTGTTCGACTGTGAAACACTCAACAAGCTATAGTTAATTCCTTCAACCCAATAAATATTGTTGAATTTAATCTTATCAGTTAGTTGTATTGATCCTTTACCTATTACAAGACATGATAAATTACTAATAAATTTAACACAAGCACCCTTGTATGGTCCAATGATCTCAAATTTACTTTTATCACCAGCCATGTGATTTAAAAATAACCACTATCAATTCTCCACCTGTCACTTTTTATCTTTGTCTCTGTAGTTCTTGTTTCTCTTATTGTCTCAGTCATCCCTTCTCCCTTTATACTTTCTTTCTCTCTTATCATCTTTTTCTTCTCTACCAAGAAATTTTGTAACAATATGACCAATGTTATTGCATGAAAACCATATTATAGGAAGTTTACTTTTGTATTTCCCTTTTCCTCTTAGAAGTCTTCTAGCCATTAGTGCTTCAAGATCATCATCAAAAGTATCACTATCACGTTTCAAATATTTTCCTTTTCCTTTCTTACTAAGAATCAATTAAGCTTTAAAAGAAAATTCAATAGAGGTAGGAGTGAAATTATCAAAACTTGACATCTCAAAAATAGTAAGCCTACCAATCACACCTTTTAGTGTTAGGTCATTACCTAGAGTTATCATTACCTTACTTATTATAGTGTCATCATAAATCTTTCAATTGGATCCTCTTATAGCATTTATAACCTCTTTGATTCTTTCAATATACTGGACTATATTCTCACCTTTTTTCATTCTCATTTCATCAAATTTACCTCTCAAGAACTCTTATTTTTCTCTGAGGACATTCTAGTGTCTTATATAGATGGTCTATAGTGTATTTCACATTTTTTTAGCATTCTTTTAGGTGTTTTCATCAAACATGGCATAGATTAGGGCTGATGTAATCTCAAACATAACTTAGTTGTGTTCTTGATTTTCTTTCAATTGTTGAGGTGTCAGAGGAAAAAATGTTATTTCTGCATATACATTGTCTACAAAATGTATTGCACCATCTGCAATTCCTTCTAGATGTAACCTCATCAAAAATTTCCATACAAGGAAGTTCTCTTTGTTCAACCTTGGCACCTCCTTTTTGTACATCTTGATCTTTAGCTTCAGGTACCTTCAAACTCTTCTCTACAAGAACCAATGTTCTGATACCAATTGTTAGAATGTTTACAATAAATGAGAGGCAGGTGAATCAATTATCCAAGTTCTAGATGTACCAATTGAATACAAAAAACACTTAAATAACTTTAGATCTTAACATTTGTTAGCTTGACCTCTATAGTAAATTGTTAGTAAACATAAACTAATAGTCCACTGTCCTAAAAATAAAAGACTTGTAGAATGTAAATATTAACATTAAATCACTACAGATAATATCCACACAAGTTTTATAGTAGGATTTAACATGGAAACCCAATTTGGGAAAAACCACCCATAACATGTCACCAATATTTCACTCTTCTAAAGTGAACTCTATTAGGAGCCAACCCTATCAAAGGTTAAAAAATACACTATTAAATGTCACCTTTTCAATGGATTTAATCACCATATTAGGAGTGGCTTTCTTAGAGGACTTTAGAACATTCCATTAGAATGCCACCTTGATTAACGAATTTACATATAACTATTAAGTCAACCTTGGTTAAAGGATTTCAAAATAATAAAATAGTTAAAAAGTAACAAAAGGTTTTGATCTAACAAACACAACTCACTTTGCAAAAATAAAATCTTAGTTTGGCTCAAAATTTTATCCAATGATGGGCCTTCATTTCAATCTCAATCCTTGATTCACTTGGAAAATTGTCAAGCAATCACACTTCTCCTCTTCTCAATTCTTCTTAACCTTATTCTTAAGTTTTCCAGTTAATAGCATCAACAAATACTCAAATCTTCAAGAACTCTTTATGGTTATCCCTTGTAGCTCCTTAAAAAGGTAATTGTGATCTTTTTCCACTTAAACACTACCATAGATCTTAGGGTTATAGTCATATTAAACACATACAATGAATGTGTCCACCCTTTTGTTCATACTATTCTTTTGTAGAATTTTTTTTGAACTTCTTCATGAATCCTTCCATAGAAACATAAAAATATGTATTCCCTTGATTTAGATATTCTAGGTCATCAATCATTATCTTTAACATGCTTAACATATCCCAAGAAATCAACCCTATTTGCTCAAAATCATGATTTTGTCATAAACTATCAAAATGTTGTACCTCAACCAAAACTTTCTTCTAACATGTTGTGATCACTACTTTAATTGATTGCAACTGAATTTTTTTTTGGTACATATACTGACACATGCCTAATACTAATTCTTGGTCAACACCATTTCTTCTAAACTTATACTATGGCTTGATCAACACTAGCATCACTCAACATATACTTCAAGTTCCTTAATCTTCTACTCTATTGCTCTATCATGCCTATGCATTTTGTCAACTTTTGATCACTTCTTAAAGGCTTTAGTACAAGTGTCTTCTTTACCTATAACATATTTTAAATAATCACTTTACCTTGTCAAAGTCTAACTAATCAAGTGTCCATTTTAATTTCTTCTTCATAGCTCAACCTTTCCTCTAGCTGCTATTCGTATGACAAACTTCTTGAACTCTTTTCATCAATCATATAGATATGACACCCAAATCAGATAGAAAACTATCTCACCACTAAGGTTTGACATTAATTACAATATAACAATTGTTCCAATTATAATTTCCAATAATTATCTCACTATAATTGATTGGGTTTACCATTAAAGGTTAAACATCAAAGGATTATAGTTTTTCATGAGGTTCTCCATTCAATGAGCATGAAAATGACTACTAGTATGAACTTTAAAATGCATGCACTAAAGGGATTGAATCACTCTGAGTAGTTTTATTTTGATTGGAGTTAATGAACAAATTTGGGTTTGATCATAATTAGATAAATTGGACTAGATTTTTCATTAAGGAACCCAAGTTCTTTGTATGGTTGAATCTAATATCTCCACTTCTTTTTCATAATAATAGCAAAGGCTTTAGTTAGGAGAAATAATAGAGAAAGAATAAATTGTAAATTCATGGATATAGAGATGATTTAATAGATCAAGCTAATCACCAATATATAATTTTTAAATGATTAAATTAATATAATCTAAGGTTTACTTAGGTAATCTTGCATTACCCCAAAAATTGTCTAGTTTCTCATTAAGGGTCATCTTTTTCTAGATTACAACTTTTGGAAAGCTAACTATTTTTAGTAAGTTGTTCATTTAAGAAACTATCATTTATTTTAACTCTAATAGAGTCTAGTTGAGAAACTAACATAATAAAAGCATTTATTTGATCAACAAGAAAACCTCATTCTTCCATTCTTAGAGAATATAAATTTGTTCTTAGGAATAATTTATTTACCAAGAGTTTCTCTTGATAAATATGCCAAATCTATTTTCTAATAATCAATTGTAGTCTCCTCTTCAAGGATAGTCTAGAGAAAAAAATCAACGAAGAAAAGTCTTATCAAATATTTGTATTTTGATGGATTTTATCTGGAACATCCTCCAATGTGGTTTAAGGTTTCTTTTAAAAAAATTATGGGTATAAGTCTCTATCTTCAAGCATCTCGCCAATTATGAAATTCCAAAACTCAAATTTTCTATAATGAAATGTATCTAGATATCTCTATACTTTGAGATGCACTTTCATTCTACAATCTATAACAAGATTAAGAAAATTTCCTTGTAAAAAACTCTCAGTAACAATATCTACATAAAAGTAAAAGTACAAAAGCTAAAGAAAAAGTTGTTGCAGGCAATCAATCCACTTTGGAAGAAAAATTTAAATCAGTAAAATGAGTCAATAGAAGGACTAAATGTCCTCTGGTGGAAGGATAAGAATCATAACATGGAATGTCAGGGGCATTAATGCCCTTGACAAAAGAAGCAGGATTGAAAAATTGCTTGATGATTTGAGAGGTGACATCATATTGCTTCAAGAAACAAAGTTATCAAAGTATGAGGTTTCAATTGCCAAATGGAAACAATGGAAATCTATCCATTGTCCTAGTGGTGGGGCATTGAGAGGTCTAACCATCTTCTGGAATTCCAAAATTGTTATTGGAAGCTTAATAGATCAAGATTTGGGATGGCAATGTTTTAAGTTTCAATATTTTAAAATTTTGATTGTTATCTTTAACATTTATGGTCCTTAAAGTATTTCAAATAAGGCTAATCTGTGGAATGCCATTTTAGAAAAAATTAGATCTTTTCAACAAAAAAATTGCATCATAGGTGGTGACTTCAATGCAATTTGAAATAACAAGGAGAAACAGGAAGGAATTTTTCCATCTCTAAAAATTATGGAGGAATTTGATAACTTTATCACTATCAATGACTTGTTTGAATTTAAACATCCAATGGATGCTTCACTTGGCATAATAGAAGGGATGGTTTCTTAAAACTTGCTACAAAACTTGATAGATTTTTAGTTTCACAAGCTTGGAAAATAACATCTATCCTCTTCTCAATGGAAATTATTCCTTTTCTAGGGTTCGATCACTTTCTTGTTTCATTATACTTAGATAATAAAGTGGATCAGTCAACATCTTGTTACAAATCTTCATTTAAATTTGAAAGAATGTGGTTCAGACATCCAATTTTTCTTCCTCTAATTAGACAATGGTCGGTCAGTACTCCATAGAAAAAGGTAATAGGATGTTTCAGTTATATAAGAAACTCCAATATATTAAAGACAAAATTAGAGTCTGGAATAAATATGTTTTAAAACATATTTTTGAGGAGAAGAACAAGGTGCAGAAGGAACTTCAAGAAATTAATGAAGAAATCATTAGTATTGGTTTGAATTCAATTTCATATTCTCATTAGAAAGAGAAGCAATCTCAATGGGTGGAGTTGTGTCTCAGGGAGGAAGAATATTGGTAGCAAAAATCCAGAGAATTATGGTTAGGTGATGGTGACTGTAACACAAAATTCTTCCATGCTTTAGCAAGTCAAAAAAAAGGCAAGTAAATCCATTTTTTCAATCATGGAACAACATATGAGTAAACAATTGCTACAGGAGGTAAGTATCAAAAGGGAAGGGGTCAGATTCTTTAAAGAACTTCTTGATCGATCATTAAAAATGTATGTAGATAATCATCAACTTAACTCTTTCTTAGAGGCAGTCCCAAGAATTATAGAAGATCAAGATAATGATGCTTTAATGAAACGCTTCACTTTGCAGGAAATCTAGAAAATAGTCCAATCTCTACCCCTAGATAAAGCACCTAGTCCAGATGGTTTTACAACTCTCTTCTTTCAGAAATGTTGGGATGTTCTAGGTTGGGATTTACTTATGGCCCTAGAATCCTCTTGTCACAAGGGTTACATGTGTGGGGATTTTAATTCTACTAATATTGCCCTCATTCCTAAGTCTAGCAATCCCCAAAATTTTGTTGATTTTAGACCAATTTCATTGTGCAACACTATATATAAAATTTTCACAAAGGCAATTTACTCTAAACTTAAAGTTTTGTTGACCAAAATAATTTCTCTAGAACATGGTGGTTTTGTTCTAGGTAAAGAGACATCGAAAGGGGCAATTGTTGCTCATGAAACTCTTCATCACATTAAATAAAACCAAATCCCTTCCTTTTTTTATTAAACTTGACATGATGAAGGCGTATGATAGAATTAATTGGTCCTTTTTTATCAAAGTATTGGAGACATTTGGATTCAGTAAACTTTGGTTCAAATGGATCAAAGCTTGTATTTTGGGGGCTTCTTTTTTAGTTCTTATTAATGGGTCTCCAGAGGGATACTTCAAAGCTTCTCAAGGAATCAAACACTGTGATCCTCTTTCACTTGCCTTTTTTATTCTAATGGTAGAAGCTTCTAGTAGGGCCATAATTCAATCTCAATAGTTGGAGCTTTGGAAAGGTATTTAGTTTGGAGGAAATGATCTAGTAGTCACTCACTCTCTCTTTGTAGATGCTACTTTACTATTTGGATTTGCAAACATTAATGAAGTCAAGAATATTAAGTGCTTACTAGATCAATATTCATGGTTCTCAGGTCAGAAGATAAGCATGGTTAAATCTAAAATCTTCTTCTTCAACACAGCTCCACCTATTGCACAAAGGCTTAAAAAGATTCTTGATTTTGAGGAGGAAAAATTACCATCTACATATTTGGGTGTTCCCCTTTTCATGGGTAGTAATAAAGCTTCTTATTGGAAAAACATAGTAGATAGAATTGAAGCTAGAACAATGGCTTGGAAGCTCTAAAGTTTATTATTAAGCAGATTGAAGGCATTATTCACGGCTTTTTATGGATAGAAAATATATTAGGATTCATGGAATGGCCTTCCTCTGCTTTGTATTTCTCAATCCTTTGATAGCTAGATTGAAATTTTTTGTGCTGAATGGGGCCCATATCTAGTTGATTATTTTCAATTCATTAATCCAATGTTCAGTAGAGTTACTTGGAAAAATCAAGATAAGTTACAAATTCCTGATCAAATCAAAAAAGAATTTATTAGTATTTGTAAATCAAGGACTATTTTACTGACTAATCTCCCAGATACACTGATTTGGGCCCCACACCAAGAAAGAAGATATTTAGTAAAATAGGGTTACTTAGCTACCAAGAACCAAGAAATTGTCTATAAGTCTTCTCAGGCATTCAAATTTTGTTGGAACCCATTAGTCTTACCAAAGGTAGGAAATTTTTCTTGGATAGCTTTGAAAAAGAGAATTTTGATAGGAGAAAAGTTATCAAAATTGAATATTGTTCATAATATGAAATGTGTATTATGCATGGAGGTAGAGGAGAAAATTGATCACCCTTTTGTTCAGCATAAATTGGCATATCAATGTTGGATCTTTGTTCTTCAAAAACTAAATTTTAGTACGCTACTTCCAAACACATTATGGGACATGTTCCAAGATTGGTCAACTCCTATTAATATTATTTTTATTTGTATATTTGGAAGTGTATCCCAACAATAGTTATTTGGGAAATTTGGTGGGAGAGGAATAAAAGGATTTTTTGAAATGAATCTTCAACATTAGAATCTATCTGGTTAGCATTGTTGCAGTAGGGGAAGTTGTGGTAGCCTATATTAAAAGAACTTCTAAACATCTTATTTTCATAGGTTGGGATATTTCTTTGGCTAATAGATGGGCTTCTTTACCCTCTCCATCTTATCAATTCATTACATCTAGTGGTCATTGTGAGAAATTTAATAGAAAGATGGTTAAATGGATTCCTCCTGATAGGAGAGTTTATAAGTTAAATTTTGATGGTTGTTTGAGAGGTAATCCTGGTGAATTGGGAGCTAGGGTGTGTTTAAGAGACCATAATGGGTGGGTGTTGGGTATGTTGGCTCAAAAAATTTTGGTTGGTACAAATAAAAAAGCTAAAGCCATGACACTTTTACTTGTTTTAGAACTGGTGCTTCAACTAAACATAGTTAATATTAACATTGAGGGGGATTCTTCAGTTGTTATTAATTCATGTGTAAAGAAAAAATTAGAGAATTAGAAGTTTGGTTATATTTGGGAAAAATATTGGGAAATGATTGATAAATTTAAAGTGGTGTCCTTCTTTCATATCCTCAAGGAGGGAAATCAGGTTGCAGATAAATTATCTAATATTGGTTGTGACTTGAAGACTACTAAGGAAAATATTATAGAGTTTATACCTGTGAATTTTCCCACTTTATTTTTCTTAATCCATCAAGAGGAAACCTTTTAATACCAATGTGTTTCTGAGGAGGGTAGATGCTCGGTAAAATTAAAACTTGGGTACTTGGCTGCTTCTATTCAACAAGTAGATTTGAGAAATTCAAGGGTGTACAAATTCTATTAGATCTCAAGTGTTTGCTGAGTGACTATGTTATGCTTTAGTGTCTACCGAGTGATCTAGTTTAGAGCTTTTGGAGATGCTTAAGTGTAGTTTTTGCTGAGTGACCTTATTTAGAGTTGATCAAGTTTGGTCAGGGTCAGTGACTACCGAGTGTCTTGGTATAGAACTGGCCATATGATGAGTTGATAGACTTCAGTCAAGTTTATTGATTACCGAGTGACTCAATACAGAGTTGGAAAAGTAGACCGAATTAGGTCAAAATTCATTGTTTATTGAGTGACTTGTTATATACCTGTGGTAAAGTTGCCTTCATTGATTACCGAGTGACTCGATACAGAGCTAGAAGTTGAGATTCATTGTTTACTGAGTGAATTGATATATACCTAAGGTAAAGTTTCCCAAGTATGAATGGTACTAGTGATTGTTGAATTAATTTCCTTTAGTATTTACCGAGTGGGTCAATTAATGCTAGTTGATTTGCTTTGGTCTAGTTATAACTAGGTACATAATATTAATTGGTTGTTCGTGCCAATGTTTTATATGGTTAGTATAGATTTGATGTGTTTATGTAAACTTGTAATTTTAAGTTTGATGTAAGTTAATTGAAGATTTGATAGTGGATTTAGGGATTTATGAATCGCAAGTTGACAAGAATGGTACATTATGTGTATGAATATGGGAGTTTGAGATTATTTCATTGTATTTGAAAGGTGGCTTTTAGTATGAGTGCTCATTAATTTCTTGCATGATGAAGCTTGTTAAATATGCAACTCTATCATTATTTTCCTTGGTGTTTTCTAAATTTTGGGTCATGGTGATTCAGGAGAGTGAGTGTAGATACTTTAGAGTGGTCATCTTGGGGAGAAAATGTGAATTCTCATGGTTTGATAATGTGCCAGTAAATGTGTTTAAGGAAGTTTTACATATTAATTGTGATGTTTGCATGCATTTCTTTAGAGAATTTCTGGGTTCAATTCTTTTCTCTTCAATGTGGTCACAAGTCATTTTCCCATCTCTTGTCTTATCTTACTTCTTTACTTATGCTACCGACCTCCTTCAAGATTTGACTCTGGTGGAGGGTATTGTAGATAAGATTGGTTTTCTTAATCTACTTGGAATGGAAGGTCTTAGGAGTGCTCTTTGCAAGTATAGCTTAGCAGTGGGTGTGCTACCTTATGCAGGGGTGAGTGGTTTTTTGCAAGATAAGGGTAATCTAAATTTCTTATTTTTTGTGGCATCCTTTTCCAAAGCTTTGGGTGGTGGTAACTTAAGACAAGTGGAGCACTTAATATGGTGTTAGAGAGGTTATTTATCCCAACACATTTGTGAAGAGTTAAAAGGAAAGGCAAGAGTAGTTGATGAACTTATAATGCATGATCATGAGGTATTGGCACAAATTGAAATGGTGGGGTCTTCAGCAAGGCAACCTATTAGTATTATGCAGACTGATAACCCATTGGGCAAGTTGGACCTCTCGATAGATTTGGAACCCTCTCAGATGGAGTGGGAACTATATTGACTGACTTCATACTTGTACAGCTTGGTTTTTTGGTGTTCACAATCATGATTCTTTTTTCTTTTATTTGGTTATGCCATACTTTTCTTGCATACCAATTCAAGGCTAAGGCTATTGGAGTGTTAAGTTATCACTTTTTGATTTTATTCTTAGTATGATGCTTTTTGTAAATGTGTGAATTTATATTATTCAGAAATGTAACTTTTAGTGAAGGAAGTCTTGTAATTTGGGTAAAGATTGAAGGGATTATTGTTGAGTTCTTCCCTTCATGAGCCCTCGAACCAACTTTATTAATATATTTATATTTCCAGTGGCTTGCCACCTTTCTCCAAAAAAATAAAAATAAAAAAATCATCTACATAAAGAACTTGTCAACTTGATAATAATAATGAAGTTAATGAGCCTTCAATAAAAATTGAAACAAAGTCACTGTGACAAATAATGATTCCAAATGTAAATTGCCAAAGATAGTAAAAGCCAATTAATTTTAAAAATATTATGAAAGAATTACAAATCAAAGAAACTCATATGAAAATTTCATAATTAAACTAAAGAAACTATAACATCCAATTTATGTGCGAGAAGTCGTCCTAAAAAATGCACCACAATAAAGTACATGCATTATTGTATTATAGAAAAAATATTACAAACAAGATCTAGAGTCTATCCTCTTGCAAATATGATTCAAAATTGCAAAAATAATTTTGATAGCATAACAACTCTCAACATTACTTCTCACTTCCATTTATATTGTTAGTCCCCACCCTAAGGTAGGAGACTAAAGTTTTCATGTCACTTTGTTCTAATTAATCTTTCTTTAAAAACTATGCACAAAAAAATTAACCTATGGTTTTGATTGTCTGATTGTATTAGTTGATTTTGTATGATATTATTACTATTTTCCTATTAGAGGAAGCTAATTTCCCTTGTAGTCTTTTCTTTTATAAATCAATAAATTTCCTAGAAATGCATGTGCTTTATAGATGGCACTAAGAAAATGGTTCATGTGCATTGTGCATGCATACTTCTAAATTTTACATATATATAGGGACACATGAGAGATGGTGATTCTAAAAAAGATCAAGGCTCCTTAAACAATGTCTTCCTTGAATTTTTATGCATTATGTTGAGGGAAAATGTTGTAAATGTGACGATGAAAAGGAGCATATAATACAATTAGAATGCTTCCTTCACGGCTTTCATTTGTCATCAATACCATCCTTGTACCTCAAACAAGATTGAGTTATTGGGTTACTTCCTTGTAGCTTATTTAGTAAGCATATTCCTGCATGTTCATTGGAGTAATCTTCATCTCTATTCAAATCACCCTCCAAACAAAGGTATGTTTGAATTTAACAACGTAAGAGGTTTGGCCTCATGAAAAAAATTAGGGGACTTCTATGGATCTTCATATCTTCTATTTGGGAGGCCAAATGGAGGTATTTTTCTTAGCTACTACCGGGGTCTAGATATCTGAGCATAAATAGTTACCCATGGAAGCTCATTTCTTATTGCATTTTTACTTTAGGTTCTATGATGCTTTTAGGAATCGATGGTTTTCTTTTACATATGGGGGATGTATTTTCTTATGTCCCATACAAATAAAAAGAGAAGGAAAAATCAATCCATTTTTTATTATTTCCCTACCTCATTAAAATGTCTCTAGGTAGGGTTAAATGCAAGTGCCTACATTTTCTTCTATGTTTCCATATTTTTTAGATTTTTTTTTAATTTTTTGTTCTTGTTCGCTTTGAAAAACAAAATTTTGTAACATGATGTTGAGAAGAGGATGGAGACTAGCAAGGCCATATATAACAAAAAAAAATTGTGCCTTCTATTTTCTAAAACATAATATTGTGCATTATGGATGAATTTATTGTACCATGTCTTTTTGAACATTATAAAAAAAATTTGTGAGATGAGAAAAATTCAATGTTTATAAGCATCACCTTTTAGATGCTTATTGGGTATTGCTTTTGTAATAGATTGTTTGAGAAAATAATTTATTATTTTCTTTTAAAACCATAAAATAGAGTGTAAAGGGCCCTTCCTGATGTTGACAATATTCTTCAAAGGTGGGTTTTCTCTATCTCTAATATCTATGTTGATTTAGATATTTCAATCCATATGTGTCATTCTCTTATATCTAGTCCTCAAGTAGTTGGTGGCAAGAAATTACTTAAAATTGACTGCCTTATGGGTGCCATACATTTTCGAGTTGGGATTTTTTTTAGTCACATCTAGCTGCCATACCGATGTGGCTAGAATGTAATCCAATTTTTTAGTGTAGATTGTTTTTCTAGAGGGAGTTTGTAATGTAGTCAGTATGAAGGAAAGATCTTGTAAATTGCTGCCAATTCTAATTGGTGGAGATAAATGTCAAAACCACCCAAATCTTGAAGGTTGTGTAGGGGTTTTCTTTCAAATGTTTGATTAGAACAAGAGATTCATGGACAATAATTTTTTCTCTAATAGGCTTTGACCAGTAGGTACATTTACTATTACCCTAATTATCAAATAATTTTTTCTAAAAAATATATTCAGACATTTGTTTTTAATAGGTAATTGATAAATCCTCTAATAGTTCCAACAAACCCCCACTCTAGTTTGTTGATTGATTTCATTTTTTATATTTTATAGAATGACCAAAGAAGTTATTAAAGAAGTATACTGATGAGAAGTTACACATGGAAAAGTTATTTCTAGTTCATGGTTATCTCAAATTTTCCTATAGGTTTTAATTTTTTCTCTATATGCCATTTGACTTGATTGGAGCTTGTATTCATTATGGGAAATTTACAAACGATGGACCATAAGTGTAATATTGTAGTGATTGTTTGGGTATAAATTGTATTACATATATTTCTTTCATGATGAATAGTTTGGTCAGTTTGCTTCAGGAAAGCATCATGTCAAAATCAATGAATTCATGAAAAAGTTTCTTGAATCAAGGTCATAAAAGATAACAAAGAATGGATTGTGTCATATATATTTTGTGTCCAAGCATTGCTGAAAGAATATTTCATCATAAGAATACACCCAAACATGTGAAATCTAGAGATCAAAGATATATTCAAGAAGTGATCAACTTTCACTTACCTAACCTAGAGCTAATATGTCACAAGAGTTGAAATCCCCACTACATTTGGTATGTGTTCTCATATAATGTTACACTAGAAATGAAAGAATTAGTTTGTAGTCTAAGTCTTTGGTATGTGTGCTCATATAATGGATGAATTAGTTTAAAGTTTATGTCCTTTTATAATAATAGCTTTGGAGGAATATTCACAAATTTGTACCCATTCTATATTTAGTATAACCTTGAGAATCTAGTTTTTTTAGATAATCAAATATCTAAAGAGTCATTTCTTTTAACCTATAAAATTTCCATTGCAGAGTCCACAAGTTTATTTGCCTAAGATGCAATAATATAGTAGGAGTCCTTACCACCATCCAATGGGAAAAAAAAAGATAGAGCAAAGGAAGGAAAAGTGAAAAGGTTAGAATCCTTGCCTTATAAAGAAACAGAAAAGGGAAAATAAGTATAGGCCTATTTGAATGTAATAAGATGGTAAGTTTTATAACTTCCTATGTCAAGGCTTTGGCAAGGAGCTGAAAATTGTATGTCATTCTTTGAATCCCTTGAACCTTAAACCAAAATTCATGATTTTAAATGCTTTTTCCCAAAATTAAATTTTATTCTTAATATCCCTTCAATGTTAGATCAAAATTCAGCACTTACAATTCTTTTTTATCATCAACTTGACTCAGCTATTTATATCTCCTGACATCATGCTTTTCACATCAAACTCTTAGAATGGAGCTAGAAATCAATTGCCAAATGGTGGTAAGAAATAAGACAAGGAGATGGAAATTGATTTGGTCTTAACCACTTGGAAGGTCAGTGACTAATGTCTAAGATGACAATAGAATCCTAGAGAGATAAGAAATTGACAATTAAATTTAAAATAGACCAAAACATGATCAAAGTTCACTAAATAATCCCTACGAATCTATAGAAATCTATATTGTTTTGGCCTAGGATGTGCCATTGTCAAAAACTTAACTTCATTTTATTGATTACACCATAATCATTGAGTATTTTCTTGTTTTGAATAGGATTTTGAGGCACCTTTTTCCTTCAAGTTTTGCATCTTTCAACTCACTTGACTTACAATCTTAAGGAATATCTTCCAATGGACCATGAGGATAACTTGACTTAGTTTAAGGCTTCTTCATTACTATTACTTACCTTGATAACTACTTGTACACTTGATATCATCTAGATTCACATTCGACATAAATACCAAGCCAACGATAGAAAGCAAATGGGTGTTGCTCTACAAAGCCTATTGTGGCTCTAGAAAAGGCACCCAGGAGAGACTTAATAGAATGCAAAGATAAAGTATCTCATCTAATAAAGAAGACTAGGCCACTAAAGGATTTGTGCAAGAATGCCTCTCTCTACAGGTGATGGTTATGTAGGGCCACAATTTTGTTTCTTGCATATTTTTAAAAAGATAACCTGAAGTAGAGATACCATGTATTTATCTATGATGTCTAATTTACATGATGTGCAAAAAAATGGGTACATAACTTTCATAAGGTGTGTTACCCAATGAATCATATAGCATCCATGTCCTCTTGTATATTGGTAGTGAATTTTGATAGTAGAGTGGAGTAGAGTCCTCAACCATTTTGGAAATTGAAGTGTTATATTATTTTTGGCTATGGGATTAAATGGCAATTGGAAAAAATAATTAATTTAATTCAATTACCATTTTATGACTTTAATTTGCTGTATTTTTGGATAGTTTATAAATTCTTCTATTATTTGAATCTATTTTTTATTTTGTGTTTACATCCATGCTTATTTTTGTTTTGGATGTCTCATGAATAACGAAGTACTTGCCCTATTCTTGGTTTATATTGCCTTTTCTTTATTTGGTGCCTGCCTATTCTATAGTAGAAAATAGTAGGCTAGCCACAGAGGTATATATACCTAGTCTTATATTGAAATACATTATGGGCAGCAATGATAGACGCACAAAAAACTATCTAAAATACAAAGGGGGGACACTTAGGTTTTTTAAGGAAGTAGTGAAAAGTAATAGAAATAAAAACATTTTTTTGTGGTTGCATAGCCATACAAAATTCATGGCTCAATAGTCGTTGTCGTGCAGGTATAAGTTAGTGTTGGGTTTGGTGTGTATAATGGAAGAGATATACATTAGGCACTATTTGTATATTGTGAGTTTAGAGCTTCCCGTCATAACATTGTTATTAGGTTATAAGTTTTCAAATATAAACTATATTCTCTTTAATTATAAAGATAAGACATTATAGGGATTAAGATATTCCACCAACACTCCAATTAAAACACTAAATTTTGAAAATCTTTATTTATTAATTTTAAAGTTGTAATATATAATATTAAATGTATGATGTTCAATTCTGATTTAATTAGTTTCTAAAATAATGTGAAATAATTCTATAAAGATTATTAAATAGTTCAATAATTTTCTTAAAAGAAAAATTGTAATAATTAGTATATTAAATTTTACATACTTTATTATTCTATTTTTATTTTAATGTTTAATATTTTTAAAATTATTTAAAATATTAAAAACTAATTATATTATTATTTATAAATAAAGAAGTTTAGCTTACATACGTACATCAATACAGATACATATATTGAAGGAAACATATATATTTTGTTTTAGAAATATATTTAATATTTATTTTCTTTTAAAAATATCTTTATTGAGTTGTAAAATATCCTAATTATAAAAAATTATCAACGATAAATGTTATATCATATTTTTTTTGATGGATAGTCCTTTTCTATTAAATTAATATACTTGTTACATCATATATTTAAACATAATATCTTTTAAAATAAGAAGTATAACATCTAAGAAGAGATAATAATCACATTTAGAATAATTTTCTTTCTTTATTTTAAACATCATTTAAAAATTATTATCAATTCAGGAAATTCAACAAATAGAAAGTCTCATAGTACACTATATAACATGAGATGAGATACTACCTTAACAACTTCATTCTCTTGGTATGTTATTCTCTCACAATTCATAATACTTCTGTATTTTTTAAGGAAAATTTTGATTTTTTCCTAAGTAGGATTCAAAGTGGGCAAGCTGTGATGAATTTGGTGCCATTGAGTGGAGTAAGGACTTATATTCTCTTCAAATTTGGGAATTATGTTTGTTGGATGAATGTCTAGAGAAATTTTTTATTAATGTCTAATGTTACAGTAAGTATGCCAAATCTTTGAAAAAAAATTCATTTTGAAAAAATGTTTGAAAATAATGATTTTTCATAGGAAATGTTAGTTTTAGTAAATGAATTTATGACTTTTGGTTTGGAATTAAATCTACTACTTTTTTCTTTCCCACAAATCATTTTTTTAAAAGGAAAGAGAACTGATCATTTCCTTAATTGTAGTCACGACTTAATGCTTACACAATGTTTATTAAAAGTGAAAAATAAAAATTCAAAAATTTAAAAATTAAGAATATTTATTTATAAATGATTGTATTAAAATAAACATTAAATACAATATATATATATATAGTTTACTTTTCAAGAGATGTTAAAAATGTCTATTTATTTTACAAATAATTTATTACTAAATTTTATAATGACCATTTAAACTATCAAATCTATATTAATTAATTATGTATCATATATAATAGATAGGTTAATGCCAAATTTTGGAAATGGCAAAGTGAATTCTTGGAAAGTTTTAGTTTAGTGAAGTGTTGAAGGGAAAGCCTACCTATTGACTGGGCCCTCTTTTGATGCTTAGTGAGAGATTTAAATAAGCACCTCTCTCAAGAATAGACAATCAAATTTAAATTTAAAATAATTAAAATAATTATTAATTATTTTAAATTATATTTTTTTTTATAGATTACTATATTAGATCAGTTAGCTATTATTTTTCATTAAATTAGTAAAAAAAAAATTCTTTATTCTTATGCTTATGCTTATACCATAGAAAAATTTTCACAATGCACTTCTTAAAATTATTTGATTCTAATTTTTTTTTTTTTTTTTAAATTTAGTAACAACTCATTCATATTATATTTAATTAATTATTTAATATAAGATCATTATACTCTTCATGTTTTCTTTAACATGCATTATACTTGTTTTCCTTAAAAGTTTTGTTTAAAATAAAATTATTTTGCCTCATAGTTTCCAATCTATAGATGGTTGTTGTTATTAATCTCTTTTGATATGCTTATTCAGTGATCACATTCTTTTGATGGTGTATATGTTTAATTCTACTTTGTAATGGTTTATGGCTGCACTCAAAAGGGATTTCTTTTAATTATGAAATTCATAAATTATGTTATGAATGAAATCAAAATCATCGATCGAGTGCAAAGAAAATTTGAGTCCATGATAGACTGTCTGCTCATTTTTGTGTTTGTGACTGGAAGTGTGCTTAGAAAAATGAGTTCTCTTTGTATAGTTGGGATTAATTAAAACTGGATTGTGTGGCTTGAAATCCATTTAAAAGGATTAATGTTAGTATTCCGTATGCTTAGATTCAAGGCTAAGATAATAAATGATAGAAAATAATCGTAGCGGAAAAAAAATATTAATTCAATACTACCCAAAAAAATAAGTGATCATCAAAACTTTGTTTTTAGAAATGAAGGATGGTATGATAACCCCAAAGATGTGCTTAGGCATGGTTGTGGCATTCGCATAAACTACCGCCGCCACAATACAAAATGTTGATATTTCCTTTAAGATATCAATTATGTAGTTGTTATTTCTTTGAATTCATTATTTCGAAGTATGAGGCTTTAATTTAAATTGTATTTTCTTCTATTAGTGAGTGTTCTAAGTATTAATGGCTCTACTCTTAGGTTGGTCATTAGCTTTGGTACATAAGTATTTTTTATTCAACCATGTGGCTTTGGAAATTATGAAAAATTAGGTATATTTCTTCGAAACCATGGTTGTCTTATTAATATTAAGTAAAATGAATTTTTAGCATCCAAATTTATGTTTTTCTATTGGACAAGATCCATTTTCTGATAGTCCTATTATTATTTTTTCATAAAATTTGACAAAAATAGTGTTTGTCTAGTTGGCAAACACTAGGTGATAGTTGCCTCTCAAATGTGTTTCATGCATGTTCCATTTACAAAGCAAGGTTAAGATTCTTATATTATACTAGTAATAGTTGCTAGTCATTTCCATCTAATTCATATTACTTCAATGGTTTCTACTACTTTTCATGTTATTTCAAAGCACTAGCACACTATTAGTTTTTATGTTGAATGCACTTCAAATGAAGGTTTTATAGCAAATTTAGTATCATTATTTCTTTAATCATGGAACTTGTGGTAAACTACAAGTGGTTGCATTCTAAGCAATAGTCATCCCATCAAATAATGTTTTTCCAAAGCCCATGGCTATTATTATTAAATCATGAGTGTACTAGATCAACATTAATTAGAGAGAGCTCCAAAGATATGAAAACAACAACAATAGCCACCACTACTTTCGCAAACACATAAAGGGAATGAACAATACTCTTTCAATGCAAGAACAAAAGCAAGAAATTACTTTAGTTCACAAAAAGCAATAGGAAAAGTAGTATGCTCATAGAAATAACCCAAAAGGATAGAGAGAGAAAATGTTACAAAAAAAGGCCATGATAAGATGCTAAAATGTTGCACGATATGATGTGTAGGTCTTGTATCCTCCTTCAAACTATTGAATTTAAATTTAAATATACTGTCAAAAATATTATTAATTCTATAATTATGTATTTGGCTTATAAAATATAGGAAAAAAAATTCATGATTATGTTCTCTATAATGTTGAAACAAACATGTATTTATTTATCATTTTCTATCTACAATGTGTTACCTTACTGTTTTCCTTTTCTTAAGGCAGGGTCTGAAGCTCTACAGAACTCTTGTTAGTCCCTACCATTAAGGTAGGAGACTAAAGTTTTCGGTAACATTTTTCACATTAATTCATTCCTTGGACATTGTGCATTCTTCCTTTAACCTATGGTCTTGAAAATATTTCCTATTAAAATGATTTTTTTATTTACACTTTCATTTTTGACATTGGCTATGAGCTTTATTTTTGGTAGTCTTTTTAATTTTTCTGTTAAAAGATTAGAAACAAGGTTGGAAGGTGCTGGAAGCATGTGATGTTGCCTGAAGATTGTAGGAAGTTTGACACTTGACATGAAGGTTGCATGAAGTTTGATAGTTGGCAAGTGTTAGAGAAGGAAAATGTTAATAAAATGTCTTCTTTATATTCTATTTAGCATGTACTATCATTTTTTTGTTGTTAAAACATAGTTTGGTGGTTTTATATCATATGCTTTTTGCTTAATGAGTTTTGAATTTTAGTTTGTATTGTGGGTAGCTGCGAACTCCATTTTCCCATAGAAGTTTGTTTTTGTGTACAAGACTAGAAAAAATAGAGAATGAGATCCCTAAATTCAATAGATAGATTGACATTTTCTCTAGCATTTGTGTCAATTCTAAATTTTTATTTTGTTCAAGTTTCCTTTTTTTTTTCATTCCTCCATGCAACTATGGCAATATCACTTTAATTCCACATAATTTTTCTTCTATCTTGTGGCTTTTGTGGTTGCTTGATGTCATTTGTATTCTTTTCAATAGCACTATGTACTTATAGTGTTAGACACCAATTTTATATTGAAATCCACAAAATTATGGCTTACAGTGCAATTTTTGTAATTATTTCTGAAATAAATGTGTTGTTATTACTAATGTTGTGTTTTTTTTTATAGAATTCAACAATGCAAGTGGAGCTTTCCCCTAAATTGCACATAATAGAGGAAATTGGATATCTAAAAAATACTTTAGATAAGAAGTCAAACAAAAAATAGCTTGGACTCTTAAATCTTAGAGTTTACTTTTTATTATTATATACATGCTTATAGACTTCTAGAGAGTTTTTGTCTTTTTCTTTTCATGTCATTTTCACTCTAATATAGTCCTCAAAATAGTCCTCAAATTAGGCCTTAATGGAATGTTAAGACATAAATTTTTTTGGATTTTTTAATGAAGCACATGCATTGAAATATGGCAAATTATAATCATTTCCATTTTCCAACTTTATGCCCCTTCTCCAAAATGTAGACTAGAAGATTGGCAATGATATAAGGATTGACAACTGTATGAAGATTGGTAGTTGTGTCAATGCCCAAACCTAGTGTAGATTGTGATATTGCTATCAAGATTTAACTGTGTGATTTTGAGTCAAATTCATTGACCCATGTTTCATGGGTAGTGATTCAACATGACTCCATCTCTCATGAGAATAAATGGAACATTTAGCACTCATTGGATCTAGGTGATGCTCATAGGGGTGAAGTACTATGACTCCTTAGGAGGTCACCCATCCTAGTACTACTTTAGCCTGAGTGCACTTAACCTGGAGTTGTATTGGGATGGGTGACCTCTCGGGAAGTCCCAGTGTTTCACCCTTGTGAGCATCACCTAGATCCAATGAGTTCTAACTATTTCATTTATTGTCATGAGAGATGGATTCATGTTGAATCACTACCCATGAAACATGGGTCAATGATTTTGACTCAAAATCACACAGTTAAATACTGATAGCAATATCATAATTTGACTTACTGTAGAAATTATCTCCTACATATCTAGTGTAGATTGTTAGAAAATGGAAGAACTTAATTGCAAGCTTTGTGGGAAACTAGTGCACAAAATATGATAGATTTCCATCCATTTCTTTCTTTACAACAGTCACAACTTTTAGCCCCAACTCTTTAATTTGCAGCTTCGGAGACCTCAGTCGGTGATGCATATTGTTCATCTCACAATCTATGTAAATAAAAGGCACAATTCATGGCTAGGGCCTTTCCCTAGACATAATTTATAATGTTAGTAACATTTTACATAAATGAAAGTGAGAGGAAATCAATAGGGAGGCATAGGCCTTATGCAAATTTGTGTAGGTGTTGTTTGGTCCTACTCATGGAACCCACTGGGTCACTCCACCAAAGCCTGTAGAAGCGGCAACCTCTACACACGTAATTGTCATCTTGCTCATGAGAATCAAAAGAAGCCAACATTAATTGAAAGATGTGGCTGACCAATAGAGCATGTTGAAGAACTTCAAAACATCACTCTTCTTCTCAATTTCATCCCAACCTTCCTAATTATGTTGTATCCTCTATTGAATTTACATCTTGTAAATTTTCCACCACCAACAGAAACTTTATGTCACTAGAGGGAAAACCTTCGGTACTGAAATCACACCGCTAAAATGTGGGGTTTATGAAAAAGGTTCTTGTAATATTGAAACCCTAAGAATTACCAACTTGATGTTTAGATTTCCACTTAATATTTTTTTGAATAATACATGTGGGTTGAAGGAGGTTCCACTAGCTATTCCACAAATGTTGTGGATGCCGACAAAGTAGTTTTACATTTAACAAAATGTGTATTCAATAAATTAATACTTGAATTTGAGGGTTACTCTTACCTATGATTAATCATTTTAATGTCTTACATTTTTAAGCAATAGATATCTGTTAGGACTTTTTACCATTTATAGGGTCTTTAGGATTTGTAAATTAAAAATAATTTGACATTGATTCATATGTTATACTTTATATGAGCTAAATTAAAAACATTACTATATTGTTTATAACACCTCAATTTTATAATTCTAATTTTAATTATATGATTTATATAAAATAATTATAATTAATACAATAAATTTATTATAATTGTAATAATTTATTTTATTAATTATCATTATTTTTAATTTAACTTGAAACTTTCAAAATTTATTATTAGTACTTTAAAAAAAATCTAAACTAAATAAGTACAATTTCAAAAACTAAATAAATATAGTTTTAGTTGTAAAATTGAAGAAATTTTTTTATTTCATTTTTCATATCAAATACTTTAAATTCTATAAAAAATGAATGTTTATACACTTTATTTTGGAATAGAATTTTAAAATCAAATATAGATATTAAAATATTTTCTATGAAAATAACTAACAGTCCTACAAATATATTAAATTTTATTCATTTTATAAAAATTTTAATATCTATGAAAATCATTACAATTCCTATCAACTAATTAATATTTATTCATTTTATAAAATTGTTAATTAGTATGTACCAAATATTTGTAAATGAGTTTAATGTGTTTCTAAAATTGTTAATTAACTTATGTACCAATGCATTGATATATTTACAAATGGTTTTGTTTCACTTTCCTATTCAATCACATTCCTTTAACAAAACAATCACATACTATACTCCAATTGTAATTACTCTTTGCATGTTTCAATGCAAGCGACTTAATAATTTATTTTTTATTTAGTTCAGAAAGAAATTTATACTCATTTTTATTTCTTTTCGAATTATTTACTCCTCATTTTTATTTGTTTTCTATTTAAATAATATTAAAGGTATAAGTACTAGAATTCTAAAAATTAAATGCAGTATCTTCAATTTGCATTATAATAATTTTTTTTCTTCTAAAGTATTTTGATATCTTTTCTCTTATTTCTCACAATAGGGAGAGACTTGTGCTCGAACAGAGCTCTTGTTTATATAATTTTTACAATCCATAGAAAAAAATTGCTAATTGCAATTACATAATACTGAAAACTTTCCCTATCTATAAAGTTTTCACAAATAATATTTGAACACAAATATTATTTTCCAACACATACAAAATAAAAAGAAAATTCTAGTTTTATTTTCTTCTCAAGTCATCCCACATGAAAGTTCTGGTCACACCTTATTGTCTTTTGACAAAATTAGGCACAAGAAAGGAAACAAAACTATGCTGCCACTTGTTGCAAGGGACCAACATTTTAAAAGTTATCCAAGTATTCTTTAAATGTTTCCTCCTTGTCATATGTGTCACACCTCTTCCTTTTCCTTAACCATAATTGCATCCAATTTCCAACAGACCCCACCACTTGGTCGTGAACTTTTGTAACTATTAAATATATTTATCTTTAAAAATCTGGACAACAATAAACCAATCTGAAACTTCAAACAGCGAATTACCTTAATATCGACAAATTCCACAACCATGAGCTGCTATAATTATGCTCCGAAATGATTTAAATTTGAATGAATTGACCACAGTGTGGCATTCCACAATCATTTCTGGAGCAATATGTGTCATATAACTTTTGTACGATCTTTTCAATATAATTTTTATTTCACAATCATTTGTGAAGCATTACATGCAATATAACTTTTATCAGTTCTTTTCACCATAAGGTTTTCAGTCAAACATGGCCCCATACACTTATAGCATACGGCCATCCTCTTCACACCAAAGGATCCAGACCAAAGTTAAAAGCAAAACAACTTTATTCTATAAAGATAAATATTTGTCATCAGCGTGGCAGTACACAAGTGATAGAATTCCAACACACTGTGCTCCCAAATCATCCAAATTAGAATAATCAAGCCAATAATTAGTGATCAGCAACACCAACAACAAACATTATACAATTATTTAATGACAAAGCTCCCATACGGTGGAATATATGATGCTTATCTGGCTATGAAGAGCTCACCGTCAGCTTTCTACACAGATGCTTGCTTTTTTCCAAAGCCTTGCTTAGCGAAGTTAATGACATTAGCTCTAGCAGATTTTCTCGGCTATTACTGAGATTTGGTAGATAGTTGTAAAGATATACAAGGCAACAAACTTATTACAAAGCTCTGAATCAACATTAAGAAAGGCAGAAGAAAGAAACTAATGTTCCCCACGCTTAGCACCATCATCTGTGATGGGAAGAATCACTTCGCGACTAATGGTATCCACAATAGCATCCGCAACACCTTCCCCGAGTCCTTCAACAAGTCCATCCACAAAGATTTGAACAACCTGCGAAGCATAACGAGCAGCCCTAGCAACCTTGCTCAGCTTAGTCGGGACAGTGATTCCCTGCTCCTCCAGCCCATTTATGACACCTTTCGCACAGAGAGCATGGAGATAGAAGTCACATGGAGCACAGTAATATACCCACGCTGTGCCCTTTTTGTTGCATACATTGCATGTGTAAGGGGAGCTTCCAGATATTGGTGAGCCGGCCAAGAGCTTGAGGGAGTGCTGAGGATGCTCTTTAATGGTGAGCTCGGTAGGGAGCTGGGAACAGCAAGGGTGAATGGCGAAAGAGCAGGTTGCGCAGCGGAAGGCGAAGCCCTTTGTGGCCTTTCCACAAATCTCGCATCTTGTCTTCTTCAGGCCTCCTTGTTTGCCCTGGAAGACGAGCTGGTGGTTACTGTGGTATGGGTGGGAGGATGTTTGTGGCGCCTTGGCGCAAAACTCGTGCATGTTCATGTCGCACTCATTACACCTTTGTCCAACGGAATAGAATAGTTAGTTTTAGACAAGAACTTCTTAAAATTATAATAATGTAAGATATCTAAGATTGCTTTCTGAAAAGTAGAACTAGTAAATTATTTCTAATATATCTGTAAATGTATTCGACTGCACTACTTTTCTCGACTGTAAACATCACAAGGTCTGTCGACAAGGGACTAATCATATAATTAAGTTTCTATGGTTTATATATCACATACTAAAGCTTGATTCTTAAACTAAAATATTAAATAGTTAAAGTTATGTTATTCTTTTCAAACTTAAAGATGACCAATTAAACTCTTATGAATAAGACATGCCCATTAGTTAACATGCAATAGCAGTTCCTCAGAAGACGTAAGACATTTAGGTTGAAAGTGTTTACCCAAATGTGCCATCCTTTAAAAGGTTCCTTTCTTCCTGAGTGATCTACGAATGAGACTAATCTTTCTTTTTAAATGCTTGGTGATTCTCTTTTTCTTCAAGCACCCAAACTGTATTATTAGCTAGAAACTAACTTAAATTATATATTATTAGCTAGAAACTAACTTAAATAAAATTATAATTTTTAATAAAGCATTCTTATTTACTATTAGGAAAGATTGAAAGAAAAGATGAGCAGGTCAAAGCTACATGCACTCGAGAAATTGTAGAACTTTTACAAAGATCATAAGAAGCAGCAGATCCTATCCATCTTTTCAAAAAGACTTCATCTTACTCTACATAACGTTGTTTATGCTTGCAATTTCTAAGAGAGAAAATTGCGGGTATTTACTAAAACGTTTTACACTTCCCACTCTCCACACAAACCGAAATCCCTTCTAGTTTCTGTTAACTTCCACATTTTGCACGTAGAATTTGTTCTGTATTATTCAAGATGTTTGTATCTTGCTGGTGAAATGACCTACATGCCTTTCATATCATTATTCATTGAAGGAGCTTCCAAAGTTGTAAAACATTCACAAAGCTTACTTCTTAATTGCTCATCAAAAACACTTTGGTAGTTTGTTTCTTTAATTTAACTTCCCTTTTAAAGAATCAAGACCAGAATATGGCCTGAAAATGATGCAATATAAAGATCAAATAAAAGGCAAGGATTAAATTCAAGCACTCCTTACTTCTCTTTGACAGATCATAAAAACAGGGAAACCGATACATAATAATCATAAGAACAAGCGCTTTATCCATGATTGAAGAAATAAAAACATCAGAAAGAGAGAGATAAAACTATTCAGAACTACAATGTAACAAAAAAACAGTACTGCTAATATTAAATAATTCAGGGTCGAACCCTTTGATTTCTAAGAAAACAAGAAAAATAAAACAAGTCATAAAGCTAAACCTATAACTGAATCGCGCTCCATATTCCTTGCAAGCGCTGCAAATGTAGGAGAATTGCTCAAACGTGAGATATAGAGGATGTTGTGGATGACTGAAATGCTGAATCTCCTCTCCTAGTTTACTTGAAATTTGGGGAGCTGCCATGACGCTTGCTAAAATCTTACTCTAACCTTTACAAAGCTAATAAGCCTAACTTAATTCTTCCTCTATTGTGGTTCTTTTTTTTTTTCAAGGACATAGAACTCTCCCTTATCTGCAGCCCTTTTATCATGAAGGACGGAAGTTTACTGCTCTTGCTAATCGTAATAGAAAATAAATATTCTTCTTCACTTGCTATCAACGTTTTCAGTGTCATCTCATATAAAAAGGAAAATCTGGCTTCTTTGACAATCCTTATCTACTGTACTATTCCACAAGACATATTTCGTGAACATGAATACTTCATTTTACTTGTAGTCTAAGTAACACAACGGGCTGGCCAGCTTTTTCACTTGTCGTTTCGCGTGAGGGATTCCTTTATTGATCTCAAATGATTTTATTCGATGCCATTCCAAATGTCACCTAACAAATATTAGTCTCTACAATGCTCACACTTACAATGTTATTTAAGGCCCATAAAAACCGAATACATAGATGTACCGTCACGTCATAAGTCGTCTACCAACAAATTAATGTATCAAAGATTACTTGCAGAAATGATAAGTTTGATTTTTATTATCATAAGTGGTATATACTTCATATCTATTTAGGTATAGAGAAGAATATGTGGGTACAGGAAAAATATCATAGATTATATTTTCCTTGTAGATCTCAACTATTATATGGAATTACATAAAAAATCACGATGCATTATTAAGAACATTTTGACAATTTTAAGTGGGCATATGTTGAGCAACTTAATTCAGATAGTGATCAGTGCTTGCAATTCTTTGAGTTGGTGGTTCCCATTAGATTCTTTGAATAAATCTAATTTAATTTAACTGAACATGGGTAAGCGTCAGCTTTTATGGTTAAAGGCGCTGAGAGAATCAAGAGAAATTTCACAAAAGGAAGGTAGAGGATTCATCTGTGGTCCTCTTATATTGTCATGGTAAGTGGATAGGCTTTGCTTTTCTCAGAACACAGGATTAGTTTTCTTCACTGGCAAGATTCTATAGAAATCAAAATTGCATATTTGAACTGTACAGTGTCCATGTGGGGCTCCTTGAAAAAGGGGTTTGAAAAGTATGTTTGCATCTGTTTTAAAGTCTCCCGAAATCGTGTTTATTATTGTTGGAAAGTTTCTCATTAAAAACGGAGAGAGATTCGCAGATTACGTTGAAGCTTTAAATTATTTAAAGCTAAAAGTTAATGATGTCTAAAGTTGGTTAAAATGTCAAAGAAAGGCAAGCGTTATAAATTATTAAATAATAAAAATTGTAAAATATGCTTGTTTTCCTATTTGGCCGATACTTTTCTTTTGTAATTGTTATTATTGATAATGACGATTAATATCATTAGTTCCTTAGGGGGCAAATTTTAAAATGATTAAACCAATAAAAATTGAGATTTGTTTATCTATTTTTGTTTGAGATATATGTTGTATTTAAGTTGCTAACAAAGAATAACTGTATTATCTTTTAATTGGCTTATCAATTCTTGTATATAGTACTATGTGCATTTGTTGAGAAGTGGACATGGTGGTTAGAGGCAATTCATTTTTCAAATGTTGAATTTTGTCAAAAAGGTTGGTGTGGTAGTTATGGTCAATTCACTTTGCAGATCTGATATGAAATATTTTGGGAGATTATAAATTTCCCCCACAATTTTTTAAAATATGGTTGTCATGGTCAAGTTCCTTGTGAAAGTTGGAGTATTAACCCATCCCTTTCCTTTTTCTAAAGTACAATACAAAATTTTATTGAGTTTTTCCCTTATGCTGAATAAAAATAAAGAAGAAAAAATGTAGTAAAGCAAAGACCTTGCTGCAAAAAGGCATAACATTTAGGTTTACACACAAAAATACATAAAAGAGAAACAATAGAAAAATTTCAATACAATTTGATGCAACATCCAACTCTTATCTCTCACATGGTCCTCATGCACCAATGTAACCCACTAATTAAATTTCAAAATTTCAATGATGGGTAATATAGAATTATTGTTACTAGTATAATTATCAAATTGTATTGAAAATATCAGACTTGAATTCATTAAATTTAGTCAGCTCATTGTTAATGTAAGCTATTTTACAAGAATTTATTAATTTTAAATTATTTAATATACAAGCAAATGGAGGAAAGAGAGGATATATATATATATATATATATATATATATATCCTCTCTTTCCTCCATTTGCTATTTTACAAGAAGTTATTAATTTTAAATTATTTAATATACAAGCAAATGGAGAAAAGAAAGGATATATATATATATATGTATATATGTGTATATACATATATATATGTATATGTATATGTATATATATATACATATATATATACAGAGATATATATACATATATATATACACATATATATATCTATATATATACATATATATACATACATATATATCTATATACATACATGTCTATACATATATATCTATATATGTATATATATATGTGTGTGTGTGTGTGTGTGTGTGTGTGTGTGTGTGTGTATCTGCATACAGATATATATATATATGTACATACATACATACATACATACATATATGTACATACATACATACATACATACATACATACATACATACATACATACATATACATATACATATACATATACATATACATATACATATACATATACATATACATATACATATACATATACATATACATATACATATACATATACATATACATATACATATACATATACATATACATATACATATACATATACATATACATATACATATATATATATATATATATATATATATAAAGTTAATATGTTGGTGTTTGAACCCATCCTTTGGAGAAAATTCATATATTGTCCTTGACGAGTATTAGATCAACACCGGAGATGATATATCAGTATTTCTATTGATACTAGAAGAGAGAATAGATGTATAAACATCATTATTATAATGTCACAAATAAGATATGAGACAATATAGGATCTCAAAAAAGAATATGTATGGTCTTACAACTTCAAATACATTGATAAGTAATGATTACCTAAGTTAGAATTTAAGGAATGTAAATAGTAAAATCTATTTACTACAATACCCTACACTTAAGTCCAACTTATGATGTAAAACTATGAAACATGGGATTCATTATATAACATAAATCCAATGCAACACTCACAAATAAAGGAAATGAGAAAAACCACAAGAGAGAAACCTCTTCTCTAGATGTCAAAGATATGATTAAAAAAATTCAAAATGATGTCCTAGAGAAAGAATATTAAAAACATCATTAAAGCACAACAAAACCAATGATAATAATTAAAAAAAGATTCAAATGGTTTTGTAATTAAAGTAACTCCATTAAAACGATATGATGATCAGGATCAAGAAAAAAAAATGCATAGGCACCTTAGATAACGTTAATTAAAAATCCTCACCATTGATAATTAATCTACAAAGGAAAGGATTCTAATTGACCAACTACACTGTGTTATGTCACAACATAGTGAAATCCATTCTACACCTCCTCATACATTGTCCCTTTTCTTTGGAGCTTTGGAGAGAGATTTTCTCTATGTGGGAAATTCAATGGTGCCTCAATGATAACCTCCATCAGTTTGTTAACCAAGATAGTTCTTCTAATCATGTGGATGACATCTATTAGGAAGGCAATAGAGCTGAAAATGACTTGGCTAAAATTGTTTGTAACGTGGAAGGAATAAAGGAATGGGACAACATCATTCAAACCCCACCATCGACATAAATGATGGTGGAAAGTAAAAATGCTCTTTGTGGCACAATATAATGAAGTACAATAGGTGGTGTATTTGTTTGGATCTAGGTGGGCAGGAGAATCCAAGAATTAAAAAATATAAATTTTTTAATCTCTAGAAAGATTTTATGATTATTTACATTTGGGGTTCCCTCACCATGAGCAATAACTACTATGGTGAGAGGACGATCCATGTAGATTTGTTCAGAATGATAAAACTACCAAGAATAGACACTATGAGTAATCATAATGGAAATTTCCTTATGTTTTACTTAGTGGATAGTTGGCAATGCTTACTTTTGATGGGAAAGGTATTGTTCACATATGCTTCAGCTAGAGGGGGATTGGAAATCATGAAGCCTTGTGATTTTAGGATGAAAATTGATTTCTTTATTAGGTTCATTTTTAGCATTATATTTTTAAAATTTCTTAGCTTCCAAGTTATGTCCTACAATAAGAGGATCTCAGTGCAAGCTAAGGATTTGGTAGTTGAACTTAGTGAATACATAGTGCAATTGATCGCATTGAACTAGATAAGATTAAGGAATATATCATAGATAGGGAGGTGGAATGGGTCTATCTATGGGAAGGTGGATTGCTGACATTCATGAAAGGCATTGAAGGGTATGAGGAGCATATGTCCCTACAATTTGTCAACACCTAGAGTAATAGGAAGGTGAGCATTAATGGGGTGGTTTTTGAAATCATGGAGGACCTCATCATGATGGTTGGTGGGTTGTCTCTCAAGGGAAGTAGTTGACGTAAATAGGTCAGGGTTTATGATGCAACAAGATAGAGGAAATCCTTCCAGCCTAAGGAGTGTCCTATTTGCATGTGGGGTGCATTTTCAAGGGAGGGCCTACCCAAACCTTGAGACATAGTGTGCTACACAATTATGCTCTACATTAATCTCAATGATAACTTCTAGGTGTTATATTATTAACACTTTCCTATTTTAAACCATTTTATGAACCATGACCTTATTTCCTTCCCACACCTTATTTTGCATTCAATGTAGGATAGTGTGTTTAATTTTAGGAGAAAAAGGGAGGAAGGAAGACCCTTTTATTTCTTGCACCAGGCCTTTATGTTTGTTACCTAAGGTTTTAAAACCCTAAGTATTATGCATCACAAACAATTAAAATATTAAAATACCTTCAAAGTAAAAACATTATAAATTATTTGTATTATATTTTATTAATTCAATAATTAAATATCAAGCTTTTAAGGTAATATGATCTTTCACATAATTAATTCCAAAAGAATTAATTATTTCTATTGTAATGTGATATTGAAAGTAAAATTAATAAATGGTAATTTTGTGGGGTTAAGATAAATTGAAAGGAGAATTTAAAATAATTAATTATTTTAAGAGAATTGATTACTATTGTAATATGAGATGTTTGGGAAGAATTGTATAGAGAAAGTCTTTGGAAATAGGTTAAATTGGAAAAGAAATGTAAAATAATTAATTCTTTAATATGAATTAATTATTATTGTAATGTGTTAGAGAAGAGAAAATGAGTTCGGTAGGAAGTTGTGGTGGTTCCCAAACTTTTTTAGGTAGATTCATTAAAAAGGGAAAAATTCCTTTGTAGCATGTTCTTCTTTTTTAGTTCTAGAGTTCTATAGCTATAGGAGAAGGAAGAAGAATATTTTATGAATGTACGATTGAATGTAGAGAGTTGATATCTTTTTTTTTTTGCATCTAATTGTAATGGCAGGGATGAAATAATACCATTTTAATTTTTTCATGTTTTAGAAATAGAAATGAACCTTGTATGTCGGATCTTGAGTTCTACATATTTATTCTCTGATAAGCAAGATGATATGTTTCATTCTATCTATTCTCTTCTAGGAACATGAAAGAATTAATAGGTAGTGCTATGGCTATCTTTTTATCTTTCTTTTATTATCTCATTGTAAACCTTGCAATTCCATTCACTCCTTTTTGATGGACAAATTATAGAAATCCTTTGTATCTTTAGGTTAAAGATATGTGTTGTTATTTACATTCATTGAATATCCTTTCATGAGGGAGTTATGCCTTTCAATCTATAGGAGGGTTATCAATCAATGATAACTCATCCAACTATTAGTACATTTTGTTCTTCAATTTGGGCATATCGAATCATTGTCTACATTTTGAGCTTAGAGGGCAAAAATTTATTTACTAGCAATGATTTAACTCTATAAGTTAGATAACTTGCTCTCAACCCGCATCTTCTTATTAACCCCCTTGTAACTATTACTCCCCAAGTCTCCATGAACCCTAGTCCTAGTTTTTCCTCGAATAAGGTGGAGAAAAGTCCCATGAGTACTAGGAAAAACATCAATGTTATTGACTCTAATACTAATACTGGGTGGAGTAATTGTAAGGAGGTCCAAAAAAAATCATTAAATAGAAGAATTAAGAGACCCTCAATATAAGAGGTGAGTTCTAATTCCATAGAGTGAAAGGAGATCCATCAAGAGGAAGAGGAGGGCTGTATGTCCTAGCTCTGGAAGTAAGGATGTTCCTAACCCTTCCCAGATTTCAAACATCCTCAAAGTCAATTTGTCCATGGATAAAATCTTGGGGGAAGATATCACCTCCCCTTTGAAGGATGTTGCTAAGGGTGGGGGGAAGAAGGGGCTTCATAGCCATGGGAAAGAGTAAAGTAAAAACTAGTTACACAAGCTAGAGAAATCTATACATAACTTGGCTAGCAATTAGGAATCTTTGTGCCAAAAGGTTGAAACCCTCATTGACTTCTATATAAAATTCATGCATTCGATAGCCACCACTCTTTACTTCTTGCATGTGAACAAGGAGAAGAAGGATGTTAGAAAAGAAGGTGAGACCACCCACTCCATCTATAGGTTCCTGGTGGACTATTGGTTCAAGACTCTACTGGAGAAACCTAACAAGGAGGAGGTGGAGAAACTAGCCATGCAGGATCCTGATGATAAGGAGGGGGAGGATCTAGAGGAGAAGGAGGGAAACTACCCCCCGTGCTTATATTTATTTATATCTTTATTATGTTATGGTTAACTGTAAACTCTATGCTCTATGTGGCACTTTTGGTTAATGTAGACATTAATTGTGTTAATAGCATCACTTATAATTTATGTTGCTAGGTTATTTTTTGGCAAAGTATGTTTATTAGGGGTAGTATGGTTGATACTAATATTTTGAAGTAGCCTGTTATGATGTTAACTGCTAAGATATATTTGATGTGTAGAAAAGGGATTGGTTAGATAGTAGGGGTTAGCTACCAGCTGGTCTCCAACCTTCTGTACTGCAAGGTTAGCCCCCCTTTTTGGCTACTATCTAATACATCAAAAATATTACTCAAATGATAATAAGATGGAAAAAATGTAAATAAATTTTAATTGTGTGTGTGTGTGTGTGTGTATTACAAATAAATCAACATGAGTGAGCATATTATAACCACTCAACCAATGGATGTTATAATTTGGGATCAATAATATCAATAACCATGATTAATGAAGGTTACAAGGTTACCTCAACAAAATGGGTATGCAAAAGTATCTCAATTCCATCCTAGTAAATTTATTGAAACATTAGCACAATTATATAAATAGTTTTACTATGGTGATTTATATTTATCCACCAAGTCTTTTTCCCTAATTTTATTCTTCAATACAGTTTTGTGGAAAACTAGAATATTCATCATTCAAGGTTTTGGTTTTATGAATTTCTATTTATTTTTAATGGATTATAAGCAATTGAACCATAGCTTGTGATCGCCCACAAATACACATAACATCATTCATTTATATTGTAATTTATTTTTATAAGTATACTATATTTCCTTATCCATTCTAAATAATATTTTAATGTTTGATGCAATTATTAATAGTATTAGAATGACTCTTCCTTAGTGATATTAGAGTATAAGTTCTTGAGTGTGTAGAGAGATTTCTGATTGTAAGGTAGTTTTCACTAGGATCTTGCATTGAATTTAAAGTTTTTCAAATAAGGAGTTCTTGAGCATGCAAATAGATCATCAATTGTTAGGAAATGTGAAACAAGACCTTGGATTGGGTGAAGTTTACCTTGTGAGGACATGACTATAGAGAAGAGTAAGAAGAATATGACTTTTTTGATTGGATGGGTTTTTAGAATTCTAAAACTTGAGAGACCGGAGCAATAAATAAAGAAGTTGTACATGTTGCATCGCTTTATTTGTAGAAGAAATTGAATGAAATAGAATATTATGAAAGAAAAGAGTGATTCATCATAATAGGGATGATGAAACTTGTTTTGATGTAAGAAAGAAAGATGATACATTGGAGTTTCAGGCATGCAATATAAAAGAAGAGGAAGAGGATGAAGATGATGTGATTTGTGAAACTAAATTTGATGAAGATGATTTGAAGATTGCAAAAGTAGAAGAAGAGTGAAATGTATTGGTTGGAGGTTAAGGAAGAAAATCAATGACATGTCTTGTTGACAACATGAAAGAAGAAAAGAAAGATGAAGATGTGGAAGAGGTAAATTCTTATAAAATGTGTGATGTTGAATTTGAGATGTTTCTAAGAGATTATGATGATGGTTTACATGGGGATCTTGCAAGTAATATGTGATATGAAAATAAAGATTTGTATGGTACTATAAATAATTCTATAGGAGCATTAAATACTACAAGATTTTGAGGATAACAAGAGTTAGAGTTAAACAACTTTAATTATAGATGAGTATTATTAACAATAAATACTTGTGGCTGCTATGTAGTTTCTACTACATCCTCTATCATCTATTAGGTTTTTGGAGATTGATTTGATGGTTTGAAAGACCTAGGCGGGGATCCAAGTACCTTAGTTCCTTAATTGTTGATCATTATCACTAATCTAAGCTCTAAGAATGATCCATTGAAAGTTCTCAAACTTGTGGTATCTTAGTTTGAGAAGCCAATTCCAAATTATCTTACAACTACTTGTGGAAACAATGAACTACCCAATGTTTAGAATAAGGCAAATGAAGTTTCAAAATATTGGGCTAGCTTATTTGGGGATGTCAAAGCTAAGAACCCTATCCCACTACCAAAGGACCCAATTTGTGTGAGTTGTTAAGATGAAAAGTTTTGTGTCTTTATCCCTAACCCTTTCCTAGATCATTTAATTGCCTCATTACCATTAAGTCTGATAGGTATATTTTTAAGTCCTACATTGAATATTGAAGCTTTTTAAAGTGTTTTGAAAAGGAATTGAAATCTTAAAGGCCATGTGGAGATTGTAGCCCTTCCTAGGGATTTTCTTTCTTTTGAGTTTTCTAAGAAAGAAGATTGTGACTATGTTCTATGTGATGGGCTTTTGGATGTCTGGTAGGATGTCTCTTTCCACTTGAAAAATAGTCACCCTAGTGGAACTATGATGATTCTTTATTTTTCCTCTATTCTAGTATGGGTTAGATTTTTGGGTATTTTCTCCTAAAGTTGTGTAGCTTGAAAGTTTTTAAAGGTATGGAGAGATGTTTTGGGGAAATCCTCTCTATTGATACAAGTATGTACTACTAAATTAAGACTTCAATATAAAATAGTTTATGTCAACAGAGCTAGATTGGAGAAACTACCTTCATTAATATCAATTAATTCAAATAAATGTATCTTTGAACAAGAATTTGATTTTTAATACCTCTCCTTTCTCTTATTTTATTTGTGAAAAATAAGTCATTAGCCTAAAAGCTATCATAAGGGGAAGATTAAAGGGTCTCCTTTATTTTTTTAAAACCCTTCCTAGATGCCCCCCTCTATACCTATTTCTAATCTTGTCTAGTCAAGAAAAAGGTATGATAGAGAAAAAAGAGGCTATCAACGCATTGGTTGGACCTCAAATGTAGGGTGGAAGTCATGAGATTCCCCAGCCACAATTCCATTATTAGTCTTTTGTGAGCCTCCTTTGGATTCCTCAAAGGTTAATTCAATTTTTCCATTGTCTCTCTTAGCACCGTCTAATGAGGATTAATAGCTTCTTGATTCTAGATAGAAAGGTTTAGGGGATTCAAAGATTCACTTGACTTTTGAAGAGAGTAAGGACCTCATATGCATGGTTGTAGATGATGTCCTAATAGAAGAACTTGAAGATGGTGAATTTTGGCTAATTGACAATGAGGAAGGTCAAATTTTTATTCAAGTAGTATTGCCTAGTCTAGTAGCATCAAAATCTAGGGAAATGGATGAGATAGTTTTAATGACTGGATCAAAAGGATCTTGAACTCATTTTCTCTAGCTTCCTAGTGTTATCAACTTTCTAGCAATTCCATAAAATTAGCTTCTTGAACATTCCAGGGTAAAAGCACAAACTCGTGTCACCCTTGTAAAAAGGAAAAGGCTTACAAAAGTATAACTGTTCACCTTCAATGACATAACATTGGTATTATTATTTTGAATTTAGAAATGAAGAAAAATAATGAAATGTATAGAAATGGATGAAGTTTAGGATTATAATTTTTAATAATTATTTGGAATAAGACTTGATATGTTTTCCTAATTTTTATAGGTAATTTAATAGGTGCTAAAAAATACTAAAAATTAGGGGTCTATATGGAAATAAACTTATTTCCCTTTGATCTCAAACTATGTTATAGATAACATATATATCAAGAACAATAAAAAATAAAAATCAAATTTAGACCTATATTTTCTCTTTTATAAGGATTGAAATCTCAACTCACTTGAAATCAATAGTTTTCATCTCCCACCACACTTTTCAAAACAAATTCTAACCAAGAGAATAATTATACATTCTAGAAGAGGACTCTCTCCTCTAGAACATTATATCATTTTAAAGATTTTTTGATATAATCTAATTTTTTTCTTTCTCAAAACTGACATCTTTTCGCTTGTTAAAATACGTGGTTGTAGATTTTTTTAATTAAAATATACTATATCTAATTAAAACACTATAAACTCTATATGAGAATATTCTTGAGTCCGAGTTCTATAAAATGGTGTTTACATATTATTAAAAAAATATCTTAAAAAATAGTAAGAGTTATTGAAACGCTACTTTTTTGAAATAATTTTATTTCTTTAGTAGTTGGATACAAACTAGTATGAAACATACATTTAATAGACATTTCCAATTGGAAAAGTATAAAACCACATTTAGCTACAATGAATTTATCTAGATGATATGTTTAAAAAAATAGATTTTTAGATAGAAATACTCAAATTTAGTCGTTCTGAGAAGTCAGCCTGAAAGGTGAGACAACAAATTTATACTTCTACCCTCTAACAACTACTTAGAGTTTGATGATGTAGATGAAAACCAATGGGTAGAAGTCAATAGGAAAAATAAGAAGCTTGCAGCTGCTGGTCCCTTCTTTAATATGGTTACAAAGATCAAGTTCAAATTTGATGTGGGAGGAAACAAGTATGGTTTGGTTAGGGAGAACAACAAAGAAAGTAGAGAGTTAGCAAGTAATATTTACATGGAGGATAGGAAACAATTGACCATCGAGGAGATTTGTCTAAAAGGTTCTAAATAAATATCTTGTCTTTGAATATTAAAGGATTTAATTTTCACGTGGTTCAGGATCCTATACATAATGTTCTTTTTGTGTAAAAAACTAAGATTTCTAGGGAAGAAGTGAAAAATCTTTCTTTTTTTAAACACGGTAAAGTGTTGGGTTGTAGTTCTCATGGAGCATCTAGAGGTGTTGTTGTCTTTTAGAACCCAGGAATTGTTCGAGGTGACTTACATCTATATGGGAATAACCTATTGTCTATTTGGATTTAGCATATTAGGATTAAATTTTCATGCATGCTTTCCAATGTTTATGGAATAAACTCCAATGCTAATAGATTGGATTATTGGGAAAGATTAGCAGTCTTTAGGATTTCTTATATCTCTATTCTATGGCTAGTTAGGGGGATCTTCAATACTTCTATGTTTGTGGGATTTGATCTCACAACCATCTTGATGGTAGGATGCATCTATTGAGGTTTATGTATTCACAAGCACTATTGGATGTTGAGGTTTAAGGTTTGTATTATACTCAAGGTTAAACCACATATTTGGTGATGAGATTATACAATTTAATTTGGGTAGATCTCTCTTTACTATTGCCTAGATCAACATGTTTCATAATTCTCTTGTTGCTCAACCTAAAGTTGGTTTTGATGATTTCCTATCTCAATAGTTGTTGAACCTATTTCCATCAAAAGTAACTCCCATTTTAGATTTAAAAAAAATGTGGCTAGAATATCTTGATTTAAAAGTTAAGATTCAAGATTAGTGGGATATCTGAATTAATGGTTATGCTATGTTTAAATTGGTTAAATAGTTGAATATTTACCAAAGGCAAAGTCAATGTCTAGAATAAGGAGGTATTTGCAAATATCTTTTAGCAAAAGGAAAGGTGTCAAATCCATGTTGGATGTTATCCAGAAGTCTATTCAAGAGAATCAAGCCATTCCTTAGCTAAGGGATAAAGAAAAGGAGTATTTAGTTAAATATCATGACATTATCACCAAATAGGAGCTCTTCTAAAGACATAGATCTAGAGCTATGTGGTTAAATTATGAGGATAGTAATACTTGGTTTTTTCACATCACAAATTTCAAGCACAAAGAAGCCAACAAAATATCTAGAATTATTACTGACAATTGTGTGAAAGCTTTAGACAACTAAATTTTGGAAGAGTTTGTTAGATATTTTCTACCCTTCTTTCTAAAGAGAATTCATTGTCTTTAGTTTATCAAAATAAGTTAATGAAGTCTATCCCTAATATTTGAAAGAGGAGAAGAACACCTGGTGTTAATTTTTATGATGTTAATTCACATAATTAAGAGACCGGTCTTATCTTTTGAAGGGTAAATGTCACTAGAGCTAGACATATTCCCAATGTTCTTCCCTTGAGGTTTTCTACGATGCTGTGTGGAGTGATCTATATATATATATATATATATATATATATATATATATATATATATAAGAAATTCTTTAGATCTAATAAATTTCTCAAAGAAATTAACTCAGATTTCATTTCCCTTATTCATAAGAAAGCTAGTACCAAATCTATGAATAAATTCAGAATTATTATCATGTGTAACTCAGTGTATAAAGTGTTCTCTAAAGTGCTAACTTCAAGATTGCTTTCTTTTCTATCTCACTCATTTCTTTGGAGAAAAATGGTTGTGCCTGGTCTTCAAATATTGGATTCTATTATCAAAGATTATGAAGTTATTCACTCTATAGAATTATCTTAAACTTAGGGATTCTTACTAAAACATGACTTATCTAAGGCCTATGACCATGTGGATTGAGAATTTCTATTCTCTCAATTTTAAAACTAGTTTATTGAACTTGTTGAAAAAATGATTTCTACATCTTCAATAGTGATATTAGTGAATGATTCTTCCAAGATTTTTAAATGTTCAAAGGATTTGTGGTAGGGAGGCCTGATCTCACCTATCCTATTTTCTCTTATGGCTGAATCTCTTGGTTGTCTATGGAGTGTTGGAGTTCCTTTAGGTATACTTAAGGGCTTGAAATCTTCCTTATAGGATTTTTTGTGTTTGCATGAATAAATTTATGATGACATGGTGATAATGTGTGTTGGTTCTTCATTTGACAAGATTTTATCTACCTATTGTAAATGTAAAGGATACCTAGGAGATAGCCAAACCCCATAATGGATATTCCTAAAGAAAATCAATAGTGCAAATTATTAAGACTTCTTTTGTCTTCCTCCCTTTGAACTTTACAAGATTCCAATAGGTATACCTATAAATTCATGAATATTTAATATATTAATTTTTTTTGCAATGAATTCCATAATAACATATGAATTCTTCTTATTCTCCTTTTTTAAGGGATGAAAAAGGGATTCATGATGGAAAACTCCTCAAACCTTAATTCTCCTTAAAACAACTATATGCTATACTTTCAAGTTTATAGGAATGAAATTTAAATATCTTTTATTGATTAATTTTGATACTATATAGTCCATCCATATTTTTCCAATTTAAAATATGATTAGTGCCTTGAACATTGGGTTGTCCCTCAAATAATTTTGAAACATAGAACTAAATATCTCCTATCATTTTGTGAAAAGGAGAAGAGTACTGAATCTAAATTCTCATTCTTGTAATGATATTCTTCAGAGATCTTTCAACTATCCCAAATTCATATCAATCATTTAGATAATCCATTAGATTATCAACAAAATATGTACTAAGATATAATATGAAATGAATTATATCTAAAATTCAATAGACATTATAACCAAATTCCAAAAAATCAGAAACAACATAAGAAGAGACAAGATCTAGATTGGGTAACTAGACTGTAAATTATTTTGTATTATCTTCTTTGAAAATATACAATACAATGTTAGCTTTAGTCATAAAAACTTAAATTAGATTCAAAAATCTAACTTGTTACTTCCATTTATGGCATTTCTAAAACAATACCACTTTGCAGCTATGGACTGGCTTAAAATATAAAATTGCATACTCATTCAAAATCAAAGCTCAAACCTTCTTGTAGCCTTGGGAACTCACTTATATAGGATGAGTTGCAACAAGCTTAAGGCATAGAGGGAAACTGATACTTTTCCTAAATAAAGCATAGTTACAAAAAGGACAAAAGTGTTAGTATCTTCAATCCACGAGGTGGTTGACTTAAGAATAGGTGACTTCTTTTAGTAGTTTAATTTTTTTTTTATGTCTAGGTATACCCATAGTGGATGAACCTCAAAAGTAAGGTATCCTATTATGATAACTAATTTTCCTTTCCTAACAACAAAAAATAGTTTCCATGTTTTATGGTGGTGTAAGGGTTTAATCATTTTTCTCCTTCTCTTTCTCATCAATATGAAAAGATTTACATAGAGAGAAAAATACGACCTAGTCCCTAGGGTTGAAATACTTCTTTAGTAGAAGCTCTTGCATAGATGATGTAACCAATGCCAAATTTCCCACCCTAGTAAAATTCTTTTGAAGAGGCTTGCTCCTAGGGTATATTCTCTATGCATCATAATTTACTACAGCTTCCCAAAATCAATGTCTTTGTGCAAGGAAGTGTTAAGGTTTAATATTAAACTTCCCTAATTACCTTTTTTGTCACCTTAAATAGGCCATCTCCATAATGATTTCTTATCATTCATAGCATGGGGTCATATCTCTGAGAAAGAATAGTTAATAAACCAACATCCATGAGTACCGTAGGTACAATAGCTTTTCCCACATCAAACTCCCACACAATTCTATGGGGTGTGTCATGTTTCATTTGAGGAAACCATTTCTTAAATAATCCTAGAGCAGCCATGAATGTCTATGCATTCCTAAGTAGATTCCCCTTGTCGTATAAACCCTTTTCTACTTTTATTCTATGGATTTTAGGAATTATATCTTTACCTTAAATAGTTTTATTAGTCAAAGCATTCAATTATTGAAAGAAATCATCATGAACATTTATGTGTTGGTTATCTAATTTCTTAGAAAAATCCCTTCTAGGAGACATCTTCACAATTACAAAAATCTCAGCATAGAAAAAATTCTCTATTTGAAAGAGTAAGGAATTAATTTAATATTATTGCAATTTCTTGGTCATAATAATTTACCTTTGTCACAATAATTCACACTCTTCTAGCACTAGAATAGTTTCTCTTTTTGCTTAGCTATGATAATCAATCATTCATTTGTAGAATATAAAGCAATGTGTAGACTATATTTTTGAATTTTATTCACATGAGAAAATTTTATTTGTCCATTAAGATTCTATAGAGAAATGGTATGCATGAATTATAAGAGAATTTGAATGTAAACCATTAGATTGTAGCATATCTGACATACTCAATTGAATCTTATCACTAAATCATCTTTCTACCTATTGATGTAGTAGTCAAATCAATTGTATCTCATTAGCTAGAAGTAAAATTACCTGTCAAAATCCTTGCTCTATTGATCATGAAATCTTGGACATGTTGCACCTTATTTCTTTGTCACTTTTGCTAAAAACCTAACTATCTTCAATAGCAAAAAAGAGAGAGCCATGGATCTATTCTACATCAGATGGTTGGGATATATTGTTGATACTTTATATAACTAGACCCACAGGGACATGTGTCATCTTGTCACATTATTGCATTAGTTAAAGGTCTCACTCTTTTAATAGAAAAAAGATGACAACTATGGATTAGCTTTTGATTTGATGATAGTGATAAAATATCTTAGCCTTGTTTTATATGGCCTAAAAGGACACATGGTGCCTTATCACTTTCTCTTATTTTTTAAACTGCATGCATCTTTTTATTGCAACATTATGACAATTGTTGATCTTGGAAATATTGATGATATGAAAAATAACACCTTCACTAAAGGGTAAGGTCCACTAGGATTTGTTTCATAAACTCTCTCTATTGTATTGGTTAAAAATTGAGTGTTTTATCATAGAAATAATCTGATATTTTTTAATTCTCACCCAATCAATGATTGAAATGAATCTTAAAAAAAAAACTCTTGCTCTTAGCCATTGTCAAATAGAATTGTGACACCTATTAATCTCTGATGATGCCATCCCTTTGAAGCAACTCTAGCCCCATTTTATCCACATATCTTCTATTTCTATGTCACATTTGTTAAAATTTTCACACCTTCCTTTAGTGAATAAATGACAATCCTTGATTTGATCTAAATGTAATGGCTTTCATTCAAATGCTCAAACTATTGCATTTCTATGGCCCCACTAGATATGTGTCATGTTCTTTCTTTCAAGAAAAAAAAAACTTAAAAACATTGCACTTTTGCATAATGAAAAAGTGATGACCTTTGATTAAATTTTGATATAATAATTGAAAAAATAGTTCACATCAAGGGCCCACCACATGAATAATATAATGAGAATTTAAAATTGAAGGACCTGCAATGATTAGTTTGTGACCAAGAAAACATAGAACATTAAAAAATTAAGATATAATGACTTTAATAAGATTACCCTTTATCAAAGAAAAACCTAGAATGAAAGGTTTGAAGGATTGTGTGTATAAACATATTCATTTATTGTCTAGGGTTTCTAACAACAATTTCCCACCCCAAATATTTTTCTGAAAATGAGAACATTGCCAATAGATTGTTAGATTTGAACCTTTAAAAGGAAGAAACTCTTAAGAGGGACTAACAATGAGAGAGACAATGATCAAGGATTCAAAAGCATGTATAAAACTTCTTTTGACCTATACATTAGCATTGATTTAGCTCATTAATTTGGGAATGAGTTCCCTATTCTTCATTAACACTTTTATTGTTAGACAAGGTAGAATTTCTAGAATCTTAGATTATTAGATTGAGACTTTTTTGGCTTCCTATCTTGGTTTGTCCCTTGGATTAAAATCCCCTAGTTCTTTTCTATCATCTATGGTGGAAATATTGCAAGGATAGTTGGTTAGGTGGAAAAGATATCTTCTAAGGTAGGATGGAAAATTGTAGTTAATTAAATAAACTCTTCAAAGTCATCTTGTGTATGCTTTAAGTTTGTTCATAATCCTAGGAAAGTACCAAGATTTCATAGAAAGAATCTAAAAACCTTTTCTTTGGTATATTTTTGAAGAAAAGAGAAGACTTGCATTTCTAACCTTGGATTTGGTTTGTAGTCCAAAAATGAGTGGGGGAATAGGAGTCGGATCTATTAAGAATATAAATCTCTCTCTTATGGCTAAGTAAATATGGGGGATTTATGGAGAAAGGAAAGATTATAATAGTATAATGAGAAGTAAATGCCTAAAAGGTTTTCCTATGTTGGAAAATTTTCATGATATGGTATGTGCAACATCATGGTGTGCCAAAAAGTGGCGATTTGAAAAATTTGTAGTTCTGAAATATCTCAAACCATTTCAAAATATATTCCAACTTTTTTCCCACCCACCCTAATACTAAATGAAAATAATTAATATCTTTATAAGTTCTACTATATCTTTTGATGCCAAACCTATACGGTCAACTTTAAAAACATCCTAAAAATGTGCCTTTAGCCTATTTTTATGTGATTTTTACTTCAAACATGTAGCTAACGACATTTTTTTACCAAAATTTGATGAAATAAAATGGGTTTTTTAAGAATGTTCTTATCTTTCCATAAATGTAAGGTTTTCCAAATTATGAGTTTAATACTTAATTATTACTTATTTTCTAATGGAGTTACATATAAAGTGTTGACTGACACACTACTTGAAAAATAGCTATAACTTCTAAATGGTACAACATTTTTTAAATCCAAAAGATACAACACATTCTATGTTTCTTCTACTATAAGGAAAAAAAATAAAAATTTGATTTTTTTAGAGATTTGAATTAGTTAAGGTGGTTAGACATGAGAGTTTTTTTATTCCAAAAATACTAAATTCAACAATTATTTATTTATTCTTAATTTAGAATAAAAAATACCCAAAAATATGTGTCACTTCAAGGCATATCACATATATCTAAACTATTATTTAAAAATGTTATCATTTGATTTTGATTAGGGTGGTCATACATAGGTCTACTTCTTATTTTGACCAATCAATTTTATTTTATTTTTGAGATAAGTCCTAGTAGTTTAGAAACTAGATTCAATTTGCTAGAGATTCTTTTCTCTCAACATTTTGATATAAAGTTAATAACAAGTAGAAAATTGCACGTCAAGTTGACATAACCCTAATTTTTTAATTTTTTTATTTCCACTTAAGAGCATATTTTGGTTGACCATGATTCTACACATTCCCAACATCTAGAAAGTAAGTAGGGATTGGTTTTTAGAAAGGGTATCGAACAACCTAGAGAAATAGATAAGCCTAATGTTAGATGGAAGGTGGGTAATGGCCAAACTAAATTAACTTTTGGGATGATTGGTGGATTTTGAATAAACCTCTATCCTTTGTTGTTGCATCTAATCCAATTATAGAGAGACATGTTCAGATGTATGGTTCTAGGGTGGGTAATTACTAGCATGGAGGGAAGTGGGTGATAATTGAATAAATCCCTCCCTATTAAAAAAATATCTAAACCAATCTCAATTATTTTTCCCTTTGGCTTGATTTTGAGGATGCTTTGATTTAGGATGGAGTTCCTTCATAACAATTCAAGTCATTGATGACGGTCCTTATATATGGGCTTTAGTTTGGAAAAAAAGATTCATTCACTAAATTAACATTTTTAGTGGCTAATCCTATAAGAAAATATTCCAACATTGGAAAATATCAATAAAAGAGGTATATATTTTCCTAATAGATGTTTTCTTTGTGTATCCTAGGTTAAATTGGTGAACTATATTTTTGTCTCTTTCCCATTTTCCTAAGATACTCAAATGAAGATTTTTAAAATTTGGAACCTAAATTGGACATAATTTGAGAACATTAAGAATCTTTGGTAAATGTGGAAAGACTTTAAAGGTAACATTAAAAATAGTCTCTGGATGTTAGTTTTCACTCATTGATTCAAGTTCTTTGGAAGGAAAGGAATGACAACATATTTATTGATAAAGTTCAAACTTACCCATTTTTTTTACTTCATATGTAACATAATATTATTGGAAATTATAATACTATGTATATGGAGAAACTGGATTTTGATTCTAGAATAAATTTATGTATATTGAAGGATCATAGTATTGTAGTTAAAATAAAAGGGAAAATGCAAGATGATATCATCCTTCGATGAGGTGGATAAAGATGAACTTTAATAGAATTGTGCTAAGGGAAATCCAACTCTAACTAGTTGTGGTACTATTTTTAGTGATGATTTGGGAACTATGCTCAAACCTATGGCATTTTTGCTTGGTATCTAAACCAATCACTTAGTTGAAGCTATGAGTCTTCTTTATTGGTTAAAATTAAGATGTAATATCAAAGCTAAGGGAAAATGGATATAAGGGAAATAGCTAAATATTCTAAAGTATCTTTCTATAGTCTCAATTCCTTTGTGGTCCATTGATAATATTATAAAGGCTTATTTAAAGCTAACAAAGTTTACATATCCCACTTATTTACAAAGGTGAATATGGTTGCTAACTCACCTACCAACATGGTGGTTAAAAAGGGAATCATCTTGTCATGTAGCCACAAGGATAAGGATAATTATAAAACCAAGATTTTTTTATTAATCATGATAAGAAATCAAGCAAAAATGAAGTCCTTTAATTTATTTCTATTTAGAATAGAAGCACTTTGGAAAATAAAATGTAATAATTTCCAGAAGTGTTTGAGCTAGAATAGTGTAATAATATTTGTATCACATGTTTGATGGGTAGATTTTGTTTTATTTATTTTTGTTGAAGTTTGTTTAATTTTTTATTTATCTAAGAAGTTGGCTCTACAAGTTGCTAAATTATGTTAAAAAATTAGGAAGAGGGAACCTAGTAGCTATGGGAAATGAAGAAAGGGGAAGGAAATGTGAGAGAAATTGGTAGAAGGGGGTCTCACTACTCATATGGAGAAGATGATAATGGCAAGATAGAAGTCACATTTTTTTTTTTGAAAGGATAGAATAACAGTGAAGTCAACATAGGAGAGAGGAAATTTCAACTCAATGTTGCATTTATGATAGAAAGTACAAGGCTCAATGAAAAAGGCAATCTTCTCTTTTGGGATCTCAAGTATTCTAAAATGGCTCTTAAAAAATTCCTCAAAGAAACTAATTGTTAGATGATTAAACAGGAGTGTGGTATTAATGATATTGCTTCTATTAGGTTAGTGTGGAGGAATGCTCTCACTATTGTAATGGAATGTATTTTACTTGATGGGTGATATGATAGGGCCTATACTTGTACCATATTGTACATTTAAACCACTTAAGGTATTAAAAATGGTGTATTTTACTTTCTACCTATTGTGTTCTTTTCTCATAGTATAAATTTATTAAGGTCTAATCCAAGAAAAAACCCACTAAGCATCAAGGTTTAAATGTGGATGACATAGAGTTATGTCGAAAAATCTATCCTTGGTCTAGTTCTAAAGAAAATGGTGGAACAAATTGGTAAGAATCTAGGTAAGGGGAATTAGTGATGAACTCCCTTGGTTCCAATAAATGGATGAAGGCTAATGTTAATTATGCTAAAATTGTCTATGAAAATGAATAAGGTGGTGAGTATGAAACAGATAAAGAAGAGGTTAATGGGTATGGTGAAGTGGAGATGGAAAAAAATAACCTAGAAGAAGTTAAAAAAATTATGTGGAAAGACTATTTGGAGGTGGAAATGTCCTAGGTTCCCCTCCCTCTTTCTGTTCAGCTCAAAACAAGAGAACTCATACCATGGTAAAAGATAAAGATATTCATATTACTTAGGACAAGTTGAGTACCCCTACAACTACTAATATTGAAAAAGGACCCCTCAAAATAAAATGGATGATTAAGAACCTAGAGAATCCATGAGGCTTATTGATTATGAAGGATTAATTCATCATGATGTGCATATCTCTCCAAGAGATATTGAAGGGAAAGAGACCAATGACTTATCTCCCAGCATGAAACAATTTGAAAAAAGGGATAAAGTCTTTTGGTTGGAAAAATAAACTAGGAAAGCAAAAATTCCTATGTTGCAAGTGGTGGATGTATAGGAGTTCCATGTTAAGTTGACAAGGAATGACATCAGATACCCGAGCATTGATCCTCCTCATGATGTTCTAGAAACTACTGAAGAAATTTCTCTTTACTTGTTAAGATTGGATGGATGAACATTTCACTCCATCAAAATGTCAAATTTAAAATATGGAGCATTAGAAGGGAAAATTGAGGAGATGAAATGGAAAATGGATGGGGAAGGAAATAAACAAAAGGTGGGTGAGTAGAAGAGATGAAGGAGCATCCAGTGCCATAAGGAAAATCCTTAATCACCTGAACATATGCTTAGTGCTAGTTTCTATTTAATTTGTTTTTATTTATCAATAACCATTTGGGCCAATTAGAGATTCGAAATCTCATAGTTTCACATGAAAAATGTTAGAGTTTTTAAGCACCTTAGGATATGTCATAGTGTAGAAAATAGGTACATTTTAAATTGAGCTATAATTATGATTAGTGAGATGTTGTAAGTTGTATGGATGATTTTACTTATAATTTCAACCACTCCAAAAAAATAATTAGGTCAAAAAGCTTTATAGTTTTAAAGTTATTGTATTTTTAATTTGCCTAGAAACCCCCTAAGAATGCTTCAAAGTCATATCTATGGATATAAATCACATTGTATGGGACAAAAATTAAGGTATGGGTTCATCTAGTCCATATGGTTATAGAGCACTTAAAGATATTTCCAAAAATGTAAATTGTTCATCAATCAGAGTGGACTAGATCAAAAGTTATGCCTCCTAGAAGTTGGACTACAATTTTTGGATTCTTCTAAAATTTTGCACAGACTTTAGACATCTCTTTTGGAACCATTTTCTTTGGAAATGGATAAAAAATTGAATATTCTTATATATATTCATAACTTCACCTAATTTGGGTTACTTAAGGTCATTTCTTTCATTGTAAAGGCTTTTTGTGAAGTTATAGAGAAGGTAACATGAGAAGGGTTTTTGTAGAGAATTTCATAATATTGTTACACTATAGGGAATGTAGTTGTGTCTATTAATGTTGTAATTAATTAATATAATATGATTTGTGATAATAAAATTCTCTTTTTCCTATTTTTTCATTTTTTCTTGTGTTGTTTCCTCATCAAGTGGTATTATAGTGAAAGTTCCTAAGTGTGTAGATAGAGCACCAACTATGAGATCATTTATGCTAAGACTATGTGCCTATAGGTTTTGAGATAGTGAGGTGATGCCTCCACAAAGAGAGTATTTTGGAAGGGCTAGAGGTGTTATCCTTGAGATTAGAACCCTTTAGAGAACTTTAGGCATTGCAAGAGGAGATCTATAGAGGGATGAATCTTGTCGCAAACTATGAAAGTGAGAAGGAAAATGAAGAAGAAGGAATTATTTTGTATGAAAGAGAAGTCCTAAATGAAGTGGAGGAGAAACATTTTAGGGCCATGTCCAAGATGAGAAAAAGGCCTAAATGTATGGACAACATATTTTCATAACTCTGGGTGAGTTGATTGACTTGATCAATGAGTTGGAGGAATATGTTGAGTATCATGATATTGAAGACCATATTAGGGTTAAGTTTTTGAAGGCCAAACTAAATGACCATGCCAAAATTTGTTGAAAAGAGATTTAGTTAGAGAGGAATAGAAGAGGAAAGGATAAAATCACAAAATGGTATTATATGGTGAATAAACTGAAGAAGTACTTCATTCTTGTTGACTACAAGCTTGACTTGTTCAAGTAGATGCAAGGCTTAAAGAAAGTAGGAACATTTGTCTAGGAATATATGAAGGAATTCTACTGAGTCATTATTTAGACAAGGAATCCACAAGAAAATAAAGAGAAGGTTACTTGTTACCTTGATGGGTCGAGTGATCCCAAGATAACGGGTTCCATTTTTTGACCAATTTTGACACTTAAATCAATATTTTTGAAACAAACCTCATGTTCGAGTGACTATATCTCTAAAACTATAAATAATTTCAAGATCACATAAACTAGTGATTTTTACTACTCTATTCCTACTTTGTAACCATATTTTTTAATCTAAAAATAAAATTATTCATGTCAATTTTTTCTTCTCCTCCGAAAAGTGGTACATAATAGAATTCAATATTTTTAAAGAGTGATAGTTTGCTTGACACACATAACTTTTTTTCTAGAAAAGGTAATGAGGTAATTATTTCAATGTTGGATTTTTGAGATCAATATCTAGAGCATGCATTTGGTTTGATTCAATTTGGTTGAATATTGTATAGTTTATGAAGTTATGAAGTGACACCAATCGTAATTCAGACATATGTTCATTTTGACACAGATAACTTGAAGTCAATTTATCATAAATCTTTTTGTTTTTAATAGAAATATATCTCAATAAGATATTTCTTAGATTTTTTTAAAAAAAATTTGACCTAATTTACTAATTTTCTTTAAGTGTCGAAGTCAGTTGATGTTCAATTGGTAATGAAACTATGATGGGTTAAACTCATATTTGAAAGTCTTAATGATTAAAATATGTATTACAATTATAGTCATTGGAAAGCTTGCTTCGAGTAGCACATTTAGGAACTCTTTATTTAATAATAGGAGATCATTCATCTATAATTATGGGTGTCAAAAGAGCCAAAAAAATTAAAGAAAAAAGGGCCAATTTTTTTGTAATTTTCTATGTTTGCTGTGAACATAGTGTTTTTAGTGAACATATAAAGTATCTCTGCTACAAACATATGTTCATAGCAAACATGCAGTTCAAAAATTTCCACAAAAAAATGGTAATGATGACATTTTAAAGTTAGAGTTTTGCGTTTGGCATGTTTGCACAAACATATTAATTACAAATGTTTGCGTGAATATTCCTAATTTATGGTGAATATGTTCACAGCGAACACTTTTGTAAAATATGTTCATAGTGAAAATGTTTACTATGTTTAGGTGAATGTATGGTGTATGTGATTTTTGAATTTTTCAAAAAAAAAAAAAAAATTCTTCATCCCACTAAAGTGGAACCCATTATTTTGGGTTTACCCAGTTAAGACCTAACATTTAGGAGGAGCTCAGTCTTGTTAGAATGACTAGTATTGAGGAGACATACCAAATTTCCTTGCAAGTTGAGGATAAGCTAAAAAATAATTTTGATAGAAAGGAAAGAGGGTTAAGTCAAAGACTAAGGGGTTGTGGTAGATCTTTTGGAGTCTAAAATGAGGAGCAAAAGAAAAAAGAAGACATGGGTACCAACTGAAACCAAAGGATTGAGTGTTTTAACAACTCCCATCATAAAAAAACTTTAGAGACCAAAGAGGATGAGGTCTATAGGATATAGACAAGATTTTAGAAGAGGAGGCTTTTGTGGTGTATGTTTCCACTATAATGTAGAAGGCCATCAAGCCTATGAGTGCCCTCAATGCCAAGGAAGGATAGATAGGAGAGCTAACTATCAAGAAATGGTTGCTCATGTGGATGATGATGTTATTTAATCACATTCAAAGGATGCAAAAAGAGGAGAGTTTCCTATTAATAAAAGGATATTGTTGAGTGGTGAGACTTAACCTAGAAAAAGGAGGAGTTTATTTTGTACTAGGTGTAATTATAAGGGTAAGTGCTCTGATGTGATTATTGATGGTGGAAGCACTGGCAACTTGGTGTCATACATGATGATCTAAAAGATAAAGATGAAGACATAGAAACAACCCCATCCATATCAGACTTCTTGGGTGCAAGATGATCATAAGGTCTTGGTTAGTGAACAATGTTTGGTGAAGTTCAAGATTGGAAGTTCCTATGATGAGGTTCTCTGTGACATCATACCGATGGATGTATGCCTTTTTTTTCTGGGAAGGTCATCGTAGTATGATAGGTGTTCTTTTTACATGATGGTCTTGCAAAAGCCTATTCTTTGAAAAATAATGAAATTTTTCACAAGTTTAAGCACTTAATAAAGGAAGATGAAAATGCATGCAGTAGTTTAGGGTATGTCTTGTTGATGGAAGAAATTTTTTTGATGGCATGAAAAATCAACATACTTGTTATGCTTTGATTCCTATAAAGGATAAGGAAGAAGTAGTGAAGTTCTAGTAGAAATAATAGGCATACTAAGTGAGTATTGAGATATTATATCTGATAATTTCCTATATTTTTTCCACTTGTTAGTAAAATTAGTCATCAAATAGATTTAGTCCATGGATCTAGTTTTCCTCACAAGGTTGCTCATAGGATGACTCCTACTAAGGCTGAGGAGTTAAATAGACAATTTCAAGAGATATTTAAGAAAGGTATCATTTGGGAGAGCCTAAGTCCATGTGTAGCACCTATAGTAGTGGTACCAAAGAAGGATGGAGAGTGGACCTGGTGTATACTGACTCTCAAGCTATAAACAATATAACTATCATCTACTAGATTTATTTTCCAAGGATGGAATCTTATTGACTTCTTGAGTGGATCTTAGTACTTCACAAAGATATATCTCAAGAGTGACTATCACCAAATATAGATAAGAGAGTGAGATGAGGGGAATACAGTGATCAAGACCAAGGAGGGTCTACATGAGTGGTTATTCATGCCATTTGGATTGACCAATGCATTGAGGACCTTCATGCAACTTATGAATGAGGTACAAAAGAAATTGCTAGGAAACTTTTTTATTGTCTAATTGGATGATATTTTGATTATCAGTAAGTCTCTCAATGAATATTTGGTTCACATTCATAGTGTATTTTAGTGGTTGAGGGATGGAATTGTTAATTAATTTGAACAAGTGTAAGTTTGTAAAAAGGGAGTTAGTCTATTTGGATTTTGTTGTATCGGTTGAAATTTTGAAAATGGACCTAGAGAAGGTGAATCCATGAATTTCCTAATGTAAGTTCTACCACTGAGGTGAGGTCATTTCATGGTTTGGCTTGTTTTACTAAGAAGGTCATTAGGAATCTCACTAGTATTTGTGCACCCCTAATTGAAACAATGAGTGAGGATAGAGAAGAGTTCAAGTGGACTATAGGAGCTACAAGGAGTTTTGAGCTTCTAAAGAAGAAGGTGACATAACAACCTATGTTAGCACTTCCTAATTTTAATATGGTGTTCTAGGTGGATTTTGATGCTAGTGGTAGTGCTATTGGAGCTGTGTTTAGCAACGAAGGTATGTCTATTCCCTATTTTTGTGAGAAATTAAATGATACAAAGAAGAAGTATTCTGTTTATGATTACGAATTTTTTGTAATAGTTCATTCTTTAAAGAAATGGAGGAATTTTTTTTTTCCAAAAGAATTTATCTTGTATATTTATCATCAAGAATTGCAATACGTATATAGCCAAGATAAATTGAATTAGATACATTTGAAATGGATAGAGTTCTTATAGAGCTATACATTTGTATTAAACCATAGAAGTGGAAGATATAATAGGGTTATAGATGCATTAAGTAGGAGACAATTTTTGCTAACAAAAATATAGCTTGAAGTAGTTGGGTTTAATGAACTCAAGAATATGTACCCTATGGATTCTAACTTTTGACAGGCTTGGAAGGCTTGTAAAGAACCGGATACTCTAGATAGGATCAAATGGATTGTATGTTACTAAATGGAACTTAACTATGTATTCCAAGGAGTTTCGTGAGGGAGAACTTGGTCAAGGAGAGATATAGTGGAGGGATGGCAAGACACTTTGGTTGAGATAAGACCATTTCTATAGTTAGTAAACATTACTTTTAGCCTTAGTTATCACAAGATTTGATGAAATTTGTGTAGAGATGTCAAGTATGTTAGATATCTAAATGAGTGAGTTTGAATATTGGACACTATGCAAGCCATTGCTTGTTCCATCAAAGCCCTGGGAGGACATTAGTATAGATTTTTATCTTGGGTTTCTAAGGATACAAAGGGTTAATGAACCATATTTGTGGTGGTTGATAGGTTCTCTAAGATGGTGCATTTCATTCCATTCCACAAGACTCATCATGCAGTGCATATTGTAAATTTGTTTTTCTTAGAGGTGGTGAGGCTCCATGGTCTCCAAAAAATTATTCTTTCTAACAAAGATACTAATTTTTTTTGGTATTTCTAGAGGAATTTATGGAAGAATTTGAAGATAGAGTTGAATTTCAGTTTTACACATCATCTACAGACTAATGGACAAAAATAAGTGGTGAATAGAAGTCTTGGCATTTTGCTAAGGTGTTTAGTAGGAGATAAGCCCAAAAGATGAGATTTGATTCTATCACAAGTAGACTTTTCTTACAATAATTCTTTGAATAGAAGTACTCATAGATAACCATTCCAAATTTTATAAGGGATTAGTCTAAGGAGTGCACCAAAGTTGATGAATTTGGAGCAAGGAGAGAGGACTAGTGTTGAGGTAGAAGACTTTGTTGAAAATATCAAGACCATACACAAGGAGGTACATGCACATATTACCAAAATGAACCCACAATGTAAGGCTAAAGAAAATCAAAAGATGAGACATGTAGAGTTACAAGCTAGAGATCTGGTTATGGTGTACTTTAGAAAGGAACAATTTCCAGTGGGCACCTACAATAAGTTTAAGATGAAAAAATTTCATCATTGGAACAGTTTGAGGAAACATGATTCAGGGAATGCATATCAATTGGAGTTGCCAAATGGGATCCATATTTCCCTTAACAAAATATCATAAAGATGGTGTAGAGGAGGAGTTGATAATAGAGCCATTTCCCATTCCTAATTCTAAGAAGAAAGAGATTGAAGAAATTTTGGATAGTCATGTGGGCTAGAGCAATAGAAACATGCAGTTTGAAGAGTACCTAGTAAAGTGGAAGGGAAGATTCATAGAAAATTTGAGCTAATCATTTAAGATGGAGGTTTCCCATTTGGGTTTCTTGAGCCAACTATAAAGTGATAGGGTCACTTTCTAATTTACCATGAGTGTCTAATGTAGGAACATCATCTTGCCTAGAAATATTCTTATTGTTTATTTTGTTAAAATGTGTTTCTACTTCTAGATACACATTTGGGCCAATTAGAGATTTCAACTCTCATAGTTCCACTATTAGTTTTTTGGGCTGGTATTTTTTAGCACCTTGGGATATGTACAATCATATAAAATATGTTTTTTTGCAATTAAGCCATAATTATAATGAGGGAGAGGGTGTAAGTTGGAGAAATCATTTTACTTATAATTTCAAGCACTTGAGAAATATAATTAGGCCAAAAGGATTTACTGTTTGAAAATTATTGTAGTTTTATGTTGCTTGAAGAACCCCTATGAAAGATTCAAGGTCACATTTGAGCCACTAAATGGTCTCGTATGAGCTTAGAAAATATGGGACAAGCTATACTTATCCATAGGCCTAGAGAGCACTCAAAGAACATTCTTAAAATGTAAATGGTTTTTCAATTGGAGTCCCAAATCAAAAGTTATACCTCTCAGAAGTTGGACTACCATTTCTAGATTCTTTTAATTTTGCACCAACTTTTAACATGTCTTCTAGAGCATTTTCTTTTGTTGATGGATTCAAAATGAAATATTCTAAAATTTATTCCCAACTTCAACCCTAATTCAAGCTATTTAAGGTCATTTCTTGCATTATCAATGCATTTTTTGTGTAGCTAGAGAGAAGGTACTCTGAGAAGGGTTTTTCTCTAGAATATGATAATATTGTAATCCTAGAGGCTATGTAGTTTAGTGTATTTTTTTGTACTTAATGTAATAGCATATCATTTCTAATAATAAAATTCTCCTTTTTCTATTGTGTTCATTTTTTCTTAGGTTGTGCCCTCATCAAGTGGTATCAAAGTGGGAGTTCCTAAGTGTGTAGACAAAGCTTCAACTATGAAGTAGTTTACAATAGGACTATAGTTTTGGGTTCTGTGATAGTGAGAAGATGTGGCTATAAAGATTTTGATATATTTGTCATTGCACCAAAAGATCAAGCTATCAAAAAATGTCACAAACACCAGACTTACCTAAATCCATAAGAAGTCATTAAGCTATGTCACAAACTCCAAAGGAGGTGTTGACCACTATGTCACAAAAAGAGAGAATGATGGAAGGAACAAAGGTGTTCTCCTTGAGGTTAGAGCCATCAAGAGACAAGTTTAGGCATTACAAGAGAAGATCTATAGACAGATGAATATTTCCAAAATGGATGAAAGAGAGGAGGAAAATGAAGAAGAAGCAAATGTTGTGTAGGGAGGAAAAGAAGAAGGAGAAGTACTAAAACAAGTAGAGGTAAAACTTTGTAGGGCCATCACCAAGCTAGGAAAAGGACCTAAACTTAAGGTTGACAGGTTTTCAGGAAACATAAACTTGGATGAGTTGATCAATTGAATCAATGACATTGGGGAATATTTTGAGTATATTGAGGACCATAATAGGGTTAAGTTTGTGAAGGCTAGACTAAAGTGTCGTGCCAAAATTTGGTGGTAAGAGATTCAACTAGATAGGAATAAAAGAGGGAAAAACTAAAGAAGTAGTTCATTCTTATCGACTAAGAGCTTGATTTGTTTATGAAGATGTAAGGGTTAAATAAGGCAGGTAAATTCATTCTAGAATATAGGGAGGAATTCTACAGAGTCCTTCTTAGGATGGGGCATGTGAAAGAAACAAGGATAAGGTCACCCATTGCCTTAATGGGTTAAGACCTAGCATTTAGGAGGAGCTTAGTGTAGTTAGAATGACCAAAATTGAAGAGGCACACCGGTTTTCCTTGTAAATTGAGGAGAATCTAAAAAAAAAGTTTGATGGAAAGAAAAGAGGGCACAATCAGTGAGGAAGGGGCAATGGTAGGTCTTTTGGAGGCCAAAGTGAGGACTAGAATAAAAATGAAGATGTAGCCACTAAATAAAACTAGAGAAATGAGGGCTTCAACCACTCCCATGTTCAAAACTTTGGAGATCAAAGAGGAAGAGTTAGAGGACTTAGGAAAGGTTTGGGAATAGGAGGCTTAAGCGGTATATATTCTCATAGCACTGAATAAGTCCATTGAGCCTATGAATGCCTTCAATTCCAAGGAAGGTCAGATACGAGAGATGATGGTAAAGCAAGGGTTTCTCATGTGGGTAATGGTTGTAAGACATCATATTTAGAGAATATAAAAATAGGAGAGATCTTGGTAACTAAAAGGGTTGTGCTTAGTGGTGAGAGTACTAGACTTAGACAAAGGAGGAGTATGTTTTGCAATAGGTTCAAGTGTGAGGTTAATGTTGTGATATGTTTATTGATGGTGGGAGAAATGGAAACTTGGTGTTAGAAGAGATGGTCTCAAGGATAAAGCTCAAGAGGGAGAAACACCCCCATCCATATCAAATTTCCTAGGTGTAGGATGATCATTAGGTCTTGCTTACTTAATAATATTTGGTGAAGTTCAAGATGGAGAGTTACTATGATGAGATTCTCTAGAACATCATACAAGTAGATGCATGTTATTTATTGTTGGGAAGGTTGTCATAGTATGATATGTGTGGTATACATGATGGTCATGCAAACATCTATTCTCTGATGAAGGATGGAGTTTGTCACAAGTTGAGGCACATAATAAATGATGATGAAAATATATGCAGTAGTGCTAGGGTGTGTCTTGTTGATGGAAGAAAATTTTAGGATGACATGAAACATTTAAAGGGTATGCATGATTCTTTAATTCCTAGAAATGATAAGGAAGGTAGTAGTGAAGTTCCATTTGAATTATGAGGTCATTTGAGTGAGTATGTTGATATCAGATCTGATAATGTCCCTAAAGGGTTGCCGTTGGTAAGGAAAATCAATCATTAAATAGATTTATTCCCTAGAGCTAGTTTTCCTAACAAGGCTTCTCATATGATGATTTCTACTAAGAGTGAGGAGTTGAATAAACAAGTTCAATAGTTGTTGAGGAAGGCCTTGATTCGAGAGATCCTATGTCTAGATGTAGTACCTACAATACTAAGTACAAATAGGGATGGAAAGTGGAGGATTTGTATAAAATCTCAGGCTATTAAAAAAAAAAACATTAAGTAGTGATTCCCTTTGCCAAGGATGGTTAATCATATGGATTATTTGAGTAGAGTTGAGTACTTCACTAAGATAGATCTCAAGAGTGGCAATCAATTGATACAAATAAGGGAGCGAGATGAGTGGGAGACTACATTAATCTAAGGAGGATCTATAGTGGAGGTTGTTCATGTAGTTTGGATTGACCAATGTGTTGGGCAACTTCATGCAGCTTATGAATGAGGTGCAAAAGAAATTTCTAGGAAAATTTGTTATAATCTATTTGGATGATATTTTGATTTTCAATAATTCTCTAGATGCACATTTGTGGTGTATTTGGGAGGTTCAAGGAAGAGAAATTGTTGATTAATTTAAGAAAGTGTAGCTTTCTAAAAACAGAGTTAGTCTATTTGGGGTTTTTTGTATGGTTGAAGGTCTCAAAATGGATCTAGAGAAGGTGAAGGTCATCCTAGAATGGCCTAGGCCAAGTTGTGCCATTGACATGAGGTCATTCCATGGTTTGGCTAGATTTTATAGGAAGTTCATTATGAATTTCAATAGTATATAGGCACTCCTAATTGACACAATGAGATGGGATAGACAAGTGTTCAAGTGGACTACATGAGGTATAAAGAGTTTTGAGTTGCTGAAGAAGAAGGTGATAGAAAAAATGTGTTAGTGCATCCTTAGTTTAACAAGGTGTTCTAGTGGATTGTTATGCTAGTGCTAGTGCTATTGTACATTTTTTGAGCCAAGAAGGTAAGCCTATTGCCTATTTTGGAGAGAAATTTAATGATGCTTGAAGAAGAAGTATTCTCTTTAAGAATAGGAGTTCTATGCAATAGTTTAGGCCTTAAGGAAATGGAGGTATTATCTATTGCCAAAATAATTTATCTTTTGTACTAATCATCAAGAATTGTAGTACCTAAATAGCCAAGGAAAATTTAATCAAAAATATTTGAAATAAGTAGAGTTGTTACAAAGCTATACATTTCTATTAAAACATAGAAGTGAAAGATCTAATAGGGTTGTAGTCACATAAAGTAATGACAATTATTTTTGAAAAAAATACAAGCTGAAGTGGTTAGGCTTAATGAACTCAAGAACCTATACCTATAGGATCCTAACTTTTAAGAAAATTGGAAGGCTTGTAAAGAACTCATCACTCTAGGCAGGACCAAGTGGTTGGATTACATGGTGCAAGATGGTATGCTAGTCAAGGGAACTAAATTATGTATGCTAAGGAGTTCCATAAGGCAGAACATGATCAAGGAGAAATATAGTGGAAGGATGCAAAGATACTTTGGTCTAGATAAAATCATTGTGATAGTTAGTGAACATTATTATTGGCCCAGTAGTCATAGAATGTGAAGAAATTAGTGTAGAGTTATTGAGTATGTAAGACAAATAAATGATTCAATCATAATACTAGACTCTATCAACCATTCTCTATTGCATCAAAGCCCTCAGAGAACATAATTATTGATTTTGTTCTTAGATTTCCAAAGACACAAAGGGGTAATGGCTCATAATTTGTGGTGGTCGATAGGTTCTCCAAGATTGTGATGTAGTGCATATTGTAGATTTGATTTTTAGAGAGGTGTTGATGGTACATGGTCTCCCAAAAAGTATTATTTGAAATAGAGATAATAAATTTTTTTATTATTTCTTGTGGACTTTGTGGAAGATGTTAAATATAGAGTTGAATTTAAGTTCCACACATCATCCATAGATTGTTGGACAAATAGATGTGGTGAATATAAGTCTAGGAAATTTCTAAGGTGTTTACTAGGAGATAAGCATAAGGGATGTGATTTGATTCCACCACAAGAATATGTTTACTAAAATAATTATTTGAATAGGAGTATTGGTAGGTCACCATTCCAAATTGTTGATGGGAGTAATTGATGGATTGCACTAGAGTTGAGGAAGATGGAGCAAGGAGAGAGGACTGGTGCTAAGGCAGAAGGCTTTGTTGAACATGTCAAGACCCTACATGAGGAGGTAATTGTACATAATACCAAGATGAACCTATAGTATAAGGTTAGAGAAGATATAAGGAGTTCCAAGTTGGGGATTTGGTTATGGTGTACTTGAGGAAGGAACGATTTCTAGTGGGCACCTACAAAAACATGATGGTGAAGAAATTTGGTTCTTACAAGATGTTGAAGAGATGTGATTAAGGGAATCCATATGAAATGGAGTTACTAGATGGGATCCATATTTCCCCTACTGTTAATATTTTAGACTTCATATACTATCATAAAGATGGTGCATAGGAGGAGTTGATACTAGAGCCATGTCTCATTACTACTTTTGAGGAGGAAGAAATTGATGAAATTCTAGAGAGTTGTATGGGTCGAAGCACTATAAACATGCAATATGTTGAGTACCTAGTGAAATGGAAGCAATAACTAATGGAAGATTTGACATAGTTATCCAAGATGGAGGTTTCTCATTTGGGTTTTTTTCTCAACCTACTGTAAAGTGACGAGGTTACTTTTCAATTTAACATGGCTATTCGATTCAAGAACATCAAATAGAGTAAGGGAAATCATATATCACCCAAAAATATTCTTAGTGTTAGTTTCTATTTAATGTGTTTATATTTATGGATACCCATTTTGGCCAATTATAGATTCCAACTCTCACAATTTCCATATTAGTTTTCTAGGTTAATATTTGTTTACACCTTGGGATATGTGCCAATGGAGAAAATGATTTATTCTTTGAATGATCCATCATTGAAATGAGTGAGAGAATTTAAGTTGGAGGGTTGATTTTAATTTTAGCTTCAAGTACTTAAGAAAAAGAATCATTGTAAAAGGCTTTACAGATTGAAAATTATTGCAGTTTTAAGTTGCTTGGAGATCCCATAAGAATGCTTCAAATTTAGATTTATGGAAGTATGTAGCTTCTTATAGGCCCAAAAATTTAGGGATGATAAAATATAGTCCATAGCACTATAGAGAGCTTAGAAAAATTTCAAAAATGTAAATGATTCATCAAATGGACTCCTAGATCAAAACTTATGCCTCCCAGAAGTTGGACTACCATTTTTGGATACCTCTAATTTTGCACCAAATTCTTATGTGTCTTCTAGAACCTTCTGATTTGGTAGTAGATGCCAATTTCCATGTTCTATAATATAGTCCTAACCCTAAACCTAATTTAGGTTACTTAAGGTTATTTCTTACATTGTAAAGGCAACTTTTGGGGAGTTTGTGAGAATGTACTATGAGAAAGGTTTATATTGAGAATCAAATAATACTGTAAGCCCATAGGGCATATAGTTCAGTCTATTTTCACTATACTAAATTTAATATAACATCATTTGTGATAATAAAGGTAATAGAATATCATTTCTTGCATTGTGCCATCATCAAGTGGTATAAGAGTGAGAGTTCCTAAGTGTATAGATAAAACACCAACTATGAGGTAGTTTATACTAGCACTATGTGGTTGTGTGTTTTGAGATAGTGAGGAGATTCCCCCACAAAGAGATCTTGGTAAAAAGGTTGGAGGTATCCCCCTGAGGTTAAAGCATTCTAGATACAAGTTTAGGCATTGCAAGAGAATATATGTAGAGGGAGGAATCTTGTTATAAGAGATTAAAGTGAGGAGAAAAATTAAGAAGAATGCAATGTTGTGCAAGAAGGAGAAGAAGGAGTAGTTCTTAACCAAGTGGAGGAGAAATGTTTTAGGTCAAATGAAAAGCTAGGAAAAATAACTAAGCTTGAGGTTGGCATGTTTTTATAAAATCTAAACATTGATGATTTTATCAACTGGATCAGTGAGCTAGAGGAATATTTTGAAAATGATGATCTTGCAAACCCTGATAGAGTTAAATTTTTGAAGGATAGACTAAATTTCCATGAAAAACTATTGTGGCAAGAGATTTAGTTAGAGAGGGATAGAAGAGGGAAGGACAAAATCACAATATGGAATCACATGGTGAAAAAAATCAAGAAACACTTCATTCCTATTGACTATAGGATTGATTTGTTCAAGAAGATGCAATAGTAAAGAGAGTGGGAAACTTTATCTACTAATATATGAAGGAATTCTACTGATTATTTATGAAGGTGAGTAATATGGAAGCAAACAAGGAGAATGTCACATGTTACCTTAATGTGTTTAGACCTAGCATTAAGGAGGAGCTTAGTCTAGTTAGATTGACCAACATTGAAGTGGCATACCAAATTTCCATGTGAGTTGAGAAGAAGCTAAACAAGAAACTTCATGGAAAGAAAAGAGGGTGAGGTCAAGGATAAAGAGGTAGTGGTAGATCTTTTGGAGGCTAAAATGAGGACCAAAAGAAAAATGAAGATGTGGGTACCAAAAAAAACCTAATAAATGAGGGTTTCAACTACTCTTATCATGAAGATGTTAGAGGCCAAAGAGGAAGAGGTGGAAGATGGAATTTTTTTTAGGAATTGGAGGTATTTTTGTTTAATGTGTTTACCATAATTAATAAGGTCATTGAGCCTATGAGCTCCCTCAATGCCAAGGAAGGATAGATAGGAGAGCTTATAGTCAAGTTTATAGGATAATTAGTTCCTTGGGTGCATGTGTTAGGGTAAATGTTGTGATATGAATATTGATGGTGTGAGAAGTGAAACCTTGGTGTTAGAGAAAATTCTCTCAAAGATAAAGCTCAAGGGCAAGAAACACCCCATCGATATCAAATTGCTTGGGTGCAGGATGATCATAAGGTTATTGTTAGTGAACAATGTTTAGTGATGCTCAAGATTGAGAGTTCCCCTTATGAGGTTCTCTGTGGCATCATACCAATGGATGTATGTTATTTTATTATTATGAAGATTGTGGGAGTATGATAGGCATGCAATACATGATAATTGTACAAACACAAATTCTTTGAGATAGGATGGATTTCATCACAAGTTGAAGCCCTTGATAAATGAAGATGAAGAGGTATGCAATAGTGCTAGGATATGTCTTGTTGATGCAAAAAAAAATTGGATTCCATGAAACATTAGCATATGTGTTATGACTTAATCTATAGAAAGGATAAGGAAGGTAGTAGTGAAGTTCTATTTGAGGTCTTGTGTCTATTAAGTGAGTATGGATATATCATATCTAATAATGTCTGTGAAGGGTTACCACTAGTAAGGAAAAGTCTTCATAAGATAGATTTAGTCCTTGGATCTAGTTAACCTAACAAGGCTACTCATAGGATTACTCCTACTGAGACTACAAAGATGAATTTAAAAGTTTAGGAGTTGTTGGGGAAATGTCTAATTTGGGAGAGCTTATGTCCATGTGAACTACCTGCAATACTAACACCAAATAAGGATGGAGAGTGGAGGATGTGTACAAACTCATAGGCTATAAAAAATATAACCATCAAGTACCAATTTCCTTTGCCAAGGATGGATGATCTTATGGACTTCTTGAGGATATCTCAGTACTTCATAAAGATAGATCTCAAGAGTGGCTATCACTAGATACAAATAAGAGAGGGAGATGAGTGGGAGACTACATTCAAGACCAATGAAGGTCTATATAAGTGGTTAGCATTTCCCTTTGCACTAACCAATACAACAAGCACCTTCATGAAAACTTATGAATGAGGTACTAAAGATGTATTTTATAAAAAAAACACTTATTGTCCATTTGGATGATATTTTAAATTTTAGTAAGTCTCTAGATGAACATTTGTTGCAAATTCATAGTGTCTTTGAGTGGTTGAGGGAAGAGAAATTGTTTATTAATTTGAAGAAGTGTAGCTTTTTCAAAAATGAATTAGTCTATTAGGGGTTTATTGTATAAGTTGAAGTTCTCAAAATGGACCCAAAGAAGCTGATGGTCATCCTAGAATGACCTACTCCAATGTCTTCCACCAATGTGAGGTTATTCCATGGTTTGGCTAGTTTTGTTAGGAAGTTCATTAGTTGCTAAAGAAGAAGGTAACTAAACAACATGTGTTGGCACTTCCTAATTTTCACAAGGCATTGTAAGTGTATTGTGATGCTAGTGGAAGTGTTATTGGAGCTGTGTTGAGCAAGAAGGTAAGGCTATTGCCTATTTTATTCAAAAATTGAATGATGCAAAGAAGGAGTATTCTATTCATGTGTTCAAGACTTAAAGAAATGGAGGGATTATTTGTTTCCAAAAGAATTTATCTTGTATATTATTCATCGGCCATCACAATACCTAAATAGCCAATGTAAATTGAAATAGAGACATTTGAAATGGGTAGAGTTCTTGCAAAGCTACACATTTGTATTGAAACAAACAAGTAGAAGTCTAATAAAGTTGTGAATGCATTAAGTAGAATACAATTATTGTGTATACAAATAGAGCTTGAAAAGGTTGAATTTAATGAACTCAAGAATCTATACCCCAAGGATCCAAACTTTTTAGAGGCTTGGAAGGATTGTAAAGAACCAATTACTCTAGATAGGTTCAAGTGGTTGGATTACATGATTTAGGATTGTATGCTATTCAAGAGAAATCAGTTGTGTATTCCAAGGAGTTCCATGGGGAGAACATGGTCAAGGAGAAACATAGTGGAGGGATGGTAGGAAACTTTGTTCAAGATATGACCATTGCTGTAGTTAGTGGGCATTATTTTTTGCAATAGTTGTCACAGGATATGAAGAAGTTTGTGCAGAGTTAGTGAGTATATTAGATAACTAAAGGATTTAGTCAGAATTATGGACTCTATTGAAACCATTTATTGTTACATCAAAGCCTTGGGAGAGCATAACTATCGAGTTTTTTCTTGGATTACCAAGGACAAAGAGGCATAAATAATCAGTCCTTGTGGCACTTGATAGGTTCTTCAAGATGGTGCATTTCATTCCATGGCACAAGACTCATGATGAAGTGCATATTGTAGATTTGATTTTTAGAGAAGTGGTGAGGCTACATGGTATCCCAAAAAGTATTTTTTCTAACAAAGATACTAAATTTGTTGGGTATTTTTGAAGGACTTTGTGGAAGAAGTTAAAGATAGAGTTGATGTTAAGTTTTGCACATCATTCATATATTGATGGACAAATAGATGTGGTCAATAGAAGTCTAGGAAATTTTTTAAGGTGATTAGTAGGAGATAAGCCCAATAGATGGGATTTGACTCTAACACAAGAAGAATTTTATTACAATAATTTTTTGAACACAAGTACTTGTAGGTCATCAATCCAAAGTTTATATGGAAGTAGTCCAAGGATTGCACCAGAGTTGATGAAGCTAGAGCAAGGAGAGAGGACTAGTTTTGAGGTAGAAGACTTTGATGAACATGTCTAGTATGTGCACATACTACAAACATGACCTTGCAATATAAGCCTAGATAAGATAAAAAGAGGAGACATAAGGAGTTCCAAGTTGGTGATCTAGATATGGTGTACTTAAGGAAGGAATTATTTCTAGTGGGCACCTACACCAAGTTGAAGATGAAGAAATTTGGTCCTTATGAGATTTTGAAGAAACATGTGATTAAGAAAATGCATATGAAGTACAATTGCTAGATGGGATCTAGATTTCCCCTATTTTGAACTAAAGAACATGCAATGGAACAATCATTGTTTTGTCACTAATGTCAAACCTGCTACTTGCTGGTAAGACAACTGCTTAATTGATTTGAGTACTATCATTTTTTTGATTGATGAAGAGGATTTGATCAAATAAAATAACAAGAGAACCTAGAGGAGGTATTGAGTTGTGGTATGAAAAAGAAGTACAATAAAGAGTTAAGATAATGATAATACAATGTATTATTTATCCACTTAAGGCTGCAAAGGTTGGACACACTGATTAAGTCTAGAAGAACAAGTAAGAAGAATTGTGTTTGCCAAGAAAAGTTAGTGCAAGCCAAGAAGAAAATCAATTGGAGCTGAGAAAAGTGAAGATTCAGGGTAAGCCAAGTGAACATAGTGTAAGCCAAGTAAAGTCTAGTTGCTGCTGAGCATCAATAAACTTTAGTACATGTCAAATGAATTGCTAGTAGATGTCAAGAAATATAGTGTACGTCGAGCATTAAAGGTTAGTTGATGTCAAGTACCAGTATTCATGTTAAATCAAATATTTGACAAATCTTACCTAAATATTTTATTTTCTTGAATTGTGTGAAGCATCTAGAAGATAACTATGATGAGCTAATGGCATAAAATTCAAGGTAAACTATTTTAAGGTGAATTCAAGGAATATTGATGAAGACATTTCTAGAGGAACCAAAAGGAAAAATAGGTAGATTAATTGTATCCTACCTAACCCTAAAATGGACAATTGTGGTTAAGTGGCAAAAGATCTTAAATCTCTATTTAAAGAGAGAGCTTCTCAGAAGCAAAGGTTGTCATGTGCGAGAATCTAAGGAAGACAAGGAGTCTATGATATTACTTCATTCAATGGCCAAAAAGAAGAGACTCTATTGGAAATCAAAGAAAGAAGGCTTAAGAGTATGAATGCTTGAAGGGTAAACAAGCTATCAAAGCTAAAGTGTGTGAAAGCCAAGTAGAATGGAGTACTAAAATAAAGATCTATAATCTTAAAGTGAGTTATAGCTTGTTGTTAGATCAACCCTTACTCTTACTTTCTAATCATTATTTTAATCTAGGTTAAATCCTTTGGATTAAGGTTGACCTAACAGTCATTTGTAAATCATTTAACTAGGTGACAGTCCAAGTGAATGATCTAAATTCCTCTAACAAGGCTCACTCCTAATAGGGCTATTGAAATCATCTAACTAGGTCATATTTAACAATGTGTATTCTAACTTTTCACATGATTGGCCTTTCATAGGAAATCAATTCACAAGAGTGAGAATTAGTAGCATGTTATTGGTATGTTTTCCCAAATTGGGTTTCCACATAAAATACTTATGTCAAATGTGTTATTGAATCTTTTAAGTTTTATGTTAAAATTTCTACAAAGTTTTTTTGACCTAGGACACTAACATACAAAGTTTAAGTGTTGTAATCTAATGGATGGATGCATAATAAGGTTTTATTGACATGGGATCACTAGGATGTGAAATTTTTATTTATACATCTAGACCTTGGATAGTTGATTCACCCCACCTCTTAGTTATTCTAAATAATTCCAATAGAAGAATTTGATGAACATGTTGAGATCCTACATGAAGAGGTATGTGCAAATATAACCAAGATGAAACTAAAGTATAAGGCAAGAGAAGATAAAAGGAGGAGACATAAGGAGTTCTAGGTTGGTGATCTAGTTATGTTGTACTTGAGGAAGGAATTATTTCTAGTTGCCACCTACAACAACTTGAAGATGCAAAAATTTGGTCTTTACAAGATTTTGAAGAAACGTGATTCATGAAATGCATATGAAGTGGAGTTGCCAGGGTATGTGCAGGATCATGGTGTGCCAAAAAGTGGCGATCTAAAAAATATGTAGTTCTGAAATGCCTCAAAGAATTTCAAAATCTATTCCCACTTTTTTCCCACCCATCCTGATACTAAATGAAAACAATTAATACCTTTATAATTCCTACTATATCTTTCAATACCAACCTTATATGGTCATCTTTAAAACATCCCAAAAATGTGTTTTTGGCATGTTCTTATGTGTTTTTTATTTCAAGCATGTAGCTGATGACTTTTTTTAAACCAAAATTTGATGTAATGAAAAGGGTCTCTTAAGAATGTTCTTAGCTTTTCATAAATGTAAGTTTTGTCAAATTACGAGTTTAGTAAGTAATTATTACTTATTTCTAATGGAGTTAGCTACAAAGTGCTAATTGACATACTGGTTGAAAAATAGCTATAACTTTCAAACCGTATAAGATTTGTGAAATCCAATAGATGCGTCAGATTCTATGCTTTGACTAGTATAAGAAAAAAAAAGGAAAAACTTAATTTTGATTTTTTTTGAACTAGTTAAGGTGGTCAGACACAGGAGTTTTTTAATTCTAAAAATAGTATAGTAGAAAATTCATAATTAATTATTTATTTGGAATAAAAATTGCCAAAAATATGCATCACATCCAGGCATGAGTCTAATTTTTACATCTAAAATTATATTTAAAAATATTATCATTTGATTATGATTAAGGTGGTCAGACATACACCTAATTTTTATTTTTGCCCTGAAATTTTTGTAGTACTGCATTAAAATCCAAACTTTTGACAAATCAAATTATTTTTTCTCCAGATAAGGCCTTGTAGTTTAGAAACTAGATTCAATTTCCTACAGATAATTTTCTTACAAATTTTTGATATAAAGTCCAGAACCACTTTAAAATTATGTGTCAAGTTGACATAACCTTGATTTTCTAGTTTTTCACTGCCACTTAAAGCCATAGTTTGGTACACCATGATCCTGCACATACCCGCCAAATGGGATCCATATTTCCCCTTCTTTTTAATATTGTAAAATTAATAGAATATCATGATGATGGTGAAGAGGAGGATTTGATATTGGAGCCATGCCCCATTCCTACTTCTAAGATGGAGGAGATTGAGGAAATTCTTGATAGTGATGTGGATTGGAGCACTAGTCACATATAGTATGAGGAGTACCTAGTAAAATGGAAGCAAGAACTAGTGGAAGATTTTACCTTATTATCAAAGATGGAGGTCTCGTGTTTATATTTTACTCAACCAACCATAAAGTGATAAGGTCACTTTTCAATTTACCCTTGGTATCTAATACATGAGCATCCAATAGTGTAAGGGTACTCTTGTAGCACCCAAAAATATGCTTAGTGTTAGTTTTTGTTTAATGTTCTTGTATTTGTTCAAAGTAATTAGAGATTCCAACTCTCATAGTTTCACTATTAGTTATCTGGGTTAATTTTTCTTAGCACCTTGAGATATGTGCAAGTGTAGAAAATGGGTTATTTCTTAATTAAGCCATATTTATGATGAGTGAGTAGGTGTAAGTTGAAGGGATGAGCTTACTTATAATTTTAATCACCCCAAAAATATAATTAGCTTAAAAGGCTTTAGGGTTTGAAAGTTATTGCAATTTTAAGTTTCTTAGAGACCTCATATGAACACTTCAAAGTCAAAATTGAGGCAATAGGTGGCTTCTTACGGGTTTGAAAAATGGGGAAAATAATTTCCAAAGGGCTATATATTTCTCAAAGATTTTTTCAAAAAATTAAATGGTTCATCAATCAAAATCATGGATCATAAGTTATGCCTCCCAGAGGTTGCACTACCATTTATGGATTCTTCTAATTTTGCATAGAATTCTAATGTTTCTTCTAGAACTTTCTTCTTTGGTGCTGGATTCCAAATGGAATATTAGACAATGTATTCCTAACCCTAAGCATAATTCAGGAAACTTAAGGTTATTTCCTTCATTATAAAGGTAGCTTTGTGGAGTTTGGGAGAAGGTACCATGAGAAGGGGTTTTCTCCAAAATAAAATAATATTGTAAGCCCATAGGGCATGTACTTGAGTCTATTTTCGCTATACTAAATGTAATAGCATATCATTTATGATAATAAATTTCTCCTTTTCCTATTGTGTTCATTTTTTCTTGGGTTGTGCCCTCATCAAGAAGTGGAATCTATAGATAATAGAAGGGATGTGCAAGAAGATCAAAGAAATAGAAAAAGTGACAAAGGATGCACTCAATAGATGCTAAAAATTCTTGGATACTATGACAGAGTGTATGAATAGGGTGTTACATCACATAGATAAGGGTATATAGGTGAATCTTATGCTCAAACTATAGGATTTCGAGAAGGAAAACATTGAGGGTAGGCTTGGAAAATATACCCATTCCAATACAAAGAATAAGTAGACAAAAGAGGCATAGACTGACTAGAATGACATCAAAGAGGTTACACAAAATATTTTTTAAAAAATTCAAGGGGAGCTAAAAAGTAAGGTTGAATAATTAGCAGGTAGCTACTTCAACCTTGTTGTTGTCTCTTTCTGGGTGTTTTCCTTAATTATGTTGTTCATTTATTTAGTGTTGCTAGCTTTTGCCAAGTTTTGTTGGTTATGGCTATGGGTGTTTTTGTTGGTCAAAATATTGTTCTATTTTGGGACTTAATTTTTATACCTTTATATTAAACAATTTGGGTTTTGGGTCCCATATAAAAAACATATTTTAACATTAATAAAAAATATATACTTGTTCCAGCTAGGTGTTCGAAAAGAAGAGAAAAGAAAATATATTGGAAGTAGATACTTGTTCAAGATAGGTGTTGAAAGAGAAGTACAAAAGTAATACATCAATAATGGCTAGTTCATCTTTTAAATTCATATTCACAAAACATTTCCCATCTCATGTGTTTGATGTAGGAGCAACTTGCATCACAAAATAAGAAAGGGTCCCAAAAAAAATTGTGGAGGAGAGAGAAAATGATGAAAATTGAAGAAAAAGTCATTAAAAAGGGAAGAAAAGGGAAAAAGGAAAATATAGAGACAAATTATTATTTTTTAACCAAGTTCCATAGCTACAATTAAAAAAAATGGTGATTTCATTAGACAAGGTGTATGTAGCATTTTAGAAGTTTATGGAAAGTCCCTTTAATCATGCATCTAATATCTAATGTAGCCCACAAAGAAAATGTAATTTATAATTGGAGTGCATGGTGGTAGTTAGTTCTAATTTGGTGGGAATTTAATATTTGTTGCAAGGTAGTTACATTTACCTTTTATACTACATTGGTTGTGTTTGTAATACCTTGTGTGGTGTCTTCCTATATAAGCAAGGCATGTGATCATTTGTAATCAAGATGTTCAAGTTTAATCTATTGAGATGAAGATCTTTGGTTGTAATCTATTCTTTGTCTAATCTTTGTTTCTCAAACCTCATATTATACAAGCTCTTGGTGAGTACGCTAGTTGGAAGCACTTAGATCATATGATCTTATATTGGAAGCTTTCTCAAATAGTAATATATTGGAAGTTGTCTAATTTTGGAGAGTTTATAACAAATTTTAAGTTTTAATTGACTCTTTGTAATCCATTTTGTCTTATATTTGACTGTATATTATTATGCTTTTGGTTGAGATTTTGTGAGAGTGGTGTGACCCTTCATTAGTGATATTAAAGTTGTCCTTCATAAACATTAATTCCCAAATAGGAGATTGACCAAGAGAAGCCCTTTCCCTCTAACAATTTCCCCTTTTTTATTATATGTAGAGGTATATTTGTGATCCTTTACACACTAAATTCTAGATATGGAGATATAGTATTTATTACAATGTCAAGACCTCCATAATTTTCCCTATCAAGTATGAGTTTCTGCAAGTTTAAATACACTTGGTATAAGTTCCCCATGTTAGCCTAGTCTTTTGTCTACAAAATAATTATATCTAAAATTTTGAACCATTAGGTTTTTGGATACCAATCTTCTTCCAATTTTACTACAATTTCGTAGGGTTTCTAAAGATCTATAGTTTCTCCCTTTTACAACCATTACCATGAGTACATTACTTCTCTCTATAACTTACATTAATTTATTTTATTTCCCTCAATATCATTTCTGACTCCTCTTAAGGAAATGATGGACCATGTAAAACCATACATTGTTAAGATCTTATGCTGATCCTATCTTGGTCCTATCTTATGCTGATCAATTTTTTTTGTAAGGTTTTTAAATCTTCTTACATGTAACCTATATTTTTTTAGTGATCTATCATAGTTTTACCTCTCATTTTGTATGATACATATTGGTGAATGTATATTTTCCATCATTTATACTTTGTCATTTTGTAATTAGATCTCATTTTTTTAACATGTATGGATCTACTTTGTATATATATTTTATTTAAATATTTTTAACATTTTATATTTTTTTTTGTACCCTAGCTAAATTAATTTTATTCTTGAATTTCATGTTTCAAAAATACAAAAAAATCATTTTGTAAAGTTATTTAGTTATATAGAAATAGAAGTATATAAAAATAATTTCCTATTTCATAATGAACATTTTAGATAGATTAATTTCATTTTTTCTCCTAGGACCCTCCTCTGCATGGGAACTTATTAAACAAAGGAAATTTTTAATATCTTCATGGTCTCCCTATTGGCTCCTGATTTAACAGACACAATTCAATAATGGACACAATTCACCAAGAATCTAGGCCAACTATAAGACTACACTCTTTTTACACTTTAGGCTCTACAAAACCTAGGCGGGTCAAACTCTTAGGATCCAATTATGTGACCAGTGCAATGAGCATAATCAGAATCTAGAATAGAAGATAAAACCCCTAAATCTTATATACTTAACCAAGAAATCACATGCATGAAATAGCTAATAAGATGACTCATGAAACTGGCAAGCTAAGTGCAGGTTAAACATTGAATAGCTTTCAACATAAAAGGGAAAACGTTTGATAAATGATGTTGATTCAACACAATCTCAACTATGCAGTAGTATAACAAGTGATCCTATAACTGATCAGTGCCTAGTCCATTGGGCAATTCCATGAATTCAAAACATACATTTGTGACATCAGGACATATTTTGTATACCCAAACATCAAATCTATCTAATCTCCTTGTGATTCAGACATCAGTGTTCATTCAGATCTCATTCCCACAAAATATCCTTTTCAAGTAACCGGTAACCTTGTTAAACATATCAAGCATTTACTTGGCCCTTTGTTCCAACAACAAAATACATCAAACATACAACCTAAAGGGGATGCAAATGGATCTTAGATCTTTGTTCCAAGATGACATAAAACTTATAGATTGCTGAGATAGGAGACAAGAACCAGAATGAAACTAGTGAAATTATTGCACATATGCATTAATTTCATTGAAACTATACATTTAGATGCACAAAATTAAAACATGAAAACACCTAACATATCAGAACATGCTATATTATCTACACTACTACTATTCACGTGAAAGAATTATGCTAAAGAATTGTGTCTCAGTATTTAGAATCCATCAAAACTAGAACCAGAATGTGATCTCTCAGTAGTGTGTGGTTTATTCTTCCCAGAAACTTGAACCTATACAATGAGAAAGAAAGGGAATGATATGGGAAGAAGTGAATTCATGGATCAGTTCTGTAACTAACAAGTGTCCACAAAGAATTCCTTCCCAAGAAGATGAAAAAACCTCTTTCTACCCTCTCTCTATAAATGCTAATAATATCTTTTCTGTTTTGCCTCTCCAAATGCAAAACATCTCAGTAAAGACAGATATCTGCTAATGAACCCAGATATATGCCAATTTACCAAATTGAAGCCAAAAAATAAATCACAAAAACTCAAAATAATTTGATACGATAGTCATTGAAAAGTATCTTGATGTTTTTCCACTGAATTCTACAACTCATGACCTGAAACACCTGATAGAACATGTCATTCAAACTCTAAGAGAAAACCTTCTATAGCATGAACTAGCCGCTTCTTGTGTAGAAACTAACTGTATAATCAGAAACTTCATTCTCTCCCAGTTCTAGGAATATATAACATTGCTATATTCACCTACCAGAAACCCCTCCAAAGTCAATTTGAAAAAATGTCCTTCTCTAGTATAAACTCAGGTCTGCAACTTAATTTGTAAAAATTCAAAAATTCTCTAAAGTTTAACATTAGAAAATACCCACTTATGCATAAAAAAATGCACAGGAGCCCTCAATATAAATAAAATATAAAAAATTAATATTTCATTAAATATCTTCTTCCTAACTGGGCCCACTGGGTGCCACCTGGGCTGCCACATGGCATCCCCTAATTCGTTGCCTTGTTTCTTCATCATCGTCCAGTCACTACCTACCTCATCATTGCCATCAGCACTCGCTACCATGTGTCATCACCACATCAACCCTCGCTATGTTGCTATGGTAATTCTCGTGCATCTTCCATTTGGTGATGTAGTGATGACCACACGATTAGGACACATGTGAACATTTGGTGAGCTCTAAGATTTTCCCACCACATCATTGCTTAGTCACACTGTACACCTTTGCCGATCACCACTTGTCACTACCTAATTCGTCTTAAGCAGGACCCAGGACCACTTTTTATTATCGCCAAACTTTGAAGTTATTTGGCTAATTTCTATATTGCTAGCCAAAAATCCTTGGATTTTTTGGCTAGCAACATAGCGACTAGCCAAATTTTCACTTTTTCGACGACCTCCAACTTGTTGACATCATCTCCATTTTGTGTGTGTTTATTCAAAATTATGGTTATTTTGCCTCCTGGTGTTGGGTCGGCCAGAGGCCCCACATACATGCTTGAGCCTTCAAAAGCCCTTTTCTTAAAGACATTAGCTTTAGTGTGTGCAATACTATTTGAACATTAAAAACCCACTCCACACAACCAATGTGGGATATATGTGTTTTACTGGTTTTCCCCTTCATGTCGCCACTGTAAAGCCATGGAAACAACTTTGATCCACATGGAAGGCTTTTCCTACCTGGGACTGAGTGGACCTTGATTTGTTATTTAATTACCTACCTCCTATGCCTATCTTCTTTAGCAATCAGTGGCTTTCTCTTCTTGTTTGCAAGTTTCCTTCAACTCTTTGACTGTGGTCTTCCTCTGCACATGGGTAGATTTAGCCATGACCTATGTATTATGCATTCTCCCGTAAATCCAAATGGCCTTAGAACAAGCTCTTCCAAATGTGGAGCTTCATTTAAAGAGATCTGAAGGTGGGATTAAAACTTAGCTTTTTGTGAGCAATGAATTTACCTAGGATTCACCTTTGGGCAATAGTGGTATTTTTCAGGTATTGATTTGTCTTACAGCAGTTAGAGGAAAATTTTGGCAAATCTAAGAAGGTTGGAAGCACATTGATTAGCTATACATTCCTCTACAATAGCTATACCCTTTTTAAAGGTCATTTTCAATTTCTTGGAAGCCATGCATGGCGTTTAATGATTCCTCCACATTTTGTTTTAATAATTATTAGCATTGCAAATAAAACATACTGGTACCACATAGTCAGCTGGACATCAATATAAGTGTATTGTTTAACATGAGTTGCTCATCTTAAACGTTCCACTACCTTTTAAAGGCATGCTCTCTATTTCAAACTGGTGCATACGACGCCCCTGTACGATGCTTCCTTAGCAATCTTCCCTCTTGGCGGCTAGCTCCATGCCATGGCCTATGGAAACTAAGCAAGAATCCCAAGATTTTCCTCCTACACATGCCACCTCACATGGTATGGGACTTCCTATTTTTGACTGCCAGCTTCTTTAATAATCTTTGGTGTGTTTGGGTTCATCATTCAGCCTTATATTTAGATATTTATGCTCAAAATTATTCCTAATGTGTTGGTATCCTTATATCCGTTTGCACACTTTGAAGAACACATATTAATTTTTTTAAAGGTTTGCCCCTACTTTGAAGCAGCTTCTTTGTGTGGGTTGTTCCTGCTGTTTTCTTTCAACTTCCTTTCTTTTTCATTGACTCCTTGTAGCGATGAGATGCTATAAGATATGGGCATGGAAATCCCCTTCCACACCACGTCCTCCCAACCTCCTCTGCAGTGGTCTTGCCTTCTAACGTGGAGGTGGGGCTCCTTTTCACCTTGACCAGTGGCTTCTCAACTACGTTGACTATTGGAGATGTGAGTGTTCCTCTAGAGATGTCATGTGGGATTTTCTTTTGATGCTATGGCTTCTTCCTCTGCAAGTTGTTAAAGATGGGGTTTCCTCTACTTTTAAGGTGTGATTCATCTGCTTGGACTTGAAACATAGATTCCGAACTCCAAGTGGCTCTCATTGATTTGTTGCTTTTGCTTTTGTTCATTGTGTGATACAAAGTTGACATGCCTCAAATTCCCATGAACTGTATTATGGAATCTAACATGATTAATTGATTTTTTGCAAAAATATCCACATGCTTCACACCTAAGATCATGATAATGTACAGCATCTGCATTGAGTGTGTGAAGATGCATGCCATTGTGAGCTTTTTCAAATGTGGGGATTAGGATGCAACTATCCTTTCGAAGTCCATTTTGTTTAGAGACATGCTCATACTCAAAGGAGCCCCCTTTTGGCCCTAAAATGCATGTGTTTGTCTAACAAGTTCAATAAAAAATTCATAGATGCCATTTGCTTCACATTTCTCTCCACAAGTGTGTTCACTGCCATAGAGATGCTGCTTACTTTTTAATGCATGGAAATGATCCTCATAACCACAGAATCTTGGGCAACCATCCATAATGCCTTTTTTGGGACAAAACCTTTTATAATAAGCATGTTTCTCATAATCCTTGACCTTAATTGACACTGCACAAGATTTTGGCAATCTTCAAGGGAGCATATCATCTTACACATATGTTGAGGTGAATTGCACTTATGAGGACCATCATGCGCAATTTTTAAGAAAACATGCCATAGTGCAATTAGATGACTTCTCAAAACAAATTCAATCCGCTCTATATCATTTGGTCTAATGCCACTAGTCGGGCCCTCGAAGTGGGCTTGACTAAAAAAAAATTTCTTCACATACTTTCACCCTGTCAGATCTTGTCTTATGATGAATTCCTAGTCAAAAAATATTCACCGTCGAAGTCACCTTCTTAGAATTACCTGCAAGTAAACAAGTTAGAAAACAATAAACTGGGTTCAGATTCAACTTTGAAAATTGGGCAAATGAGCACATGGGGAAATAGAAACTGGGACATTGGTTCTATGTCATGAGGAAATTATGGATCTGGAATTTAGGCTCATGATGAATAACTAGGCACAAATGGTGAGTGGTCAAAGTGGGCTACTCAGAATTGTAGACTGGAAACAATGGTAGGAAAGTGATTTTTGCAAATGAAATTGACCTATCAAAGTGTGAAAATGGATTCATCATGAGCTAAAAACTATCACACTTAAAGTATTTTCAAAGGAAAACATAGTGGTACAATCCATTCAATCTAGGCAATCATGTATCTCAAGTTATGATGTCACGAATAGGGGTAGCAAACAATCTGCAAATGTTGACACCAGTAAAAAGATAGAAATTCCATTTGTAATCTTGTTCGAAAACATATCAAACGGATTCTTCATAAGCTGAAACTTGAAACATAACTATTCTCTAACCTCTAAAATATAATGCAAAAGGAAGTTCAAAAATTGGGTCAACTGGATCAAAGTTATAACTCATCAAACACGACTTCCCAGAATTCTGAATATTGTGCATCAGCATGAAAATAGTAAACTACCAACTTTGAGGGATTCAAAACCTAGTCAAACAAACTCAAAACGGCATTACATTTGAAACATAGGTTCTTACATATGGATACTAGATACTCCCAAAGTGATGAGTCATAAAACATTTATGGGTGTGAGATATTCAATTGCAAACACAACCTCCTATCACTATTTGACACTTTGGTGAAAAACGCAAATTTGGAACTACCTCAAAACAAGACTTCACGAAATGGCTCGAAATGACAATTTATCATCATGGAACATGTGGACAGGCTAAATGGAAGGTGTTAGAAATATTAAACACCTTAGGGGCCTCAAAGGTACAGCCAGGTACACATGCATTTATGGGCATTTATAGGGCTCAATTTCTTCAATCGTGCTCAAAATTTGGGCTACAATTTTGAGCGCCAACAGTAGCTCTATCTGGTGATGCATGTCCCTTGTAGGCATGGCAAGATTTCAAATCTGCAAGAGAAGAAGACCATACACCTGACTTCAAAAACTTCTCTCGAATAACTTTATTGAAAGCAAGAAACTACCACTAAGATTATGTACAAACGATGGCCCCAGGCCACCGAACTTCAACAAAATTGTTTACCTCTGTCATAAACATGATTCTCATCCAAAATTTCATGAGGTAAACTAAAATTACTTCTCCTATCAGTTTAACCAATCATATTAATATTCTGAATCAACTCACTTGGCAAAACTGAATCTACAACTTCACTTTCATAATGCATATAACAACTAGCTTCATTTTCTACAACTTGCTCATTATGAAAGTTTTGATCAGCATGCTTAAAAATATTAGACTGAAACTGAAAATTATCTTCATTTAATGAATCATGCATGCTATCAATCTCGAATATGACCACATCATATTCCACTTGGGTGAAGGAATCACACATACCTTGAAAATGTGTATCCTTATGCATAACCGGATGACACTCAAATGAACAATCAGATTTGTACTCACACATGTCATCCATATCAAAATTTGAAGCTAATCCACAATCTTCAAATGGTTCTTCACAATTTGAAAACATATTATTCTTCACGTCAGAGAGTTCATCATAAAACTCATTGCAAGATGCATACATAATCATTAATTTCACTATCAAACTCGAAAGAAGAACATTTTGATCTCTTATAGCAATAAGACAAGGTATCATCATCAAACTCATTCTCAACTAAATCTAAATTGTCCATGTGCTCTTCAAACAATAAGTTTATAACTCCATGCAAAGTGACTTTGTAGACATTATGACAAGTGATGTGTTGTGTTGGCGCTAAAAATTGCATGGAAAATTTTGAGCACCATTGAGAAAATTGAGCCCTATAAACACTTTCTGATGCGTATGTACTCGGTTGTCAGTTCGAGGCCCAAGAGGTGTTTAATGCTTCTATCACCTTTCATTCAGTGCGTTTACATGTTCAATGATGACAAGTTGACATTTTGAGCCATTTTGTGAAGTCTCATTTTGAGCAATTGCCAAATTTGCATTTTACCTTCTGTGTCAAATAGCAATAGGAGCCCATGTTTGCATCTGAATATCTCGCACCCAAAAATGTGTTATGATTCACCACTTTAGGAGTGTCTAGTGTCCATACCCGAGAACCTATGTTTCAGATTTTGAGTCGTTTGAAATCCGTTTGACTAGGTTTTGAATCCCTTAAAGTTGGTCAGTTTACTATTTTCATGTTGATGCACTTTGCACCTAATTCTGGGAAGCCCTATTTGGCATGCTATAACTTTTGACCAATTGATTGAAATGCTAAAATTCCTTTTGAGTTGCATTATAGATGTAAGAGAATTGTCATGTTTCAAGTTTTAGCTCTTGACAAATCCATTTGATCAGTTTTCAAATGTGATTCCAAATGGAATTTCTAAACTTTTACTGGTGTCAGCATTTAGAGATTTGTCAGGACCCCTGTTTGAGATGTTATAACTTGAGATCTATGATTGCCTAGATCAAATGGTTTGTTCCCCTATGTTATACTCTAAAAATACTATAAGTGTGTCAGTTTTTAAGCTTTGACGAATCCATCTTCACACTTTACTAGGGTCATTCCATTCACAAAAAATGTTGTTTTACTGATCTTCCTGTCCTACAAATCCAAGTAGTCAACTTCAGATGCTTGCCAAATTTGAGTGGTTATTTTTCATGAGCCCAAATCACACAATCATATTCTCCTCATGACAAATAACTACTGCCCTAGTTTTTAGAATCTCACGTACCCATTTGCCCAATTTTCCAAGCCAATTTTGATCCCAATTTAGTGTTTTCTGACATTTTCTTGTAGGTAAATCTGAAAAGGTAGCTTTGACAGTCAATATTTTTGACTGGGAATTCTTCATGAGATGAGATCTGACAGGGTGAAAGAATGAGAAATAGTGAATTACTGTGTTCAATCTCAAGGCCTAGTCAATTGTCCGGATCAGTTTTTAAAGGCAATCAATAGACCTCCTAGCATGAAATTCATATTTTGACAAGAAGTATTAAAATGAGTTTCAAATTGATTGTTCAAAAGTCAAATTTGATGTGAATCAATATCAAGTCACCAGTGGATTAATTTGGAGTATCATTCGTTCAAAAATTAAATTTTTTTTAGCCAAGCCCACTTTGAGGCCCGACCAGTTGCATTAGACCGAATAGAGATGTGAGGGTATGAACATTTTAAACAAAGTTCCATGCTTCTTTCTCATGGTTACAATACTGGTAGGCAGAAGATGAAGAGAATCAGTTTTTCATGATACTGATGGGAGTCCATGTTTGAAAGAGAGTTTGCGAATGCAATGAGCACCAGCGTTCCAGTCAATAAAAAAGATTTGAATTGGAAGATCAAATTCAGTGGCGACCCTGAGGTAAGAAGTGGGAGCATTTGGTGGTGGAGTGTTACACTATTAGATGGGGTAAAGAAAAACATTTTCAAACATTGCATGAATTTAGGGCCCATCCAGCAGTAGTAAGGCTTGGGATCGAAAAGTGAGCAACATTAGAAGGTGAATAAATTGGAAGGATTTTGAGAGGCTTAATCCTTGAAAATGCAAGGAGTTGTCAAAGAGAAATAGATTAATTGGAGAAAGAGATAAGGAATCACAAAGAATTGAGAGCAAGGTGAAAGGATTGAGACAATCAATCGACTTACTAAAAAATGAAATAAAAGTGTAGTATATGCCAATTAACCCTCTGAGCATACTTCAGAAGTAGGAGCAATTCCTAAAGATTAAAGTGTTGTCCACAATTAGAGGAGGGGTATCTTTCATGGTAGGGGTGGCTTATTATATAAAAGCCCATAGGAATCCACAAACAAGAAAAGGTGCAGAGCACCCCAGGATGGGTTTTAGTAAGAAATAGCTCAAGATTATGAGCAGTCCCACGCAAGAGGAGAGTGCAGCAAGCAAATGGGGCAGTAGGGGATGCCAAAAGGAGATCCATGCTTGAGGAAGAGGAGGCACTATGATTAAAAGGAGGCAGTCACATTTTTGAAACCACTAAGAAGCCCATGGCATGGTCGGGAAAAAAAACACTCCATGTCCAAGCTAGAGATTATAAAGAACAAAGAGGTCATAGACTCTAATAAATAGATCACACATTTTAAAGGTTCCAGATGATCAGACAAGAAGCTCAAACTTTGGAGTAAGAATGAAGCAGTGCATGTGAGTAGCTAGTTGCCTTAGGGAGCTCGTTAGATGGAGAGCCAGCTAGTGAGAATTGAAGAGAAAAATGGTGCATTGTAAGCAAGACATAACAACTTAAACTGGGAATGCTCATGCAGTCAAAGGGAGTTGGTCACATTTAAAAGAAGCCACAGCTTGAAAAAACAAGCAACACAAATGGAGGTGCAGTCCACGTCCAAAGACAAAGTCATAGTGTTAAATAAGACATAGTAGAATAAAAGGTTCAACTCATACATAAAAAGAAGCATGCAGGGGCTATGAATGAAGTTCACGCCTGTGCAAAGAGAAAAGGTTCACGCATCCAAAGAAATCTACAGTCAGCACCAATGTCAATGCAATGGAAATGAGGAAAGATAAATAGTAAATAAAAAGTTGCAGCACATCTGACAACCCATGCAAACAAGGAAAAGACGTCACAATCCAAGAAAAGCCGCAGGGGGTCACAAGCTTGAGTAATAACACCCAATTCAAGCATTTCAATATTTTTTCTAAATATAACAGAGGATCATCATTCCTTGAAGACTACTCAGAACCAATGGAAGCCATCATTCAAAATGAAGCAGCTCACCAACAGGGTTCCCAAGGAAGATTGCAGTTTTAGAGAATTATCCCACATTTGCTGGGTGGGTGTATTTTGAATCTTTAACTAGAAATCCACGCCAGAAGCTACATGTCACAAAGAAAGAGGCTTTTTGGAAACCATGATGTGCATGGGTCCTAGGGAGTTTGTAGGATGACATCAGCATGGGGTCTACGCAAAATTTTTAATGAAAACAAAGCGATGATGATGTGGCGATGAGGACTGAGATTGTCCCAAGTGTCAAGATCGAACGGTGCCCACTTCCCTGCATTATTAAGTTGCAAGGTAGATAAATATTGTGGGAAAGTGGGCTATCACCACGTGGTGATGGGTCAAAGTGGGTGATGAGTTGGCAAAGATCAGGAGCAACTTGAGAGGATGCACTAGATCGTGACACGTGTCACGATCTGATAGATGGTGCAATCCCACATTATGAAGATGTGAGGGACTTTAAAAATTCAAGAAAGTGGGTAAGGTAGTGGGGCCCGGGCCGGGTGTGACGTGGCAACCTCCTCAGCAGATGAGGTGGTATTTTGGGTAGCAAATGAAATGCTGCCACATGTCGAAGATGAAATAGGTGGTGATGACAAGGCATAGGCTGGCCAATCACGGGCTACCATGTGGCAGCCTAGGTGGCACCCCATGGCCCCAAAGAAAAATAATAATTTTAAATTATTATTTCAAAAAAGTGATTTGCATGTTCAAATTTTTTAAATTGAAAAGGGTTTTAGTATAAAGTTTGAACTTTTGGACTGAATTAAATATTTAAAATTAAAAAAATTCAAGTGCAGACCTGTCTTTTATAGCCAGAGCAATATTTTTCAAATTGACTTTGGATGGGTTTCTGATAAGCAAAGATAGTGATGTTATATATCGCTAGAATTGGAAGAAGATGAACTTTTCAATTTTGGAGTCAGTTTTTGCACAAGAAGCAGTGTTTTTATGCTACATGAGGTTTTCTCCCTGGATTCCAACTTGCAACTGATTTCACATATCACAATTTAGTTTTGATTTTAGCATGGGAATAACCTAAATGTGGTTAAGAGACAACAAAAATGCTGTTGGGGTCACATTCACTTAGTAAAAAATGATGTTTTCACCAGTTTTTTCATGGGGAAATCAGATTTTTTGGTGATTCAAAGAATTTCATCATTGAACTAGGATATTTGCAAATCTGTTGCAGATAATGATGAAACAAAAAATTACATCAAATGGTAGAAAGAAGAGAGAGATGATTCAGTTGCCAAAGATTGAATTTCAAGTGGATAGATGGCAATTGCATATCAGATCTGGGAATTCATCTCCTTGCTATATTATTCTTTCTTTCTTCCATTTGAAGGGTTTCAGTTTTTTGTTACTGAGAAACCATTGTTGGTAGGAAATTTGTAGTCATTCTATGAGACCATTTCTTTGGATCTAGAACTGTGATTCCACCTCCATTCTTCAGCATTTTTCTCTCATGTGAGTAGTAGTGCAGATAATATAGATAGTTCTAAGATGTTAGGTTGTTTCATGTTTTAATTTTGTGCATTTGAATGTATAGTTTCAAGGAAATGAATACATACGAGCAGTAATTTCACTAGTTTCATTATCATTCTTGTCTCTTGTCTCAGTAATCTGTAAGACTTATGTGGTCTTGGAACAAAGATCTAAGACCCATTTGCATCCCTTTTAGGTTGTATGTTTGATGTATTTTGCTGTTGGACCAAAGGGCCAAGTAAATGCTTGATATGTTTAACAAGGTTACTGGTTACTTGAGAAGGATATTTTGTAAGAATGAGATCTGAATAAACATTGATGTCTGAATCACAAGGTGATTAGATAGATCTGATGTCTAGGTATATAGAATATGTCCTGATGTCATAGATGTATGTTTTCAATTCATGGAACCGCCGAATGGATTAGGCACTGATCAGAGATAGGATCATTAGGTTTTGCTACATGTTTGAGGATTTGTTGAACATCAACATCAGTAATCAAACGCTTTTCCCCTTTCATGTTGAAGAGCTATAATAGAATGCCCTCACTCAGCTTATGAGATTCCTAGATCTGCATTTAGCTACTATAGATTGATGATTATTTCATGAGTTATCATGAGAAATAAGGGTTTTATCTGCTTCATATTAGATTCAGTGTATGCTTTGATAACTGGTACCATATAAAGAATCTATAGGTCTACCCGCCTAGGTTTTGTAAAGCTTGAAGAAGAAGAAGGGTCTAGCCTTATAGTTGTCCTCGTGTTTGAATGGGCATGTTGAAAATGGGAGTTAGTTGCCCCTAGATGTGTTTAGTTCTCATTAGGGTAATTGGAAACTGGTAACATTTTCAAACACCAACATGTTGATCAACATCAAACTCCTCATCATATAATGGATTAGTGAAAACTTTAAAACCATTTCTAACATCACTATCATGGAAACTTTCAGCATATGAAGAAGAAAAATCAGAATCATCACAGGAGGATACACCATCAACTCCATCAAAAAAGCATGCAAAGTATGAATCAATATTACTTGCATTGTCTCCATTAAGGTGATTCAAATGTCTTGCAAACAAATTATCATTTATTTTACCAATAGGTGCAGATGCATTAGCCTTAGAATCATCTGTCTGCTAATTATCACTGCATGTATCCTCAAGACATTTGTCTACACAACTAATCAATTCTTCGTTATAAATAATCCTTTTATCCTTACATTGTGTAGACAACTCTTCTTCATAACTTTCAACCTTAGACTGATTTGCACAATTCTGGACTGGAAATTCACTTTTCGATTTAAGAAAAGAACTCATACCTCTACTAGCAAGAGAATACTCACTTCCATCATTGCTTTCTTCTTCCCAATTTGCACTAGATTCACATGTAGATGAGCATATACTAGCACTATCCTCTTCTTCTCCTGAACAACAATTCTCATCATTGTCTTCACATGATGCTTCTTCATTATAGGCCAGATCAAAATCTTCATCACTGTCACTTGACAAATCAGTTCTAGCCTCTTCATCCTAATACTGAGATGTTCCTCTTTCAACTTTATAATCAGTTACATTTTCAACATAAAGCAAATCACCAATAGAAGAATGAATGATTGAATTTAAATATGGCATATATAACTCATCAAGTGAGCTAACTTTATCTTCTATTATTGTAATATTACCAACATATACACTATTTTTAACAATAAAAGGATCAGATTCTCTTTGCAATAGAGAGTCTTCATCTACACATGTTTTTACTTCTAAACTTTCAAAAAGAGCACTTACAACAGCAAGGATACTTATTTGCTGATCTGAAATGAAACACTCTTTATGACATTGGTGTGTGCTTTGCACCTCATCTTGTCAACAAACATTCCTAGAGAAGTGACTCCAAGTTAACCCATATTTTATGTTATTCTCAATATCTATCGTTATCATGAATGTTTGATGCAAAGTCTCAGGTTCCTTATCCCTCAATAGGTAACTCATCTTCTTATCAAATGCATCAAAATAAACAAATAGACGCACTTGATTATCTAGCTTATGAATTTCAAGAATATCATTTAAAACCTTTGTAAATATGATATTAAAGTTAGGAACTAACTCACCATTCCTTATTTGGATTTTCAAGAACCTATCAAAATAATCAGAGATGCTTACTCTTTCCCCGAACTACTTCATGAATGCTAAAAATAATCCATCCCAAGATGAAATTGAGCATGCCAATAGAAAGGAAAACCAATCCCTAGCATCATCTTCTAAAGTCTAAACAAACAACTTCATTTGAACATCTTCGTGAGTAATTTCAAAATCACTAATCAAGTCACTAAACAACTGAACATGATGACTGGCTGAATTTTCATGGTTCCCACTAAACTTAGGTAAATACTTTCTAAGACCATAGGGCATAGTATTCGAGAAACCATGATTACCATTAAAAATTAATGGCATATAACGCTTGGTAGAAATAGATCTATAATTCTTATCCATTGACTACATACTTGATGAAGGGAAATTTGACATTCTTCAAACTTAACACTCATTCACCACAAATACTCTCAGAATTTATTAACTGCAGTATATCTAGAGTTCTTTCTACCAATTCAAAACTTTAAACATACTTAAAAATGCAAACATAGTTTTGCTTAATCTACTTTCCACGAAGTATGTTGAGATGTGTTAAACCATTCTCCTATTTAGTGCTGAAATTACCACTTGATGGAGAAAATTGTGTAAATCTTACTTTCATGTAAATGAGAAAACATGAAAGTAGAGAATACCTTTTAATATGGATGTTTGCAACTACTTCAATGCTGCGAGTAACAACAGATTTAGATCTCATCTGGATTTAGTAAGACCTGCACTGCATCTCATCTAATTCTTTCACCCACTATCAAGAACTTGAAAGGAATTCTTCAAATCTACTTTCCCACTATTGTTTCCTTCACAATACCTTCACCTTTTGAAGCACTGGTGCAGAGATACAACTTTGAGTTGCCACTCACTTAGTGAGAAAAGATTTACCAATTTGCAAGACATAACAAGCTAGTTCAAAAATTACAATAGGTATTTGAAAACTTTTATTCAACAACATGAGAATTTCATGCTCTTGGAAAAGTGAAAGCACTTGACACTAACTCTGAATTTTGATAGCAACTTATCAAAACTTCAAGCGACTTTGATATTAAAAATAATCCAGTTTAGTCAAACTTCTACTGTCAATGAATAAAGAAACTATGGGACATGAAACGTCAGTAAGGAAATAAGAAACACCTCTTGGTATATATATGCTATATCCAACCTATTTCATGCCAGAGATTTTGGTTCTTTCTATATGCACTTCCCCAACAGAGTCACCATTTTGTTGGCTCCTGATTTAATAGAGTTTAAACAACCAAGTATGCAAAGCAAGAATACATCTATGGGTAGCTATCTCCAATAATGGACACAATTCACCAAGAACCTGGGCCAACCATAAGGCTACACTCATTTTACACTTCAAGCTCTACAAAACCTAGGTGGGGGAACCTCTTAGGATCCAATTATGTGACTAGTGCAATGAGCATAATCAAAATCCAGAATAGCAGATAAAACCCCTAAATCTTCTATACTTAACCAAGAAATCACAAGCATGAAACATCTAATAACATGATTCATGAAACTGGCAAGCTAAGTGCGGGTTAAACATTGAATAGCTTTCAACATAAAAGGGAAAACATTTGATTAATGATGTTGATTCAACACAACCTCAAATATGCAGTAGTATAACAAGTGATCCTATAACTGATCAATGCCTAATCCATTGGGTAATTCCATGAATTCAAAACATACATCTATGACATCAGGACATATTTTGTATACCTAGACATTAGATCTATCTAATCACCTTTTGATTCAGACATCAGTGTTCATTCAGATCTCATTCTCACAAAATATCCTTCTCAAGTAAACAGTAACCTTGTTAAACATATCAACCATTTACTTGGCTCTTTGGTCCAATAGCAGAATACATCAAACATACAACCTAAAGGGGATGCAAATGGATCTTAGATCTTTGTTCGAAGACCACATAAGACTTCCAGATTGCTAAGATAGGAGACAAGAACCAGAATGAAACTAGTGAAAGTATTGCTCATATGCATCGATTTCCTTGAAACTATACATTTAGATGCACAAAATTAAAACATGAAAACACCTAACATATTAGAGCTTTCTATATTATCTAAACTATTACTATTCAAATGAAAGAATTATGCTGAAGAATGGTGTCTCAGTATTTGGAATCCATCAAAAATGGAACCAGAATGTGGTCTCTCAAAAGTGAGTGGTTTTTTCTTCCCAGAAACTGAAACCTATACAATGAGAAAGAAAGGGAATGATATGGAAAGAAGGGAATTCTTGAATCTGTTCTGCAACTGACAACTATCCACACAAAATTCCTTCCCAAGAAGATGAAAAAACCTCTTTCTTCCCTCTCTCTATAACTGCTAATCATATCCTTTTTGTTTTTCCTCTCCAAATGTAAAATATCTCAGTAAGGAAAAAAATTTTGCTAATGAACCCAAAAATATGCTAATTTACCAAATTGAAGCCAAAAAAAAATCACAAAAACCCAAAATAATATGATACGATAGTCATTGAAAACTTTCATGATGTTTTTCCACTGAATTTTGCAACTGGTGACCTAAAACACCTGATAGAACACACCATTCAAAATCTAAGAGAAAACCTTCTATAGCATGAACCAGTTGTTTCCTATGTAGAAACTAACTGCATAATTGGAAAAAGTGTTCTCTCCCAGTTTCGATGATATATAACATTGCTATATTCGCCTACTAGAAATCCCTCCAAAGTCAATTTGAAAAAATGTCCTTCCTTGGTATAAACTCAGGTCTGCAACTTAATTTGTAAAAATTCAAAAATTCTCTAAAGTTTGACTTTAGAAAATACCCACTAATGCATAAAAAAAATTGCACGGGAGCCCTCAATATAAATAAAATATTAATAATTAATATTTCATTTAATATCTTCTTCCTAACTAGGCCCACTGGGTGCCACCTGGGCTACCACATGGCATCCCCTAATTGGTTGCGTTGTTGCTTCGTTATCGCCCAGTCACTACCAACCTCATCATCACCATCGAGACCTACTGCCACATGTCATCACCACATAAACCCTTGCTATGTTGCTATGGTAATTCTTATGCATCTTCTGTTTGGTGATGTAGCGACAACCACATGATCAGGACACATGTCAAAATTTGGTGACCTCTGAGATTTTTCCACCACATCATCACTCAGTCACACTATACACCCCTGCTGACCACCACTTCTCACTACCTCATTCATCTGAAGTTGGACCGATGACCATTTTTGACTCTCACTAGATTTTGAAGTTTTTCGGCTAATCGCTATGTTGCTAGGTGACAATCCTTGGATTTTTTAGCTAGCGACATAGCGACTAGCCAGATTTTTACTTTTTCGGTGACCTCCAACTTGTTGATGTCATCTCTGCTTTGTGTGTGTTTATTCAAAATTATGGTTATGTTGCCTCCATCTTTCAGGTCAGCCACAGGCCCCACATACATGCTTGAGGCTTCAAAATCCTTTTTCTTAAAGACATTAGCTTTAGTGTGTGCAATACTATTTGAACATTAAAAACCTAGTCCATACAACCAATGTGGGATATGTGTTTTACTGGTTTTCCCCTTCATGTTGCCACTATAAAGCTGTGGAAACCCCTTCAATCCACATGGAAGGCTTTTCCTACCTGGGACTAAGTCGGCCTTGGTTTATTTTTTAATTTCTTGCCTCCTATGCATGTTTTCCTTAGCAATCAGTGAATTTCTCTTCTTGTTTGCAAGTTTCCTTCAACTCTTTGACTGCAATCTTCCTCTACACATGGGTGGATTTATCCATGACCTACATATTCTTCATTCTCCCCTACATCCAAATGGCCTTAGAATAGGCTCTTCCAAATGTTTAGCTTCATTTAAAGAGATCTTAAGGTAGGATTAAAAATTAGCTTTTCGTGAGCAGTGAATTCACCTAAGATTCACCTTTGGGCAATAGTGGTATTTTTCAGGTATTGATTTGTATTATAGCAGTTAGAGGACAATTTTGACAAATCTAAGAAGGCTAGAAGCACATTGATTAGCTGTACATTCTCTACAACAGCTGTACCATTTTTAAAGTTCATTTTTAATTTCTTTGAAGCCAGGCATAGGGTTTAATGATTCCTCCACATTTTGTTTTAATAATTATCAGCATTGCAAATAAAACATATCGGTACCACGTAGTCAGCTGAACATCAATATAAGTGTGTTATTTAACGTGAAATGCTCATCTTAAATGTTCCACTACCTTTTAAAGGCATACTCTCTATTTTAAACTACTGCACACGACTCCCCTGTACGACACTTCCTTAGCAATCTTCCCTCTTGGCACCTAGCTCCGTGCTGTGGCCTATGGAAACTAAGCAAGAATCCCATGGTTTTCCTTCTATACATGCCACCTCCCATGGCATAGGACTTCCTATTTTTGACTACCAGCTTCTTTCATAATCTTTGGTGTGTGTGGGTTCATCATTCAACCTTATATTTAGATATTTATGCTCAAAATTATTTTTGATGTGTTGGAAGCCTTATATCCATTTGCACACTTTGAAGACCACATATTCATTTTTTAAAAGGTCTGCCCCTGCTTTGAAGTGGCTTCTTCCTGTGGGTTGTTCCTGTTGTTTTCTTTTAGCTTCCTTGCTTTTTCATTGACTCCTTGCAGCAGTGGGATGCTATAAGATATGGCCGTGAAAATCCCCTTCCACACCACATCCTCCCAACCTCCTCTATGGTGGTCTTGCCTTCTAATGTGGAGATGGGGCTCCTTTTCACCTTGACCAGTGGCTTCTCAACTATATTGACTATTGGAGATACGAGCTTTCCTCTAAAGATGTTGTGTGGGATTTTCTTTTGATGCTATGGCTTCTTCCTTTGCAAGTTGTTAAAGATGGGGTTTCCTTTGCTCTTAAGGCATGAGTCATCTGCTTGGACTCGAAACATAGATTTCAAACTCCAAGTGGCTCTCATTGATTTGTTGCTGACGCCTTTGTTCATTGTGTGATACAAAGTTGACATGCCTCAAATTCCCATGAATTGTGTTATGGAATCCAACATGATTAATGGATTGTTAGCAAAAATATCCACATGCTTCACACCTAAGATCAAGATAATGTACAGCATCTGGATTGAGCATGTGAAGATGCATGCCATTGTGATCCTTTTCAAATGCAGGGATTGGGATGCAACTATCCTTCCAAAGTACATTTTGTTCAAAGACATGCTCATACTCAAAGGAGCCCCCCTTTTGCACTGAAATGCATGTGTTTGTCTAACAAGTTCAGTAAAAATTTCATAGATGCCATTCGCTTCACATTTCTCTTCACAAGAGTGTTCACTGCCACAGAGATGCTCCTTGCTTTTTAATGCATGGAAATGATCCTCATAACCACAGAATCTTGGGCAACCATCTATAATTCCTTTTTTGGGACAAAACCTTTTATAATAAGCATATTTCTCATGATCTGCGAGCTTAATTGACACTACACAAGATTTTGGCAATCTTTAAGGGAGAATATCATCTTGCACATATGTTGAGGTGAATTGCACTTATGAGGACCATCATGCGCAATTTTTAAGACAACATGCCATAGTGAAATTAGATGACTTCTAAAAACAAATTCAATCTGCTCCATATCATTTGGTCTAATGCCACTAGTTGGGCCCTCGAAGTGGGCCTGACTAATTTTTTTTTGTTTTCATACAATTGAATCTTCCAAATGATCCATTGAACTCAAGTTACTAAATGAAGTGAATTTTGCACCCTAGAAACAAATTTGCAACTCACTTTTACACTTGTCTGCAAACTATTGACTTCATGCGAGCAGGTCTATTGACTGGCCTTAAAAACTAATCCAAACACTTGACCAGGCTCTGAAAACTGGCACATTGACTTTTTGTTCCACATAATTTCACCCTATCAGATCTCATCTTATGATGAATTCCCAGTCAAAAGATATTCACCATCAAAGTTTCCTTCTCAGAATTACCTGCAAGTAAACAAGTTAATAAACAACAAACTGGGCTTAGATTCAACTTTCAAAACTAGGTAAATGAGCACATGGGGAAATGAAAAGTGCGAAATTGGTTCTCTGTCATGAGGACATTATGGATCTTGGATTTGGGCTCATGATGAATAACTAGGCATAAATGGTGAGTGGTCAAAGTGGGCTACTCAGAATTGTAGACTGAAAATAATGGTAGGAAAGCAATTTTTGCAAATGGAATTGACCTAGCAAAGTGTGCAAATCGATTTGTCATGATCGAAAAAATAGCACACTTAAAGTATTTTTAGAGGAAAACATAGTGGTATAATCTATTTTATGTAGCCAATCACGTATCTCAAGTTATGATGTCACGAACAAGGGTAGCAAACAATCTACAAATGTTGACACCAGCAAAAAGATAGAAATTCCATTTGGAATCGCGTTTGAAAACATATCAAACGGATTTTCCATCAGCTGAAACTTGAAACATAACAAATATCTAACCTCTAAAATATAATACAAAAGGAAATTCAACAATTGGTTCAATTGGGTCAAAGTTATAACTCGTCAAATAGGGCTTCCTAAAATTTTGAATATTGTGCATCAGCATGAAAATAGTAAACTACCAACTTTGAGTGATTCAAAACCTAGTCAAACGAACTCGAAATGGCTTGAAATCTGAAACACGGGCTCTTAGGTATGGAAACCAGATAATCCCAAAGAGAAGAGTCATGAAATTTTTTTTGTGTGAGATATTCAATTGCAAACATAGCCTCCTATCACTATTTGACACTGGTGAAAAATGCAAATTTGGAACTAGCTCAAAACAAGACTTCACGAAATGGCTCGGAATGGCAATTTATTATCATGAAACATGTGGATGGGCTAAATGGAAGGTTTTAGAAACATTAAAGACCTTAGGAGCCTCAAAGTTACAGTCGGGTACATATGCATTTATGGGCATTTATAGGGCTCAATTTCTTCAATGGTGCTCAAAATTTGGGCTACAATTTTGAGCGCCAACACTCCCTATTTGGGATGACTATTATAAGATAATGTAGATTATTTATTAGATATGCATCTTCTTCATTTTGGATATAGTTCAACTCCTTAAGGATAACCTACCTTTCTTAATATCAATCATTTTCCTTCAACCAATGATGACTTCAAGAGTAATAATTCTTCTCCTATTACATACCCTCTTTATATAGATATCTTAGTGTAAGAATAAGACATCATAAATATTATTCTCAATATCATCTTCCATTCATTCAATAATCTTAATAGTGAAGAATTTTAAAGGCAATCCATAGTTATTATTCCAAGAACATCTAGGAAGAATATGATTTTATTATTACTAATTTCCTAATGATCTCCCTTCGAGTGACAAACCCATGAATCACAGAAATTCAAATTAAGTTGAAGTTATCCATATTTATTCTCTTTATATGGTAGTTAATAAGCCTATGAGTCATCTCTAAGAAAGAAGCTAGCTCAAAATGGTACATATCCTCTTACCTCTATTTTCGCCTACCTTCTATATGATACTCTTTACTCTCAATGCAATAGATATTATTTCATATTATTTATAATTCTAGATGCATGTCAAGATTTTGGAGCATTAAATATATTCAATTAAAATATTTAAGACCATAAACATAAGAAAATATATTCATCTTCACATGGGGAAAGGTAGATTTACTATTTCTTAGCAATAAGAGACTACCCTTCCACATTACCTTCGAATAAAATTTTAGCTCAAATTGTAAAATATCTTTTTAGCCTTGTGTGTGTGTGTGTGTGTGTGTGTGTGTGTGTGTGTGTGTTTGTTTGTGTGTGTGTGTGTGTGTGTGTGTGTGTGTGTGTGTGTGTGTGTATGTGTGTGTGTGTGTGTGTGTGTGTGTGTGTGTGTGTGTGTGTGTGTGTGTGTGTGTGTGTGTGTGTGTGTGTGTGTGCGTGTGTGTGTGGGCGCGTGTGTGTGTGCGTGTGTGGGTGTGTGGGTGGGTGGATGTGTGCATGTGTATGTGTGTGTTTCCAACCTAACCACATTGAAATTATTCAAATATACTTGATAATTCATATTGATACAAATGATCCTCTATAAACTATCAATATCAACATTAAAGGATTTTCCTTAAATCTTTTAACTTTAATGTGGAGTATATTTTAACATTTCCTCATTTCTAATATAATACAAATGTGACATAATTATAAACAAGAGTCATTGACACCTATGCTTCACTCAAATATCTCCTCTTTTTATTTCACCATTCACAACTAGCTAAAATTTATTTTTATACCAATGATGGGTCTAATATGATGTGTGTCGACATCTTTTTTAATTTTTCTCTTATGAACAACCCTCACTTAATTTTAAAAACGAGAAAATTATTTCTAAAGTTTTTTCAAAAACCATACAATTTCCTAATTTTTTATATAAATTCACCTATAACCTTTGAATACTAAGAATTAGAAACACTAAGAGGAGATGTGGATTTTGAAAATAAGTGAATTTATAACACTAAGAATCAGAAACACTAAGAACAATCATGCTTCCAATCCCCCTCTTCTCTTTAGGGAAGTAAATAAGTAAAGATCCCTCTTCTCTTCAGGGATCAATAGATGAATCTTTGGCTTTACAAGGACACATATAGTTTATTCTCATGCAATAATCATATTTAAGCTAGAAGCTAGCTCAAGATGACGAAAAACCTCTTGCGTTCATTTCCTTTGACCTCCTCTCTGATTCTTATAAATTCTCTAAAGACCAAATTGTGCATCAATTGGTGGATTGCGGGGCAAAGTTTCACAATTAGAAGAGTCATATTATACATTTGTAATATCTTGTGTGGTATCTTCCTATATAAGAAAGGCATGTGAACATTTGTAATCGAGCTCTTGAACTATAATCTATTGTGATGAAGGATCTTTATTAGTAATATTTTATTTGTTGAAGCTCTATTGCTAGAAGCTCTTTGTCAGCATACTAGTTGGAAACTCTTAGTTTGTAAGATCTCATTTTCAAAGCCTCCTCAAACAATAAGGCATTGGATTTCTCTCATTTTAGAGAGATTATAAAGATTTTTGTAATGTATTTTTTATTCTATTTATCTTCATATTATTATGTTTTTGGTTATGATTTAGTGAGAGTTGTGTGGCCCTTCATTAGTGGTTCTATAGTTTTCCTTCATCAATGTTAATTCTTGAATAGGATATTGACCAAGAAAAGTCCCTTCCCTTCAACAATTTCCCCTTTCTTCTTATATGTAGATGCAAATTTATGATTTTTTAGACTTGAAATTATAGATATGGAGATATAGTATTTTTGACAGTCTGAAGCTATCCATAATTCTCCCTATCAAGTAGGACTTACCTCGAGTTTAGATAAACCAAGTCTAAGTTCCCCATGTAACCTATTATTCTTTCTATAATTTTTTTTAATATCTAAAAGCTCCAACCTTTATGTTTTTGGATCCCAATCTTCTTCAACTTTCACTATAGTTTGGTAGGGTTTGTAGAGATTTGAAGTGTCTTCCTTAAATAATAATTATGTTGAGCATATTAATTCTCTCTAGAATTTACATTAAAATATTATATTCCTCTCCTCAATATCATTTATGACTCATTATCTTAAGGAAATAATGGACCATGTAAAACTTCATATTGTTAAGATCATGTATTAGGATCTTACCTTATGCTAAGTGGATTTTCATTTTTATATGGTTTTTAGATATTCCTCCATCTAACCTATAATTTGGTTAGTCTTCTATTGTAGTGTTACTCATCATTTTATATGATACATTTTGGCAAACCTCTATCTTTCATATTTTATACCTTGTCATTTGGTAATTAGATCTCATTTGTGTTACATGAATGGATCTATGTTGTATATATTTTATTTACATAATTTTGACCTTTTATGCATTTTGATCTAGTCTAGCTTTATTTGTTTCATATTGCACTTCATGTTTCAAGAATACAAAAATATCTCATTTTATTCACTTATTTAGTCACATAGAAATAAAACCATATAATCTTATTTTTCCTATATCATGATGAATATTTTATATGGGATTATATCATCTTTTTCATCTAGGACCCTCCTCCCCATGGGGACTTATTAAGCCAAGGAAATTGTTCAGATCTTCATGGTCTCCCTATTTGGGATGATTATTATAAGATAATGTAGATTGTTTATTAAATATGCATCTTCTTCTTTAGGATATAATTCAACTCCTTAAGGATAACCTACCTTTCTTAATCTCAATCATTTTCCTTCAACTAGTGATGACTTCAAGAATAATATTTCTTCTCCTATTAAATAAACTCTTTATACATATATATTAGCGTAAGAATAAGACATCATAAATATTATTATCAATATCATCATCCATCCATTCAATAACCTTAATAGTGAAGAATTCTTAAAGGAAGTCCATAGTCCTTATTTTAGGGACATCTAGGAAGAATATGATTCTATTATTACTAATTTCCTAATGATTTCCCTTCACATGACAAACCCATGAATCAAAAAAATTCCAATTAACTTGAGGTTATCCATATTCATGCTCTACATATGATAGTTAATAACCCTATGAGTAATGTCTAAGAAAGAAGCTAGCTCAAAATGGTAGGTGTCCTCCTACCTTTATTTTGACCAATCTCCTATATTGTCCACTTTACTCTCTATGCAATAGATGTTATATAATATTATTTATAATTAGACGCAATTGAATATTTTAAAGCCTTAAAAATATTGAATTAAAATATTTAAGACCACAAACATAAGAAAATATATTCATATTCAGCAGAAGAAAGATTGATTTACTATTTTTTAGCAATAAGAGACTACCCTTATATATTATCGTAGAATAAAAAAATATCTTAACTTTTATAAGAATTTTTTTCTTTATGTGTGTGTGTGTGTGTGCTCGCGCTCGTGCACATGCATGCTTGTGTGCATGCGTGTGTGTCCACCCTAACCACAATTGAATTATTTTAAAAAGTATGACAGTTCATATCGAGACCAATGAACCACTATAAACTACCCACATCAAATTTATAGATTTTCCCTTAAATGTTTTAACTTGAATATGGAGTATATTTTAACTTTACCTTATTTTTAATGTATTATAAATAAGACACAATTATATATAAGGGTCGTTGGCACCTATGATTCACTCAAATTTTTCTTCTTTTTATTTCTCCATTCACCACTCACTAGCCTTTTACTTTCATGCCTATGATTGATCGAATATGATGTGTGTCAAAACTTATTTTTTCATTTGCTAATGTACAACACCCACTTAAGTTTTAAAATGTGAAAATATTTTCTAAAGATTTTTTCAAAACCATACATTTTCCTATTTGTGTTTAAATTTTCCTATAACTTTTGAATAGCCATTTATTTCAAGTGTGATGTTGAATTATCAATTTCTTGTATGAATAAAAATTATATTTGTGAATAATATAGACTACCCATATTAAAGTCAAAAACTTTTCCTTGAAAAATAATGATATAGATTGAAATTTTATTATTCAATTGTCTAATATATAATATGAATCATTAAAAATACATGTGATTTTTTCTATTTGATTTAATTTCTAGTGTTGATTTCACTTATAAAGCTATTTGCAATATTTTGAAAGTTTCCCTTTTTTTCTATCCATGCTTATTTCTCTAATAATATATTTGATTCATATATGATGTGTTATTTTACTTTTTGTATATTTTTATTATTAGAAGACAATAGAGAACCCCAAGGTTATCTTGTTAGGCACACCTTCTTTGACTAAAATATTGCTAGCCCAAATAAGGAGAACAAATACATACATACATACATACATACATACATATATATATATATATATATATATATTGATGTGAATAATTATTTACTATTTACACTTTACTTAAGTTTACTTAGGTTAATGCATTATTTTATTTTTTATTTAGGTGAGACACTTAGGAGTTTGTGTACTCTCATGAGTTGTCATGTTGACAACACATAAGTATGCAACTCTAATTCAACACACAGTGTCTACAACACTAGAGTTTGCATCATCTACTAAGTTTTCATGTAGACAACATAGTTATTCGCACTCCCTTTTTAGCACATGCTGTATACAACATAAATTTGCATGCTACACCATTGTAGGCTTATCCTCTCATCATCGCACTTACTTCTGTGCTTAATGGAGGAAAACCCATATCTAGTGGACATGTGCCTAGTTGTATGACTTATCATGTTGCTAACTTCTATGCATTCTAGAAGCTCTCCAGAGGCCTTTATATACAAGCACTTCTAGTGTACTTTCATATGGCATATTGAATGAATATATCATCATTCTAATCATACTCTCTCTTTGATCTACTGTTGTGCTTGTGTTTGATTTCCTTGGTCTTGGGTGAATTCTTCCCTAAGGAAAATTCTCACATGGTACTAGAGCTTAGGGTGATTCCCTACACATAGTCATTCCAGACCATTCATGCTTCAGCAGCTCCACCCAAATCTAGAGAATCTGTAGAAATTGGGAGCATTTGGAGTCAGATCTAACCTCACCATTGCATTCAAAATGTTGAGTCAGTGAAGATCGACTACAAATTTGCCTATGCTATGCTAAAGTTCATCGTGGGGCAATTTTTTTTTTGCAAACTAGCACCTAAAGGCACTGATTTGCAATTCTAGGTATGATCTAATTTGATCTATGAATTTATTTTAGATTTGAATTTAATTTTAATCTCTACAATTTATTTTTCAATTACGGTAATTTTTGGACTTTTCCGTCCAATCAGAATTTTTTTTTAGCAGAACCAAGCAGTCACACCCTTGCCCTACAAGGAGGAATATTCATCTTTTCTTCCAAAGAATATTCAAATTTTATGGAGGCTCATTAATTAATTTTTTGGGCATCAATCAAATTCTTTAATTGGCAATCCAAATTTGGCCAGCAATAGTTAACAAATTCTAGTAATCAGCTTACCAAACTAGTGACTGCTTTTTCCATAGTCTGGAGTCTTATTTACTAGTTAAGAGTAGCCCTTTGTTTTTAAAACTTTACACTCCCACTTCCTCATGAATGTGGGATAAACATTGAGATACTGGCACTGGTGTTGCAAATTTTCAGCTATAAAAATACATTCTTCGGCACCTAAAGAAAGAAACCCTCCCAGCAGTGATCGTATAAAATTTTTGCCATGGGTTGTTCTTTGTAATTGCAAAGTGCTTCCCCGACAACATCAAAAGGGTTCTGGTTATCACTAACATGCGGTGTCACTTCATGTTACCATACAGACTACTTTGTAGCAACCCTGGTAGACATGTGGTTGCTTTTAATACACCCCCATGTCCAAGTCTATGGTCCACATAGTGCCATTGCCATCATCCACGTGGACATCGTATCCAGAAGACAAATCTGACTACGTAGCTGAATCTAGTCTACACATGCCACCTACCATGGTGTAATTCGAATCAATAGACAATACACTAAATCACCTACATAGTCAATAGAACATACCTTTCCACATCAAGCATTTGTATGGTTCATACAATGCTGATGTCATTATAACATCATGTTGACATCATCATAGGTTTGGAGTTCAATGACATCATCAATCTACTACCCTAAATTTGATGTCCATCTCACCATCATTCTAGGAAAAATTTGAACTACTGCAACGGTCGTATGACCAGCAAATTTAACCCCTTCTTTTGCTAATGCAACCCCTCTCCAGATTGATTTTGATTTTGTAGTCCAACTTTGAGAGGCCATATCTCAGTCATTCAGAGTCCAAATTGCTGCAAATTTATTTTTTTGTGTGTAGAATTTCCTAAACTTTTTAGTAGTGTAGTTATTTTCTAGTTTTGGTGCATGAATTTGTCAAAAATTGCATTTTTTGGCAACTGTACCTATTTAATCCTACATTTTGCAATTTTAAATGCTCCTTATGGGCACATCTGGACAAAAAAACAAGTTTCATTTTTTTTGAAAGTGTGTTATTTTAAATCTACTTTCCAGATATCCAATTAGATTGTAGGGTTGTGTGGACAAAAGTGTCACTTTAAAAAATTAGGCCTTTCTTTGATTTCTATTGCTTCAAAATTATTGTATATTATAAAGATTGAGATCTATAGTCTTTCAAGAGGTTGTAATAAGAAAAATAAAAAGTCCACGAATGGCAAAATTGGTAGGTAGTCATTGTAATCACACTACTTATAAAGTGCCAAAAGCATCTATTTTGGGGGGGTTTCTTGATTTAGTGAAAAAGGGGGGTATTCTTGGTGTTGTGTTCCTTCTTTTCTACAATTTTCTTTCATTTTCTGCATTATGGGAAATCTTAAATTTCCAAAACTAACTCCACATAACTATGCTACATGGTCCATCAAAATGTGGTATCATTTAATGCATAATGGAGTTTTTCAATATGTAGATGGTACCCTTCCTAAACCAGTAGGTGACAATGTATTAGCAAGTGATATTTGAGCTTGGGTGGCAATGGATAGGAAAACTCCAGGTGATATATGTTTGGGGGTTGATGACAAGATCATGTATCAAATTAAGAAGTCTTCTACATCCAAGGAAGCTTGGGATACCCTCGAAAACCTATATGATAAAGTGTATGAAGAGGATGTTTTCAAAATTGAAGACAAGCTTGTCTCCTTAGATCCTAAGTCATTTGATTCTATATAGGATTTCATCATTAAGGCAAATGAACTCAGGACAAAGCTTACTGATTGTGGGAGTTCTATTAAAGATGACAGGTTGATCTATCTTATTCATAATAAGCTACCATAAGTGTATTCCATATTTGTTTCTTCTTTTAACACCTCAAAGACTACATTATGGTCTACCTATAAGAAAGTCTCTTTTGTTGAATATGATGATCTATTGGATAGAGAAGAAACGAAGTTGAAATCAATGGGGATTCTCAATTCCCCTGAGTCTAAAGAATTTGTGGCCAGCAATGAGGGTTCTAAAATTTTAGTTGGATATTCTACAAATAAAGGAAAGGGCATGAATAAGAAGTGGGAAAAAAATCAAAGGATGCAGAAAAGACAACACCACAATCCAATCAACAAGGCAAGTCTTCCTCAAATTCCAACAAGAAGGGGGACAACAAGAGTGCTTATTGCCAGAAAATGGGTCATGAAGAACATGAGTGTTATCATAAGAAGATTGATGAGTTGACCAACATCATGAAGAAACATAATTTTCCACTGCCTAATGCTTACAAGGATAAAGGGTCTTCTTCAAATTCAAAGGGCAAAGGGCAAGCACTCATAGAAAATTCAAATTCTTCAAAGGAATGCATACTTGACTCAGGTGCCTCATATCATATGGGTTCTTCAAAGGATGATTTTTCTTCATTGAAGTAGTCAAAGCTACCACACATCTTTGTGGGAGATGATACCAAAATGGAAGTTGAAGTTAAAGGAAATGTAGAGATAAAAAATGGAGAGTTTAAAGATGTTCTCTATGTTCTAAATCTAAGTTCAAATCTCCTCTCAATTTACCAAATCACTCACCTCAAAGATGGACATAGAGTTTAGTTCCTTCCAGACTCAATAAAAGTGCACAATCTTAAAGATGACTCATTGGTTGCAGTGGGTAAAGTGAATCATGACAAGAGGTTATACTCTTTCTCCCATTTTGTGCCCAAGTCTTCTTCACATGCCTTGTTATCTCAATCCAATTCAATAATCAAATTATGGCATGAGTAGTTTGGTCATCTTGCCTTCTACTATCTTTAGCAACTTTGCACAAACATAATGGTCAAAGGTCTACACAAAATCAACTTTTTCCAAGGTGAATGTTCAACAGATTCAGTGGATATGCATCCAGAGGGGAAGTTATAGAAAGGGAAGTCTTCAAGAGTACAAATTGTTCTACAAATTGTTCACATGGTATTAGCAAGACCTTTTGTAGTGACATCCATAATACCCCAAAATTGGCTCATTGCCATTATACCAATTCTGGTCTATTCTGATGAATTCTAAAGTCCTATTTCATTAGGCAAATTCTTATTCTGAGTTTCGCTACTTGACTTAATTGTCAAATGCTTAAAACCCTAATATGCATTAATCAGACTCTTTATTTAATCCCTATAGTACGCACTCATATTAGCCACATTAAACCTATTACATTTCTATTTAATTTAATTTAAAGTATTCATACTTTATTAAATCAAATTATCTCCTAAGGCTAATGTACTATGGAATTAAATTTATTTAATTTAATAAATATGCCTATTTTAATTAATTAAATGAAATTATTTAATTAAATAGAAAAGCTATTTCTAATTAATTAAGAAAAGTTATTTAATTAAATAGGAAGTCATTCCTAATTAATTAATGAAATTATTTAATTAAATAAGAAAAGTGTCTCTAATTAATTAAATAAAATTATTTAATTAAATAGAAAAGGTATTAATGAGAGCATATCTCATTTTATTAAATCAATATTCTTTCTAATTCTTCTCTTCAGTTCAAAAATGGAAATTCTCAGTTCACTGCTGATCAAATTAGAAGTGACCCAGATTACTTGCTTTTACACTAAAGTCTATCTGAGCTGACTGACTCTTACACTCAGATCTAAGTTAGTTAACTCCCTTTAATTTGGGAATCTTCCACCTTAACTGAACCTCATCTTCAATCCTGACCATTGATTGAAATCGATCTCAACTATTGATGGATTCCAGAAAAATCTATTTAAGAGACCTTCATTTCTTCATTTTGGAGAGTATGAATTGAATTACTATCGAAGTTCTGTTGAAATTCATACTTAGATTTGCTCACATTTTCTCACATTTTGCATACACTTGCATCTTTAGTTTAATTTCATTTAGCTTAACTATGCATATGTTAATCTAGTTTGCTTTATTTTGTTCTTAGATTACATTGCATATCTCATTTAGAATACTTTGTACATTCATCTAAACTAGCTACATTTCTTTAAATCCTTCATTCTTAGAGGGTTTGGTTGCTTACACCTTGATTCTAAGGATATTAACAGGCAAAATCCCTTTAGATAGAAGGTAACAGGTCGCTTTGCAGGGAAAATCTTGGGTGAACAATCTCATGTTCATTCCAGGATGAATGTGCATACTATGACCATGTTGAAGTGTGTGTGTTAACAAAGGCCACATATTAATGCATACAACATCAATCAGTTAGGTTTGCTATATACTTACTTTTTTTGATGACTTTTCAAGATACAATTGGGTCTACTTTATTCATCATAAGAATGAAGTGTTGGACAAGTTTCTAGCCTTCAAGACTCATGTTGAACAAAAATCAAGGAAAGCCATCAAAGTTCTAAGAATGGACAATGGAAGCATGTACGTGAACACAAGACTAAAAGAATTTTGTAGAATTAAGGGAATTGATCTTTAGAATCTGCCAGCATTTAGTCCACATAAGATAGATTTTGCAGCTATGAGGATTAGAACTCTTAAGTTTATGCCAAGTTTCATGATACAAGCCAAGTCCTTAGATCCATCACTTGAAGTCAAAGCAATTAGTAGTGTCACTCACATTCTTAACAGGTCTCCTCATCTAGCCTTAGATGGCAAGACACCTTTTGAGACATGGTGTGGAAGAACACCTATTATGACACACTTCAGAGTCTTTAGTTGTCTTGCATGGGAAAAGATATCTTCGAGGGGGTGCAAGGCACAGTCACCTTGGCCTTGTACTTTAATTGGTTACGAAGATAGTGTAAAAGCATATAGACTATTGGATCCAAAGATACATCAGATTTTTCTGGAGAAGGAAGTACACTTTGATGAAAGTTCACCTAGCTTCTCTTCTAATCCTCTCCACTCATAATATCATGTGGAAACTGATAGTGACATGAGCGATAATGCTTCAATAGATTCAGACGCATAGGGTTCTATTGATAGTTTCTACGAGAGGTCACTACATCAGTCTAGTCCACATGCATATATCACCATAGTGATAGGTCCAACATAACAAGGTACATCTAGTCTTCCAAGTCCAGCTTTAATGACAGATTTGAGGGATAGTATTGATGGTCTACCTCTTCTTCTTGATGCAACAACACCTTCTTTAGTTGTCACAAGGGCTCCATCTCACCCTCTTGTTCATTCTCTACATGATTGATTGTTATAGGTTGAAGTGATTGTGAATACTTATGATCAACAGTTATAGATGGGTTCTTGACTAGCTAAGGAGGCAAATAGTTCTTTGAGACAAGTTCTTCAGTTAGTTGAGCAAGTTATAGAGACATAACTTACCTATGGGATTTTTCCCACACATAGTGGAAGCATCTCATTTGTACCCTTGGCCTTGTTTCTTCCTAAGGGGAGGAACACCATTCTGTTGTCTTGGATTAGCTTCTTCATCAAAGCAATCACTAGTCAACATTCTTCTTTGGGGGTAAGCCTATCTTGTCTCTCTTCTTCTTCACATTTTTCTCTCTTATGTCTACATTGGATGTATTTCATAATGGGTGGGGGTCCTGATTACTCCATCCAGCCATACATCGTGTATGTTTTTCATCTCTCTTTTTGGGGGAGGCCTTTTCCCATGAGGTTTTCCCGCTTTCTCTACTTTGTGAGAGATTGCATTTCATTATGTACATGGGTACCTAACATGACCTAGTAGGCGGGACCCATCATGCACTTCATCTTAGATTTCGTAAGCTTCAGGGCATTCTCCTAAGTTGCACTTAAGAGGGGGTGTTGGTGTAAATAAGTATTTACTATTTGCACTTTACCTAAGTTTACTTACGTTAATGTATTATTTTATTATATTGCATTATTTTATTATTTATTTAGGTGAGACACTTAGGAGTTTTTGTACTGTCATGAGTTGTCATGTTGACATAATAGAAGTTTGCAACTCGAATTCAAAACATGGTGTCTACAATGCTAGAGTTTGCATCATTAATTGAGCTATCATGTAGACAAAATAGTTATTCACACTCCCTTTTTAGCACATGTTGTCTACAACATAAATTTGCATGCTACACCATTGTAGGCTTATCCTCTCATCATCGCAGTTACTTGTATGTTTAATGGAGGATAACCCATATCTAGGGGACATGTGCCTAGTTGTATGACTTCTCATGTTGCCTACTTCTATGCATTCTAGAAGCTCTCCAAAGGCCTTTATATACATGCACTCATGGTGTACTTTCATGTGGCATATTGAATGAATATATCATCATTCTAATCATACTCTCTATTTGGTCTACTATTGTGCTTGTGTTTGAGTTCCTTGGTCTTGGGTGAATTTTTTCCTAAGGGTAATTCTTATATATATATATATATATATATATATATATATATATATATATATCAAGAAGTAATTGTAGAAAGTTTTGAGACAAAATAATATAAACTTGATGATTGAACTATTTTATTTTATTTTACTCTAAATATGTCGTGAGAAAGGTATAATCCATACATTTGTAACCACTAAATAGTTTTATAACCATTGGAAACTAGTTGCTAAGATAATTTATTAATTAAAACATGTTCCTAATAATTGTAATATGCCAATATTTCCCCCCTTATTGAATTAAGCTAAAAAAGCGTGGATGTTGCTAGGGTTATCACCCAACCCTAGAGACTTTGATGAGGTGTCTTCATTAATCATTCTCTCTCTCTCTTAGGAAATACTTAATTGATTAAATTAGTGGATCTCTTGATTGTGAAACTTTAAGTTGTCTTCAAAATGTGAGTATTCCCATATGCCCTACACAATGAGACACATTTCCTTTGAAATTGAGCACCTCCTTAGAGTGTTTCTAATGCTTTCTCCAATGATAGACACTAGATGTCTTTCCTTTAAAAGTATATATGCCCTTTGAGTGTGACTAATACATCCTCAAGTGTTGTAGAAACAAACACCATGAATGTGTTACTCGTGAGATGCCTTTCCTCCAAAATTCCACATCTACCCATAGTGCATATAATGCCTCCTCAAGTGCTTGACAAATAATCTTCGAATCCTGCCACCCCCTAGTCCATGCAAAGAAAATCATGTTTCCAAACCCCCTCTTCTCATCAATGACACAAATAAGTAATCACCACTCTTCTCTTTAGGAGTAAATCTATTGATCTATGGCTTTACAGGGACACATATAGTTGATTCTCATACAATAATGATCTCTCAGCTAGAAGCTAGTTCAAGATGAAACAAAACCTCTTGCCACAATAGCCTCCAACCTCGTGTCAGATTCTTGTATTCTCTAAAGAACAACTTTTGTATCAATTATTGAATTGTGAGGTCAATTTTCAATATTAGATGAGTCATTTGTAAATACTAAATATCCACAAAAGTGTGTCTCACCTTTGGTTGCAAAAAAAGCTTTATTTTTCTTCAACTTTCTATTGATGAGGTATTCGTCCCTTTAAATACAATTCATATGTACATGTTCCTTTCACCAACAATTTAAAAAAAAAAAAATCTTTTGGGAGGAATGTTAGACCTCTTTTTATCTACTAAAGCACACTCCTCAATTAATTTATGACCCTTACTAGTTCTACTTCTTTCATTAATTATAGAGGAAATTACATCTTCTAAGTTAGGATTCGTTTTGTTCAAAGTAGAAATAATATGATGAAAGTTGTAAGGTATACTATTAATTTGGATTGCATTTGCATCATCATTATGAATTTTAGATTTCATGCCTACTAGTTGATTAAGCAATGAACAGAAGGTACCGATATACTGAATATTATTGTCTTTACTCATCTTCAACATGAATGAGTTCTTCTTTATGGACATTTTTGCACTAGAAACCTATATAATAAATAAAATGTTAGGCATATCCCATATTCCTTTTAAATTCCTTGGCAAATAAATATGATGCAAATATGCATTTGATAAACCAAGTCTAATCAATTTTGTGGCCTTAAGATCTTTAGTCATCCTCTTTGTTATGTCATCTACAACTCATGGTTTTTGAATAGTTCCATTAACAATGTCCCATTAATATTATTTAGTCAAGAGAATTTGTATCATAAATTTCCATGTGTGAAACTCAAACTCTTCAAACTTTCCAATTGTATTTGATTTACCCATAATTCTTATCACCTTAACCTATATCTTAATAAATTTACATAACACCATAAATTGTTGCATACATCTAAGAGCTTATGTTCATATCTGATTATGGTGTCTTCCTTCTATTAATAAAATAAATAATGATAATAATAGAATTAAAAACTACAGTAAAGGAATGGCAAGAGCAACATCACCAATTATGACTTCATACTCTTGGGAGATATATGTTTTCCTTTTCATTCTTCAACAAAACTAGCATGGTGGTGGTAGTTTATACATGCACCCCTATTTAGATATGGACAACAACAACTGCATAGTGAAATGTATTAAAATTTAATGAAACTTAAGCATTTGACCATGATCTTATAAAACTAAAAACCTTTGAATGAATACAAACATGCAATCATTATTTTCATTATGCAAGAATTAAGGAAAAATAATATGGGGTGTAAAAATAAAACATTATGCTTATGCCCTAATTGTTCATATGACATGCATACATACATAACCTTTAATGCATTCTAGACTGGCTTGATGGCTCTCTCAAGAACATACTAATTGCAAGAGAAACATCTCATTTTAATCTACAAACCCACCTTATGTTACACTTGAGGCTGAAGTTTTATCACAGCTCTTATACCACAAGAGAGCAAATAATATAAACTTGATGATTGTATGATTTTATTTCATTCTAAATTTTCCTTTTTAAAGGAAAAATACATGCATTTATAACCATTAAATAGTTTTATAACTAATTGAAACCAACACTAACTACTAGGATAGTTTATTAATAAAAAACTTATCTTAACAAAAATGTAATACATCAACAAGTTTGCCATTCATTAATCACCTTAGGAATTTATAAAAGTATACAAGTATCAAATTACTATTTCTGTTTTGAAATGAAATAAATGATTTTTTAATAACATTTTTGTACTTTATGTTTGTATATAAAGTCACTTTTTCAAATTAAATATTTTTCAAATAACGTTCTATTATTTAAGAAATTTTTTAAATGGAGCGTTATTTGATGATGGAGATTTTTCCAATCTCAAAAAATTTGAACACATAAAATTATGAACATAATTATTAAGATATACAATACTGTAAAGTGAATATCTTTTTCGTTGACTTCTAGATCTTTTAGAGACTATTATGCTTTAGTTTCCATAGACATTTTGTCTTAAAATATGATTCTTTAACCTTATCAATACTATTTAATAATTATTATGATATAATTACCTATGGATGAGAAAATGGATAATATTCACAATTAAGTGTAGAAATATGCTAAATTTATATAATTATCATAGAAAGGAATCCTTATTTGCACAAATATATTATATAACTCTCAATGTTTTTTGAGGCAATTTCTACAGTTGATGACAATAGAGCCAAAGATACTTTATGCAATCCAATGAAAAAATGGTAGGTGTACATTTAACACCTCTGTCTTAATCTAATAACTACTAGAACAACACAGGTTAGCTAGAGACCTCCTTAACACATTATAGATTAAAATACTCTATTATTATTTTGTAACATGAATCTATATGTTTTATTGTTGCTGCTTGGTGAATAATCGTAGAAGATTATTTTAGTTTGCTTCATTCTAGACTTAGTAATTCTCATTTTCAATAGCTAGAATTACTGACAATTCGTATTTTATAGCTAGTACAAGGTAGTCTATACAGAAATTTAGGAAATCCCAAATGTGGTTGAATCTTTGAACCTTAAGTTCTACTTCTTGCACTACCATAAATTTTGTATGCAAAATAATGGATGACCTTTGATTTAATAGTTTCATCTTTTAATAAATTGCACATATATCTGCTTCAAAATAATACCCACTTGAAATCAGTATTTCTTATATTCTTTTATATTATTCAATTCACTCACTTATGTTCATTTCTAATCTATAATATATAGATATAATATATGATAAAGTGAGGAAAATGTTATATATTTAAATGGTTCATATAAAAACATTATTTCTTCTCATTTTGTACCTCATTTTATACCTGATTAATAGCAGACTCCAACATTTTTCACCAAATTAGTACATAAATCTTTCATAAAATAGCATCCCATAATGTATCATTGCACACCATTCTCCCACTCCTAATACAGTTCTTGTAGCATCTAGAGTGTCGACATATGATATTCCTATCATTTGAATAAGAGTTATTATACAATCTCCCAAAGTTGAACTCCACTTTTCCATCCAACTCTTCACTATTCAATGTTAGACTTCTTAATTCACTTTCACCAGAAGGGAAAACTAATAACTTAGTAAATTATGATTGAAATGAGGCATTAATTTGCTAAAAAAGGTCAACAGGAGCAATGCTAACTTGTAAATATACCGTGTTCTGTAATATTCGTCCAGCCTTTCAAAGATAAAGACAATCACATGAAAACTACTATCACATCAAAGAATCAGGGAACAATTTGACCGAAAAAACAAAATAAAAACGCCTGTATCATACAAAAATATTTACAATCACGTGGGACGATACAGGAAACTGATTACCCCGGAAGGATTCAAGTATCTAGTAGCTCAAAGGTAACCTAAAGTTTGAAAAATTGAGACAGTAATGATAAAATAGCAAAAAAATAACACTTTAATATATATATATATATATATATATCTTTATTCCGAAGCTACCAGACAGCATTAATAGAAGCAGCAGAAGAAAATTAACGTGGCGCACGTTTAGCATCACCATCAGGGACGGGAAGAACCACCTCACGAGTTACAGTATCAAGAATAACATTCCCAACATCTTGACCAAGTTCTTCGACAAGTCCCCCAACAAATATCCGAACAACCTGAGATGCATAACGAGCAGCCCTTGCAAGCTTTCCCTTCTTAGGCGGCTCACTGATCCCGTGCGCCTGGAGCCCGTTAATGACACCTTTCGCACAGAGAGCATGTAGATAGAATTCGCAGGGAGCGCAGTAATACACCCACGCGGTGCCCTTTTTGTTGCATGCATTGCATGTGTAAGCGGAGTTGTTGGGTAACGGAGAGGAAGATAAGAGTTCGAGGGAGTGCTGAGGATGCTCCTTCACGGTGAGCTCGGAGGGGAGTTGCAAGCAGCACGGATGAATGCAGAAAGAGCACGTTGGGCAGCGGAAGGAGCAACCGTTGGTTGCTTTTCCACAAACTCCGCATTTGGGCTTTTTCATTCCGGCTGCTTTGTTATGGAAGACTAGCTGGTGTTGGTTGTGGTATGGGTGGATGGCCGTGGGTGGAGCTTTGGCACAGAACTCGTGCATGTGGAAGTTGCACTTGGTGCACCTGAGCCAAATAAACAAGAGTGTTAAACCCTTCTGTAAATGAAAAAAAAACGAAAAATGGAACCTAAAGAAATGATAAAGCCAAACCTGTATCGTAGTCCAGCTCCATATTCCTTACACCCTCTGCAAGTGTAGAGTGACTGCGCAAACACGAAATTGAGAGGATGTTGTGGATGACTTGAATGCTGAATCTCTTCCCCAACTTTAGATACCATTTGCAGAGTTGCCATCAATCTTTTCAAAATAAAATTATTATTCAAATCCTTAGAGAAGCTATTAAGCTAAGCTAAAGACTTTCTTTAGGCTTGATAATTAGTCCAAAACTGGCAACTATCACTTATATGCAGGTCTAGAATATTAGGGTTCTTGCGAATACAATTATCTAAACCGCCTCGTGGAGAAATATCAGCATTGAGTTGATGAAGATTCTTGGTCACATTTCATATGGAAAGTGAGATGTTTCTTGCTCGGCAGTCACCTTCTGCGATACCATCACGTAAAGATACATATTTTATGAGCGGACTAAATTAATTTATCTGTCTTTTGAGAAAATCAAGTAGAAGAATTTGCCAGCTGTTGGATTGGTCGAATCAGCTGACGACTCTCTTGCGTGGATAGTTAATGATCTTATTCGATGCAGTTTCCGACGTTCAAAAGCCAACATTATGAATATTTCATGTCCGTGAAATCTGGTATATATCAAGTTTCCCAAAATTTATTTGGTCTCCAATGTATTCTAGCTATTAATTCCTCTATCAAACATTACTTGGACCCGAACGAAAAGTTTCACATCTAAGAAATCATGACGGGTATATACTTTGTACCTATACAGAAAGATATTTAGGTAGAGGGAAAGATTATGCACTATAGATCTCATAGATATTTCCACCATTATCTCAAATTATAGCTAAAAACTACAACGCGTTATCAAGAACTTTTTGACGGGGTTAATTGGACATATGTCAATTTGGCATCAACGGTGGCAAGTTGGGTTCCTTGAATGAATTTAACAATACAATACATTGTAAATGTATGTTTTCTTATATTTGTAACGTCAAAATAATTTGTTAGAGCTGCTGATTGAACATTGGTCATCAAAACTGGAATGGGATTCGAAAATTGTGTGAACAAATTTAAAGCTGGAAAAGATTAAAGTTGCTTAATATTTCAAGGAAAGCTAAGCTTCATAAAATATAAAATAAAGTTAACTTTTGCATTTATAAATAAATTTGAATCTATTCTAAATATATCTATATTTAAAACATTTTCAATCATTTTAATTACAATAGATATTTTATTTTATTTTATTTTAAAAATATTATTAATTATGAATGTTTTTCTCATATATTCTAAAGTATTCATAACTTTTATTTAATTAAGATTAAATTTATTTTCTTGGAATTTAAATAATGGATACAATATATTGATCTTTGTTGAAGTTGATGAAAGGTCAATCCCACAACTCACAAGAATCACTTGTATCCAAACACCTATCATAGAAAGAGAGGAACACAAACTATGGAGGATGGAATTCTCACATCCACAATATGACATTCTTAATGACTGAAAAGAGAAATGTATCTATACTTATAAAGGAGATCAAAATCCTAAAAGATAAATCCTAGGTTGCATAATAATAACTAGGAGTTACACATTTTTTTGTGTGCCACAATCAACCAATGTCAATAATATGTTTAATTCAAAATGAAAACTTAAATTTTTTTTATGATAATCTTATTATCATAACTTTTTATTTCATGTATATATATATATATATATATATATATATATATATATATATATAAAGTACCTAAATTAAACTTTACGAAAAATTCATATAGAATTGACCCTCTCCTAAAGCTCACTAGCAAGGAAAATTTATATAGAAAATAGACTTCAACATATTAAAATTTAAGACAAAGGATGTAAAAACCATCCCACCCAATGAATATACAAAATTATTTTCCTAACTAATCCTAGAGATTTCAAAAATATTAAATTCTTTGTACACTATAAGAGTAAAGTGTGAATATTTTCTTCATAACAAAATCATAGGCCTATCGGTTTTGAGTAAACACTTGATTAGGATTGCAAAACCCATAGCCACCATGCTCGTGACAAATAATGTACCAACTAAATGCTTTCTCAAACACATCATCGACATGGGTTTCTAAGTGTCCATTAGATTAGAAGAAAGCTTCAGCGGATCTTTGGTAGGCATGGGAGGTGAATATATTACTTGCTTAACTGTATCGTGCATTCCAAGTGTTACATTTGCCTCACAATGAGAATGTACTAAACTAATAATGAAAGCCACAATCTCCAAATCACTATGCACAATTTTTTATGTCATTAATTTAGTATCCTGTTTGTAACTACAAGTAATTGTTTCAAACATTAACATTAAAAAAATACTAAATTTAATAAATTCCAACATAAATCAATTTTTTATTTTTGTAGATTCATTTTTCTCAGTTCATCAAAACTAATGCCCAAACTCAAATTTTGTAATTGTGTTCTCCAAATCTACATTCCTCAATTACCCAAAACATCTTCACTAAGCTTTCTTCCATTAGCTGCTCATCCCGTAAATACTCATCTTCTCTTGATGTTTCGAGGGATTAGGAAAGATAAAAAGGGTAAGTGCAAGGAAATTATTTTGTTTTACTGTATGATTAATTAATAAAGATTTATCAAAAAAAAAAAATACTAATTATTAATTTGATCTAAATTAAATGTACAAAGGTTAGGTTAAAGAATTTTTATGAATGATGATATTTACATGGAAAATTTTTCAACAAAACTTGATTTGATTTCGCTGACACTTTTGAAGAAAGTATAGTAGTTTTGAAAACTTTATTCATTTGATATGTAAGTAACTAAAAAACATAACATTTCTAGTAATCCATTCCCTGCATTAAACTTGGATCGTTAAATTTTGGTCATTCAAATCTAATGAAGTGAGAAATTCAACCTTTGGAGTTTGAAATTTCTTAGTAAAAGTGATTTTTTAAAGAATGCCAACACAAAATTTCACATGCATTTAATATTTTTTATTCTATACAAATTTATTTCTTCCAGTTTGATAGACCAGTTCATCATTTATATATTATAAATTGTAAACATTTAAAAGTTCACTAAATACTCTTCAAAACAAGTTAAATAATCTTAAAGTCCACCTTTTAGCACTAATCAATGAGCATAGATAATCAATTTATTGAACAAATTCATTAGAACACAATAAATTTTTAAGAAATCAAAATGAGAAAACCTTAATATTTGAGAACTAGGATACCTTTAGAGGCTTTAAAAATAAGTCAACAAACAGACTAAAAATGCACAATATATAGACATATAGAAAATGCACAAAATGATAAAACTCAAAATATGCAAACACTAATTTTGTGGATTAAGAGATACAATAGTGATAATGAAAAATAATGATGAAAGCTCATGCATATGATAAAAGTCCTAAAAGACTCACAACAAACATGTTATTGACCCTTCTTAAAGCAACCATTTTAGAAAATCTTCCTAAAGAAAACTTTAGCGATCCAATTTTAAGAGGAGTTTGATGTTATAAATAAAAGTGAAATAAAATATTTCAAATGTGGAGTTAGAAAATAAAAATTATAGTTTGAACTAGAAATGTAGAGGATGAAAAGAAGAAAAAAGAACGTAGGTAATCAAAGTTATGATCCAATATTAGAAATATTTAAATTCAATATGGGCTAAAAAATTTCTAACAAAGTTATGTAAAATCCAATAGAAAAGATTGCACATATAAGCCTATTGGATTAGTTAATAAAAGAATTCATTAGTATTTATGTTGGAATTTTAATGGGAAAGTTAGATATGAAGAGGGGTAGGGGTTGAATCAAGATATATAAAATATTTATCCTTTCAAAAAGTTATCAAATTTGGTGACTTTACCTCTAATCCATTTTTCATTAATATCATAAATCACATAACTAGTTACTTCTATGATTTATCCGATCTAATAGCTAATCACATCCATGAAAATTCTAAGTAAATGATCAACACATAACACAAAGTTTTAGGTTACCCAAAACCCCTCCAAGATGAAATTAAATAGTGGTGGGGATGACATCCACAAATCTTCATTACTGTAGTAGTAAATTTGTCCTATTAGAGATACAATTTGGATCACTTTTGATGATCTATCCTATGAAGGATCTACCTTGTTAAGAGTTTATGAGAATTATATAGTCTACCTTGATTAAAGGATTTAAAACATATAGTAAGTATGCAATCTATTAAGATATTTGTAGAGGTCTTATAGGACCACACTGTTAAGCAATTTACAATTATTACACTTGCAAAATTGTATCAGTACTTGATCCTCTGGTTTACACTTCAAATGCTGATAATAAATCTCCTCTTTATAATCTCTAGTCCTTTCATTGATCTAATATATTTTTATTCTTCCCTTCACTTCTCTTCTTAGTCACATTTCTTGGTTAACCTTCAAACATAACTTCAAGCATCCAAACTTGCAACCTCTCACACATGCATTATGGAATTAGGGTTTAGATTCTTTTCTTATAACCAATTATAGAAGTTTCTAGATCAAAAGTAATAATCCAGATCCATCCCTTTTGCCACTTAGTCCTTCCATATTTAAGATTTTCTAATCACCTTATGTAGGGATTAATGATCCTAACCAAATATATAATCACCTCTTTGATTTACTCCTTAATCATTGAAACATGCATTTAAGTTGGAAAAAATAGTTTATCTCATTTTTTGTGTCATTCTAATCAAATATAGCAAAATTGGTTTACTCGAAACTTAAACATTTTGATCTTCAAATATCTCTAATGTTCGTGTTGTTCCTAATTCTCTATCTTCTTTTCTTATATTGTATGACTCAACATCTATTCTCTTGGCACAAACTATCTTTTGGATGATTTGACATGTATTGGATTACTTGATGACCAGAGACTTGTTTGGAAATACAAACTACACAGCTTCAATGTAATTACACAAAAGTCTTCAATCCTTTCCTCAAGCTTAGCAAGATGATTCAGTGATAGTGATGACCAAATAATCTTGTCTTGACACTATTAGACAACATAACTTAGGGAAAAAAGATATCTCCCTTTTGTATTAGTAGTAAAAACACTTGCTCATGACCATAATATATTCAATAAAAATTTGAAATACAAGTACTCGCCCTTAGTGTATGACCCATACCTTTATTTGTATACTTTGTACTTATACTAACTCTATCACTCAATATATAAATGCAGAACTTTATAATTTCAAAACTATTTCTCCTCTTTGTAAAACTTTCTTCATTCAATAATATTCTCTATCATTCATATTTGATCATGTCCACTATCCACCTTCTTTTTTTTCACTCATGACTATTGGGGTAGAGTAGTGGTAATGTTGCACTTATCTAAAAATCATTATGAATCTATACTATCATAGCTAAAGATTATCCCAACTCATCTTTATAGATTCCAAAGTATCAATCTTTACTTGTAGCGTAGTACCTAGATGAATCAAACTGTTAGTAGTAGACCAATTTGGATCTCTTTGTACTGTCTCCTTTCCTAATGTAATATCTCTCTGCATAACCTCTAGGTCAAGTGTCAAATTTTTTTAAATAAAGACAAGATTAGCCCTTATTATTCCATCATTATCCATCAACTTGGCTAACATAGCTTGGACACTTATTAGTCTGTTAAAATGAAATGAACTTGAACTTATTAGTTCAATGAATGTCCTGTTGACCTTCAATCTTCTCATAGTCTATCTATGATGTACTAATTTTCTTTTCTAAATAATATAGAATTTGATAACTTTTTATACAAATTTACAATGAATATTATTAACAATTTCCTCTACATTATTTATAAGATATCATAAATATACTCTCCTTACTTCAACTTTAGTAGAGAATTTCTCTATCACTTTCTTCTCAAAATTTCTAGTTGTGCAGTGCATTAAATTCTTATTTAAATCAACATATGTATCATTTACCTTGTCCATAATTTGAACTAGTTAAGACTTATTGGGTCCTTCTCATTAAGTATTTCAACATCAAATTATTCTACAAAAATGTCCTTGATCCCATGCAATACTAACCTATATTGTTGCTCCCTTCCCAACTCTTCCTGTCTAGTTTTCCTTAACAATAGGTCTTGCAAATTTATCATCTGATCATAAGTTAAGTTATTAGCATCCCAATTTATAATGGCAATAACTTCATCTAATGTGACTAACTTGTTAGGTGACTAGATCTTCTTCTTCCTACTCCTCTTACCTTTTGAATCAAGGGTGCTAGAGCTCAGCAATGATAATTACAAAGTGTCTATGGAGACATCAGCTCTTAGTCACATAGGCTCTTTAGCTCCACTTATGTCTATACTCACTAAAATTTAATCCCATTGAGTAGTAATTATTTGTAGCTCACGCGTGGCATCCTTCACTTTAATCTATGTAGGGGGCTCTACAATAGGTCTTTGAACTATCACTTTAGTGACATCTTCCTCCTTTAGATCCTATCTCTATTCCTTAGTTATTGTCATTTGTTGGCTTGGTTAAGAATTCTCCTTATTTCTTTCAATTAGATGTCCTAAGATGATTTGAATTTCATTGCTTGTAATAGATTGGTCTACTTGTGCATTTGACATTCTAACTACTTTTTCTCTTCTTGTATCGATCCACTCTACTACTTGATAACTGCAACTTATGCCTCATCTAAAATTTGCACACTTGATTCAATAGTAATGATAGATGTATCTCTTAAGGTCACTATTTCCTATTGAGGTGGTTGTTGATCACTAATCTTCTAATATTCCTTTATCTACACAATTATAGGATTAGTGTCCATCAAAGTGTCTTCAAATGATTTAGGAGATTTCTCTTCTTTTCTTGGCTCAGTAGACACTAATTTTTTTATCCTTTTAGTCACACTGAGCAATGTATTTTCAGGTGTTTCATCCTCAATAGTGACTATCTTTACTTTCTTTACACTCTCTTCTTCCATCTTTTGTACTATTTCATCTAATTTTTTGGCATTAGTGTACATATCTTCTGTATTTTCCAATTCAACTTTGTCATCTTCATTTTCTTCTTCCTTTATTATATTAGGCATCAATCCAAAAACTTTGTTCCAAATTAACTTACTCTCCTTTGTAACATCCTCACATATTCTTTTATTGATATTTCCATGTGATGCTTCCCCAAATCTTGCATGACATGGGCTAATGTAGTCTCTCTTATTTGGCTTTCATTAATCAATGCCCATTTCCATTTTTTATCAATTTTATTGTATAATTCTTCCAAAAATTCTTTTCCTAACTCTATTTGTGTATACTTAAAATCTACCATCTTATCTGCAACAACCTATTAAACTTTCTGTAAAGTTTCATACTTGAAACGCTTAAAACTAGTTAAGCCAATTAAACTTATTATATCTTCACATGCGTTGTAGATGTCTTGAGGCACTCTCCTTGGTACTATTTGAAATTGACTCAAGTCATTTGATTCCGTCCTCTCAGCTTCATCATAATCTTCATTCTTTGTGTATACTTAAAATCTACCATCTTATCTACAACAACCTATTCAACTTTCTATAAAGTTTCATACTTGAAACTCTTAAAACTAGTTAAGCCAATTAAACTTATTATATCTTCACATACCTTGTAGATGTCTTGAGGCACTCTCCTTGGTACTATTTAAAATTGCCTCAAGTCATTTGATTCAGTCCTCTCAGCTTCATCATCATCTTCTAGGTATCTTCTTCTATTGGCCTTGCTTGGCTTATGATGGTCTCTTCTTTGGACTTTTTTGTTTCATTGGCTTGTTGATCCTCACCAATTACTTCCTTATTGGCTTAGTAACTATAGAGCTTACTACCTCACTCATTTTTCTTGTTAATACTTTCTTTAAGCTCTTTTTCACCTTAGTATTAACTACTAAAACTATTTTGCCTTTAGTTTCTTGAGGCTTGACAATAATGAGTTATTTTCCCTTTTCTTCATCATCATCATCACCACCAGCTTCACTTCTAAGGTTTTCTCCTTTTCCTTCTATGATCTACAATGATGACTCTCCAAGATTTCCTTCCAAGTCTTGGATCACTTTCTTCCTCTTTCTATCCAACTTGTGGCCTTTTTTCTACATCATCATCTTGATATTGGAAGACTCATATGTGTTGAATGACTCATCATCCTTATCAATTTATTCTACCAATAGTGATGTAATAGCTACATATACTTCATCAACATTCACTTCATAGTGCATAGGCCTTAGCCATGCTACCCTTCGTATTACTAGAACATTTTTATAGTTTGTATCAACTAGAAAAATAAATATAATCATTGTACCATCTTAAAATGGATGCACCTACATTTTAAGACCTTTTAGCACCCATTTCAACAATTCCTCTCTTGGACCATTGATGGACCTATGCTCAATGTCTCTCTTTCTATTCTCCTATTCTATTTCACTCTTATTATAATGTCTTCTAGTTATTATCTTGTTACCCTTTTGACCATATCAATATGTTATCTACCTACCATCTTCTAGCACTTTTATGTAGCATGTTTGTCTTATTCTTTATGATTAGGTCAATCTAGGTCAACCTCATCCTCCTAGGCTGACCTAATTACTAATAATTGTAGCATTTGGGGCCCAAAGGCAGTCAAATTTTCTACTTACTTATTTATACTCCCCCATTGGCTTGATTTATTTTCTTGCCCAAAAACAAGTATAAAAGGAGGCTTGTGATCATTGACCAAGTAACTCATGATCTTTCTGTCAATTGAAGATTTTTTCCTATTTCATTCAAAGAGGTCTAGCATTCAAGTGTTAAGGCAAGCAAGTTTCATCAAGAATTCTAGGTTTTTTTGTTGTCATTTCCATTTCAAATCTAGTATGTTGTTGGTCATCAATGGAGGAGCTTTATAGTGAAGCATTCATCATCTTCTTCATTGATGTACATTTACATATATGGCTCCAACATGTGGTTATGGTAGATCCATTAGAATTGTGGAGACATCCGACATTCTTTATAACAAATTCAAGATCTACAATACAACATATTTACATACACATGTGTAAGGTGAGTATAAAAAGTTATCTTTTTCTTTGCAGCCACTTACATTTAAATTTCTCAGTTATGGTTAATTTTTAAACCTAGGGCTTGACCAAGGAAAGCCCTCATCAAACACCAACCTCAAAACCTTTCTTTTCTATGTTGATTTGTAGGTTGGGAGTGAAAAGTATTATAAACTTAGAAACACTAGTTTGCAAGATTTCTAGAGTCATCAGTTTAAAAGTCATAGGCTATGTCAACCTAGTTGTAGGACATCCTTCCAGATCGACCTAATCCTTCACTCTCAGACTCCAAGGATATTTTTGGGTTTTGTTCCTTTGTTTGCCTCATTCCAAGATTCATGGACAAAAGTTCAAAAAATATTTAGATCCAAAAGTTCTTGAGAAAAATACATCTCCCTCTATGCATTACAAGGTGAGTCTTTCCTATTCTACTTCCTTTTATATCTTTAACCTATATTTGTATCTCAATTGGGCTGCTTGTATTCACACAACATCTACACTTACATTGGTTAAGATATTAGTTTAATTTCATAGTCATATTATCCTTTTAAGGGCATAAGAGAGTGCATTTATTTGTATTTCATTCCTCTTTACAACCTAGATTTAGTATTAGCACCATTCTCCCTTTGGGTCCTAGCTAATATAATTTAAATTATGTGTGGAATCATACATGGAAATCCCTCTCTTTGCCTCAGAAACATATTTTGAATGGCTTGGGCACCATAAAGTGGAAGTCTACATCCTATTAAAGTGCTTCCATTTTACCACTCAATATTTTGATGATCCCAACCTTGTGCCCCTTTCTTATTAGAGTTGGATTACTTATTTTTGACATTTACCTTAAGTTGTATTGACTTGTTGTGGATTTTAGTGTATTCTGATCTCCCTCTTTACATCTAGAACACTCTTGCATAGACTTTTCAACATTGAGTATGCACTTTTCATGCTTTAGTATTCAAATGTTTATTGGCTCTTGCATACATTTTAGTGAAAACATGATTTATTGGTTGTAGTCTATATGTGCTTATATTTTTCTAATGTTAAACAAATATTTTAAGGAATTTTCCAAACATTTTTCCCTTATCTTTGACATTAAGCTTCACTCTCTTATGAAATTAGATTTATCATATGGAGATGAGTTGCAAATTGATATTGGCTATTCTCCTAATATACATCTTGACTATAGCAGTGTATTCCTTGAGGGTAGTCTTGTAACTACTCATTTTCCCTGAATGGGCCTTACCTTAATTCATGATCATTTCTATATGGTGAACTTTATTGATATATATGAGTCTTTCATTGATAAAACCACAATTTATTAATTATTCTCTTCTTCATGAAAGAGTTAACATGATTGATACCTTCTCCTTTCATCATAACAAGATTCATTTTTATCCTTCTCTTAGTGATATTATAGACCATGAGGAAGACATTGTAAATACTTTTATCAATGTAACCTTGCCTTCATTACTTGACTTCCACAATTCCTATTCTAATGATTCCTTAGAAAAAGAGGATAATGGTAATTCCCTTAATAACCTTCCTTCTAGTGATGAGTAATGGAAAATCCATATCTGAATCAAGTCAATATCACTCAACCTATTCTCACTCTCAAGGGTTGCCTTTCATCAAATAAACCTATCATCGCCCTTAAAGTTTATCCTCCTATAACTCATAAAGGGGAACATAGTGATTCCAAGGATTATCATATAGTGTCTCACACCTATTGTACAAGAAATAATCCTCAACCTACTACTTCTCTTCCAACTTCCAACTCATTCTTCATCCTCTACCTCATCTTTCTCAATATCTTGGGTTGAATTATGATTTGGGAACTTCTTCAAACATCCTCAACATACCATGAAGCCTTGGAAAAATCTTTATCGACTCTTCCTACTCTCTCCTAGTCAATATAGCATGATTTCATTACAATGCATGAATTCTATCCTTGGTCTACATTAAATTGTGTAGACTTTCATTTTTTTATAACCTTTTAAACATCCTTCTCACATTCTCCCAATAGGATTTCTTGGTCTGTCCATAAAAAATTTGCATAAAACTTATTGTAGATTGTTCATCACAATCAATATTCCAACATATCTTTTCATTATGACTTTTTCAACCCAAAAATGTGGCAAGGGTGAAAAATTCATCATTTATCTACTAGATGTCCTTCCCTATGATAAAAAGTAGACAAATGCACTATTTCAACTAATCTCTTTGAACTTTTCATAGTTACAACATCAGATATATTTCTCTTCCTAAATCAAAGGCCTTAATATTTTGACCTAAAAAGTGGGCTAGATGGACTCTTTCATGCTTTACCAATATTTTTTTGATCTTCTTCTTTTAAATCTCATTTTCTAAATCATCTTCAAACCAATAATATTTTTAAAATAAATTTCCTTATCATCTTGAAAAATTGAATAGAAATTTGCAAACACATCCTTACCTTAATCTTTACTATCCTTCCTTCAAGAAACTTTAAGACACCATCTATATTAAACAGACATAAATTATGGGTATCAAATACAACGTCACAAACTAGCAATTATACCATTTTAAAATGGATACACTTCCCTTTTTAGACCTTTTAACCCCACTCTTCATAATACCCTTGTTTAGACCATGGCTATGCCTATTCTTGACAACCTTTCTCTCCTATATCATTCCTCTTTCCACCCATATCTTTCTAGGACCTACCCCTTCTTTTTGTGCCACCTAGGACTTGGCTACTATGATCAAGTCTACTCAAGTCAACCTAGTGTAAACTAGATCGATCCAGGAAGGTTTTACTTAAGTTGAAAAAATCTACCAAATGGGTAATGTCACTCATCAAGGAGCCTAGATTTGGCAAATTTTTTGGCACTTTTGGGTTGTAATGTTGCCCACAATTTATGAAAATTGGATCGCATTCTCAAGCCTATCACCAATACTAATACATAATTATTTTTAATTTAACAACAAATTCTCAATTGAAATCTAATCTTTCCATGTGGTGAATTAAAATTTTTGATCCACAATTTCTAAGGCATGTGTTAATAGATGGTCACATTTGCTAATCTATGGTAATAATTTAAGTTGGGTTATATGTAAATTACATATATTTGACAAGTGTCTCTATTTTGGAGTCTCTCTAAGGAACATTTTATCTTTCTAATCTTTGGCCTGAAATAGATTATACTATGGAAAAATGTTGTTATTTTAGAAATTTCTTTGAAACTTGTTGTACTTTAACTTTTTAGTGCAAAATGGGATTTAGACCATTGATTTAGGATCATTTAATGGCCATTAAAAAGGGTTATTATATCTTGGATGATATAAATTTATCATTTCTCTATATTTTTACTTTTGGTCATGATTTTTCAAAATAATTAAAGGTTTTCCATGGTTTTACTAAATTTTCATACGATGGAAAAAAAATCAGTAGTGAAATTAAAATTATTCCTATTTTTAAAAATGAAAATGCCAATTCAATTAAAAATTTTCCCCCTTAAATAATGTTGGGTTCACAATGATTTTATATATTTTTCCTAAGCCCTGGGTTCTTAAAGTTATCAGTAGACCCAGGTCAACCTATTTCTTCCAGGTTAACCTCATCTTGAACCAGGTAAACCCAAGTTGACCTCGTAGTCAATACCCATTTCAATTTTGTATCAATTTTCGTGTACAATTCTTCTAGAAATTATTTTCCTAACTCTATTGGTTTATACTTAAAATTTACCATGTCACATCTACAAAAACATGTTCAAATTTCTCTTTATCAACTTTTTCTAAAGTTTCATACTTGAAACTCTTAAAACCAGTTAAGCTAGCTGAACTTATTATATCTTCATATCCATTGTCAACATCTTGACACACTCTGCTTGGTAATATTTAAAACATATGCAAGTTTTTTGACTCAGTCCTCTCATCTTTATCACTGTATTCATCATTTTTGATAACCACTTTTATTCAAGGTCTCTTCTTCTATTGGTCTTGCTTGACTTGTGGCATTCTTGTCTTTGCAGTTTTTCCCTTGATTGGCCTAGTTATCTTCATGAGTTCCTTCTTTGATGGCCCAGTAACCACAAGGCTTACTACCATGGTCCTTTGTCTAGTGACCCTCTATGTTGTAGAAATTGGTGCAGTTACCACTTTCGTTAAGCTCTTTTTCACCTTATGATAAACTTCTACAACCTTTCTTTTCCTATAGTAGCCTAAGGCTCAACAAAAAAGAATCCTTTTCTTTTTCCTTCATCTTCATCATTATCATCACCTTCATTGCTATGTGTTGAAAATAATTATTCAATTGTATATTGTCATTGATGTTACACAAATGTTACATTCTAACATAGCACTACTAGTAGTAATTGAGCTCAGAAGAATCTAGTATTAATCAAGCCAAAGTTTAGAATAAGCCAAGTTCAGTGATCAAGTGTTAACTAAGCTAGGTCGGTCATTGAAGAATTACTATATAAACTAAGTTAGGTCAGTTATGAAAGGAGATCAGTGTAAATTGAGTCAGGTCTATTATAGGTAAAGCCATGTAATTCATTCCCACTTTTCAACATAAATAGATCAGATGAAAAGTGGGAAAAATGTTTTGGGCACTTCGAGTAAAGCCAAGACTTCCATTGAAGCCACCACATAGCTTCGTGCGAAGCCATGTGGAGAGGGCTTCAATGGACACATTAGCTTCGCTCAAAGCCCTTGCCACCCATTGGTCCATTTGGGCTTCAAGTGAAGCCATGGGATTTCTTCAAAGCCTTTACGACTTCGAGCAAAGACCAAAAGGCTTTGTTTGAAGCCCTTAAAAACCCTAACCATGAAAAATTTTAAACCAATTTACCACTTTCAAATGTCATTTTCATGGTGACTATTTTGGACAAGTGGTTGGAGCAAAGTTCATGACTTCTCCAATTATGTCATCATTCCATATTAGCATTTTCAACCTACTTCAAGCATTCAAGGTACCAAGTATGTTCATCTTTGTATTTTTAATAAATATTTAGTTATTTTTAATGATTGTTTAGTTATTTTGATGAATTTTTAGTATTTTTAAAAAGTATTTAGTAAGTTTTATGAATTTATTTAGCCTTTTTATGAGTTTTCTAATATTTTTAGTATACAATAATTAATTTTATGTTTATATGTTGTATTTTAGTTTAAATATTAGAAAATATTGTTTAAACAGTAGATAATGGAAGAAATATTATATGTTTTGTTTATTTAAAATGCTAGATAGATAAATAATAAAAACTAAACATATGATTAGATTTAGGAAACCAAAAATATGATTCTAGATGTAGAAAACCAATAATATTTATTAGTTTAGCTAATAATATTATTTAGAGTTTATTAATTAAAATAATAAACTACTAAATAGATTATTATGAAATTAAATAAATATATATAATATACACAAATTAGAATTGCAATAAAATCTTTTAAATTTAATTTTTTTTTATTTAATTAATTTCTCTATTAATTAAATATTTAATTTTCTTTATAAAATTTTCATTAAATTATCTTTTAATTTGATTTAATTTTAAAAGAAAAACATCACAAACCCACAAGACCAAATACAATAACTCAATTAAAGACAAAGAACATAATCAAATTCTAGGGTCAAAATCACAAATTTACATGACTTGACAAATTCGAATGGGTAAATGACCATATCAGAAACATCATACATAAAGTGGAACATACAAGTACACCATAAACATGCAACTATTGGGTAAGTATCCATAAAAAACACATATAAATAATCCATCTAACTATCATCATGAAATAACTGAAATCAATGTATACAATCCTCATCATCAAAGAATAATGATGCATACATGAGATAATTAGTACCAAAGCAATCACATCATATAACCAAGTACGATATAACATTTGATCCAATCTGATAACCAAGTACCAATAATCATAAAACATAACCATCAAACTAGACTAAATTAATTCAGCAATAAAATAGAAAAGTCAACTATGGGTAGGCATTACACAAGAGGCTACCTCAAAAATTGCATCAAGAAGTCATGGCATTGAAATGCATTGATATGTTTAATCTATATTTGTGTTTTTGTATGTCTAAAATATTAATTTCAAATAATGACGGCCTCAATATTCAAACTCATATTTATTATAATAAACCACAACCTAATTTGTGTGCCATTTTACTTATACTTTTTCTTACACTTACTAGCCTTTGATATTTTTGCAACCTTATTATTACAAATACCAAGCATGTTGGTGCAGTAGTTTGAATCTTGGAATGATGCAAACACTACTAATTTTACATTTAATTCATTTTGAGACCCACTTTCTTCAATAAGAACAAATTTGAAAAGGATTTTTCTCATATTTTAGAATTAGAAGAGATTCCGAATGATAGATTTTCAAAATCTAAATTCTTTTGGTGTTAAAAATTACTTGATTTGTACATTAAAAAAGAGAAAAATCAATGATTTCAATAGAATAAATTCTAACAAATTTTCATCATAGATTTCAATAAATTTTAATTTTTTTCAAATATATTATGAACCTTGTGGACAATGTTGTCAATTGGAACCACACCCTTGTCTTGATTACAAAACCTAGTAGTTGAACATTTAATAAAATAGAAGAACTTGCACGATCAACATTCTCCTTCTTAGCTTTAACACCAATGCATTAGAAGAAGATGCACATTTGTATATGATTTATATACAATCAATTTAGATATTCAAAGGTAAGAAGTAGGTGTATATTTGACCACCCCAACCACAAACACAATCAAATTCTTACAGAGTATTTGGTAATTCATATCTAAACAACTGGTTCTCAAGATTTTTGATTTCTTTATGACCACTAAAAATTATCCTATCAAAGTATAGTTTTTTTCTTAAAGGCTTTAAATTTAGTGTGGATGATATTTCAACTTTGCCAAATTATATATAAGAGTCATTTCCATCTATAATCCACTCAAATATTTATTCTCTTTATTTTGCATTCACCACTACCTACCATAAAAAATTTATGGCAAGAATCGGTTGAATATGATGGATAAGCCATTTTCTTCATTTTCTAATGAATAAGCCACACTTAACATTTAATTTCCATTGATGAGACAATATATTTTGAATATTTGTAGGAATGGTTTTTTTTTTTTTTTTTTTTTTTTTTTTTCTAATTTATACTATAAATTATCCCATAATATTTGAATAACCATACATTTAAGCCATAATAATGAATTATCAATTTCTTGTAGGCATAAAAATGTATTTGTGTGTATTTTAAATATACCCATTTCAAATTTTTAAAATTTTTCTTAAACAATAGATATTTAATTTGAAATGGTATTTATTAGTTCATCTCATAAATTATCAACAATACACTTAGTTTATTTTTTAGTATTGATTTCAATTACTTAGTTTACTTTTTAGTATTGATTTCAATTTATAAAGCTTTGTATATGATTTATTTTTGTATTTCATATTTTCTTCATTAACATTTTATTTACATATTTAAAAAATATATATTCATATATGATCTTTATGTCATATCACCTTTTGTATAATTGTATTAGCATATGGCTATAGAGGAACCCAAGGTCATCTTACTACGTGTACCTCCTATAACTAAAACATTGGTAAGCCAAATAAGAAAAATAAAAATAAAATGTATATCAAGAAGTAGTTGTAGAGATTTTATCATTATTTAATTACAATGGTCATTTATTAAAGTATAGCATTATCAAATTATGTTTTTAATTTTGAAAGTTAAAACAATAGTTTTGATTATTAGATTACTTCATTTAATATCATTTTTTGTACTCTAAGTTTATAACTAAGATTTTTTTTTTACATTAATTATATTTTGAATATTACTTTGTATTAATTAAGAAATTTTGAAAAAGAGGTGCACTATTAGATTATAGAGACTTTACAATCTCAAAAAAATTGGCAACATAAATATTGTCAACATTTTTTTTGAGATAAACAGTAATTAAAAATGGAGATCTTATTTCATACATTTGAAGACTACTATACATTAGTTTTCATAGACTTTTTACCTTAAACTATGATTCTTTTGCATTATTAAGACTATTTTCTAAGCACTATGATATGCTTCACCTTGAATGCTAGAAAATGGATAAAACTCATTTTTTTGTGCCGAAATATGATAAATTTGCATAATTATCATAGCGAGGAATGTTCATGTGTGCAAATATGTAATATAAAAATTCAAGTTTTTTGAGGCAATTTCTATAGTCGATGGCAAAAGAGTCAAAGATAGTTTATGTAATCAAACAACCAAATGCAAACTGAACATTTAATGTGGAGGCGTTAATCAAGTATAACTGTTACAACAAGACATGTCAACTAGAGACCTCCTTAAAACACATTATATATTAACCAAGATTATTGTAATTAAGATTCTAGTGTAATTTGGTAGAATGAATCTATATATTTTAAGTCACCGTGGTTGGTTGAACAATCATAGAAGATTATCTTGGTTCACTTCTTTCAAGAATTGGTAGTCCTCTTTTTGATAGCTAGAATGAGTGATAATTTTAGTATTAAATAGTTAGTACAATGTAGTCTATATAAGAATTGATGAAATCTCAAATGAAGTTGGTTACACCAACACTTTTTATACATTACTACTCTTCAATAATCATTTGAATTAGTAACTTCATCCTCTAGTTAATTACACATGCATTTTCTCAAGAACCCACTTGAAATCAATATTACTTAATAATTCATTTTCCATGATTCAATTTAATTGCTCATATCCATTTCTAACCCATAATTAATACCTATAGCATTTAATAAAGTGAAAGAAAAATATAATTAAAAACTTTATAGTTCCTTTCATTTTATACCCATTTTAATAATAGTCAAAAACTTTTAATGGAATTAGTGCATAAATTATTCGTGAAATTAAATCCCATGATCTACCATTGTACACCATTTTCCCATACCTAATACAATTTATATGGCATCTATAGTGTTAGTATACGACACTCCTATCATTCGAATATGAGTCTGCATCCTTTTGTTTCCCAAAGCTGAACTCCACTTTTCAATTCAATTCTTCTCTATCCACTGCAAAACTTCTTACTTCACTTTCAACAGTAAACTTATTAAAAAATTATGATCTAAACAATGCCTTAATTTAAAAAGGTCAAGAGGAGCAATGCTAACTTGTAGATATATTTTGTGCTGTAATATTCGGCCACTTTTCAAAGATTAGGAACAATTAGATGAAAATTACTATCACATCAAAGAATCAAGGAGCAATATATTTGACCAAAAAATAAACACCTGTATTATAGCAAAATATATATTTACAATTACATGGGACCACACTGGAAAATTGATTACCTCGTAAGGATTCAAGTATCTACTAGCTCTCAGGTCACCTAAAGTTAAAAAACAGAGACAGTAATGATACAATAGCAGAATCGAACACTTTTAAATATATCACTTTATAGAAAAGCCACAAGAAAACATTAAGTAAAAGCGAAAGAAAAAAATTAACGTGGCCCACGTTTAGCATCACCATCAGCGACAAGAAGAACCACCTCACGACTTACAGTATCAAGAATAACATCCCCAACTTCTTGACCAAGCTCTTCGACAAGTCCCCCCAAAAATATCCGAACAACCTGAGATGCATAACGAGAAGCCCTTGCAACCTTTCCTTTCTTAGGTGGCTCATTGATCCCCTGCGCCTGGAGGCCATTAATGATACCTTTCGCACAAAGAGCATGTAGATAGAATTCGCAGGGAGCGCAGTAATATACCCACGCGGTGCCCTTATTGTTGCATGCATTGCATGTGTAAGGGGAGTTGTTGGGTAAGGGAGAGGAAGATAAGAGTTCCAGGGAGTGCTGAGGATGCTCCTTCACGGTGAGCTCGGAGGGGAGTTGCAAGCAGCACGGATGAATGCAAAAAGAGCACATTGGGCAACGAAAGGCACAACCGTTGGTTGCTTTTCCACAAACCCCACATTTGGGCTTTTTCATTCTGGCTTCTTTGTTATGGAAGACCAGCTGGTGTTGACTGTGGTATGGGTGGATGGTCGTGGGTGAAGCTTTGGCACAGAACTCGTGCATGTGGAAGTTGCATTTGGTGCACCTGTGTCAAATAAACGAGAGTGTTAAACACTTCAATGTTTGAAGGTCAAGAGGAAAGGGTCCTAAGGAAAGAAGATAACTATGATTCTAAGAATAGTGTATTGCATTTTGCACTATCAAACAATACAAACATTATTAGGAAAGAAGATAACTATGATCTTGAGAATCGTATATTGTATTCTGCACTATCAAGTGAAGTCTCAAGAAAAGCATGGGTAATTGATAGTGGATCATCTCGAGACATTACAAGATACAATGTAATGGGCACCCCTGGATGTCCCAAAAAACTAAACCAAATTGCTAAAAGGAATTATGTCAAACAGTTTGCATTCAACTTCTTAAAACCCCTTATAACTTCGAAAATCAAACGTTTATTTGTTTGTTGTGTTTCATGCATGGAATTGGTATCATACAACATAAAAAAGAAAGGAACTACAATAATATGCAAAGTGGAAATGAACTGCTGCTAATAAAATGTTATTTTCAGAATTCATAAAACCAAATACATGGCAGATTTATCAACTCACTAATTACTTCAGCAATATTGTCATAATACTCCAGCCCATGCTTACGAACTTGCTGCTACAATACTTTGTCCTTCAATCAGTCCACTACCTTCGTAATACCATTCCCTCAAAGCGGCATAAGCGTCGGACAAGTAGTGAAGAAGATATGAGCAAAATACCAAATCTGCCTATAGCCGGAAATGCAACTAAACTGCCTAATAATGAAGCCAAAAACAAAGAATTCCAAAGGCCAAGCCCCAAGGGAATGACGTCTAGAATGTTACAGGAGAGGATAGACGTCCTCAAGTGCCAAGAACTAAGCTGCAACTCACATACCAATTTCTTCTCATATTCAACCTGCCTAATGAAGCCACAGATGCTTCCTTTTATTCTATTCCCATGGGTCCGCTCAACTCATATGGGCAATGTGGGATAAAAGATGTGTAATATAAAACATATATTAAAATACCCCTTATGTCTCCCTTGGGTACACATCACCATAAAATAAATATTAAAGTAACACTTTAATATTTTACAATTAAATTAGACGTTACTTTAATAAAACTTCAGGCATTAAAATGTATTAGCAATCGAACTCCGAATAATGCGAGTGATAGCTCATCGAAAAGCTCTCACCGAGGAGTATCGAATCCAATCACCAAAATTGACCTGCACTGTGTCCTGCCGACTTACTAAAAATAGTAAGTATGCCTGAAACTGAGTAAATTAACTTCGTTTTGGCCCAAACTGGAAATGACTAGGCCAAAACACTCCAAGATCCCATTAAACACTTCGTTAGCCCTCGAGACCACGTAGAAAAAGGCTAACGCACACACACTTGGTCAACTGCTAAAATGGGGACATTACAGTCCGCCCCCCTTGAAATTGCTTGTCCTCAAGCAATCTCAGTCCAGCCTGCTGAATAACCTGCTCACTCTCCCATGTAGAATCTTCCTCCGACAGGTCTTTCCATCTGACCAAATACTCCTTCACTATCCTGCTTCTAAGCTTCCTCTCTCTGGTATCTAGAATAGCCTCAGGTACTAACACAAGCTTCCCCTCCTCATCCAAAGGGGGTAAATCTGCAGAAGGCACTACACTCTGACCAATGGCTTTCTTAAGCCTAGACACATGAAACACATTGTGCACTCGATTGCCTTCTGGAAGCTCAAGCTCATAGGCGACTTTGCCCACTTTGCGAATCACCCTGTATGGACCATAAAATCTAGGTTTCAACTTTTTAGCTCCGCTCTTCTTGAGCGATGACTGTCTATATGGTTGTAGCCTCAAGTAAACCATATCCCCTACCTCGAAGTTGCGCTCTATTCGGTGCTGATCAGCATACAATTTCTTTTGATTCTGGGCCTGTTGTATATTCTCTTTGAGCACTTTCAGGATGTCCTGACTATCCTGCAATAAGTTTTTGGCTTTGGGCACTCTACTGTCCCCCAAAACTAAATCCATGAAGCTAGGTGCTTCATAACCATAGAGTGCCATGAAAGGAGTCATCTTGATGGACATATGATAAGTGGTGTTATAACAATACTCTCCCATATGCAACCATCTGATCCAAGCCTTTTGTTGTGTAGTTACATAGTTCCTCAAATATCCTTCCGCCCATTTATTCACAATCTCTGTTTGCCCATCTGTTTGCGGATGATAACTAGTGCTAGGTGTAAGATGTGTACCACACAACCTAAACAACTCTTGCCAAAAATCACTCATAAACTTACTATCCCGGTCGCTGACAATGAATTTGGGCAACCCATGTAACCTGAATATCTCTTTAAAGAAAAGCTCTGCCACCTGTGCTGCTGTGTAAGTGGACGGAATAGCAATGAAGTGAGCAAACTTCGTCAAGCGGTCCACCACCACATAGATGCAATACCTTCCCTGTACTCGTGGTAAACCAGTGATGAAGTCCATCAAAATACTTTCCCATTTCCTATCAGGAATGGGCAAGGGTTGTAATAAACCTGCAGGAAATGTGTGTTATCCCTTATTCTGTTGACAAACCACACACTCCCTGACATACCTCTGAACATCATCCTTGAGCCCTTTCCATGAAAACCACTCTCTGATCTTCCTGTAGGTCTTGAAGACCCCCGAATGTCTAGCTGTGGGTGCATCATGAAATGCCTTCAGTATCGCCTCTCTCAAATGTGATGATGGAATCAAATAAACCCTATCCTGAACTCTGATCAATCCATCTATCACCTCATAGCGATCATCCTGTATGGTACCTGAAATCAATCCAGAAGCCCAAGCATCTCCGACATACTCTGCTATAATCCGATCTGTCCAATCTCCTAAAATCTCTGCCAGAGCACATAAGTGAGGTCTCCGAGATAAGGCATCAGCCACCACATTTTTCTTACCTTTGACAAACTCTATGTCAAAGTCATAAGCCTGCAATTTAGTCACCCATTTTTGTTGCCGGTCATTAAGATCACGCTGGCTCATGAAGTATTTAATACTGTTGTGATCAGTCTTGATCACAAAATGTCCACCTACCAAATATGATCAAAATTTGGCCAATGCATGCATTATGGCCAACATCTCCCGGTCATAGACAGAATAAATTTTCTCAACTCCTCGGAGCTTCCTACTCTCGAATGCAATGGGATGCTTCTCCTGCATCAATACTGCTCCAATCCCATCACCAAATGCATCACAATGAAGCTCAAAAGGCTTCGTGAAATTTGGTAGAGCTAGAACTGGACATGAAGACATTACCTGCTTGAAATGCTCAAAACACCTCTGTGCTGCCCCTATCCACACGAAGGCTCCTTTCCTAGTAAGATCTGTCAAGGGTGTAGCAATCTGTGAGAATCCCTTAACAAACCTCCTATAAAAACCACATAAACCAAAGAATCCCTTAAGCTGTGTAAGGTTTGTGGGAGTAGGCCATTCTACAATAGCTCTAATCTTTTCGGGATCAACCCGAACACCATATGCACTAATGATATGCCCTAGGTAAAGGAGCTCAGTCATGCCAAACTCACATTTAGATTCCTTGGCATACAATGACTCTCTCTCCAGAATAGATAACACCTCCTCTAGATGATGTAAGTGCTCCTCCCAGGTCTTACTGAAGACCAAGATGTCATCAAAGAAGATCAAGACAAATCTCCTCAGTTGCTTCCTGAATACCTGGTTCATACAACTTTGAAATGTAGCAGGTGCATTGGTTAGACCAAATGGCATAACCATGAACTCAAAGTGGCCATAGTGACATCGGAAGGCTGTTTTCTCAATGTCCTTTGCTCTCATCCTGATCTGATGGTATCCGGATTGCAAATCAATTTTGGTGAAGAAGCATGCCCCATGCAACTCATCAATCAGCTCATCAATCCTAGGAATGGGATACCTATTTTTAACTGTTTTCTTATTCAGTGCCCTGTAATCGATGCACATGTGCATCGTCCCATCCTTCTTCTTTACCAATACTACTGCTGAAGCAAAAGGGCTCTTACTGGGCCTGATATGCCCCATCTCCAACAAATCCTTAATCGCCTTCTCTATCTCATCCTTGTGTTTCTTAGGATGACGATAGGGAGTAATCATAACTGGTTTGGCTCCCTCCTCGAGCTCAATAACATGTTCCATCCCTCTGTCAGGAGGAACCCCATGAGGAATATCACTAAATACTTTAGCGTGTCTATCGAGTATCTTCTGGACATCTAGTGGATGACTCTTTTCTTGTGGCTCTGGTGAAGTTGGCATAATGTGGCACTCTGCCGCCCACTCTATGTCATCATGACGAAAAAGTCTCTGCATTCTCCTCAAGGACACTATTCTGCAACCTCCATCTGAAAGCCCTCTAAGTACCACAGTTCTCCCCTCATGCTGGAATCTCATCTCCAATTTTGCTAGATTGAGTGTGAACTCAACTAGTGAAGCCATCCATGTCATGTCGAGGATGACATCATAATCTCCCATGTCCACAACATAGAACTCATCCTCCAACTCGTAGCCATCTCCAAACCTGATGCGAAGATTAGATATCTTTCGAGTGCATAATAACTTATCACCGTTAGCCACCATGACTCTAAACCCATCATGCTCCTCTGTCTGTAACCCTCTCCTGGCTACCAACTGTGCATCTATGAAGTTATGTGTAGCCCCAGTCTCAATAAGAGATATCACTTTCTGCCCTTGGATAGTACCCCTGACCTTAAATGTGATTGCCTTTTGGGCCCCTGTCAAGTGTGCCAACGATCTATCATCCTTAGGAATGTTGCTCTCCTCTATAGTGTTACCCTCATCTGAATCGGAGTGCTGATCCTCCCCTTCTGACTCTGACTCTTCTGCTGAAAAATACTCCATTTGATTTGCCTTAGCCTTGAGAGAACATTTATGAGATAAGTCCCAAGGCTCTCTACAATGGAAGCACAGCTTCTTCTTTCGAAGTTCATTCAAGGTTTCATTGTCTAGTCCTTTTGATCCTTCTTTGGGTTTGCTATACTCTTTCTGAAATGATTTTTTGTCTTTGTCCTTGCAGTAGGAAGAATCTGTTGAATGGTTTTTTCCTTTGTATACCGAAGGGGCTAAATCTCGTGCCTTTTTAGTTGCTTCAGCTAACATGAGTGGATCATGTCCCTTCACCCAACCTCGTAATGGATCAGCAAGAGCATCACAAAATAACACCACCAATCTCCTAGGAGAGATATTAGTAACAACTACAGACAAGCGCTGAAACTCGGCAATGTAAGCATCCACAGAACCTGACTGTTTTAACTGTGCTAGCTCCTTGAAATGTAACTCGGGATCCTTAGTGTCAAATCTCCCAATCAATGTTTCAGTGAATTCCTCATAGGATGTAATATGATTATGCCCCAAAGTCACCATGCCATGATGCCACCATTCATGTGCAATGCCATCCAAGTGCATAGCCGCATACTTGATAGCCTCCTCCTCAGGCATAGGATTTAGCTGCAAGTATGTATCTACCTTCTGCACCCAAGCTCGTGCAGTCATCTTCCCTGAAGCATCATAATAAGGTAAAGAAAGTTTTCCAACTTTCTTTCTCAGCTTAAAGTTTTGATTCCTCCCTCCTGCTTTAGGCATGTGTCTCATCCTCAAGTCCATATAATCTCTAAGAGAAATATCCGCCTGAAACTCTGGTCCACTAGCCTCCCAGTCCCTCTTGAACTGATCCTGTAACTCGGTAATTTGCGGTTCGTAAACCGGATCTCTGGGTGGAAAAGTGGGTAGAAGAGGTCTCGAGTTCGCAGTCCGTGCTGGGCGTGCAACGTGTCTAGAGTTATCAGCCTCATTCCCATTATTGCCGTGTCCATTATTACCATTAATGTTATTCTCAGGACAATTGTTGTTGCCTTGGCCTTCATGGTTATTGTTTCCCCCGTTGTTATTGTTTCCCTCGTTGTTATTGTTTCTGTTGTTGGCATCACCTGGATTAATATTGACACCCATCTGTCTAGCCATGAGCTGCAACATCATGTCCATTCGCCTATTCTGCTCCTGCTGCATACGCTGCCCCTGCTCTAATGTATCCAGTAACTGTCGGAACAGTACCTCCTCCTGATCTGGACCAGCATTTCTACCTCCGCCTAATCCTGTATTCCTGTCATCTCGATCACCCATATTATTGTCCTGATCATAAAATATCTCCTCTGTGTCTGTATGGTTGAATTCAATGTCCCCCTGCACGGATGTACTAGACTGTTTGCTTTGCAAGTCTGAAATCCTATTTTGTCTTGCTCTGGTATCGCGGAAATTATAAGACCCCTGTCGCATGCTCAAAAATAAATGCTTAGTCTGTGTTTTTTACATACTTTTTCCCTCTATCTAGCTGTTCCAAATTCCCTATAAGACCTCCACAGGATGGCAGGACTTATAGCTCTGATACCATTGTAATGGGCACCCCTGGATGTCCCAAAAAACTAAACCAAATTGCTAAAAGGAATTATGTCAAACAGTTTGCATTCAACTTCTTAAAACCCCTTATAACTCCAAAAATCAAACGTTTATTTGTTTGTTGTGTTTCATGCATGGAATTGGTATCATACAACATAAACAAGAAAGGAACTACAATAATATGCAAAGTGGAAATGAACTGCTGCTAATAAAATGTTATTTTCAGAATTCATAAAACCAAATACATGGCAGATTTATCAACTCACTAATTACTTCAGCAATATTGTCATAATACTCCAGCCCATGCTTACGAACTTGCTGCTACAATACTTTGTCCTTCAATCAGTCCACTACCTTCGTAATACCATTCCCTCAAAGCGGCATAAGCATCAGACAAGTAGTGAAGAAGATATGAGCAAAATACCAAATCTGCCTATAGCCGGAAATGCAACTAAACTGCCTGATAATGAAGCCAAAAACAAAGAATTCCAAAGGCCAAACCCCAAGGGAATGACGTTTAGAATGTTACAAGAGAGGATAGACGTCCTCAAATGCCAAGAACTGAGCTGCAACTCACATACCAATTTCTTCTCATATTCAACCTGCCTAATGAAGCCACAAATGCTTCCTTTTATTCTATTCCCACGGGTCCGCTCAACTCATATGGGCAATGTGAGATAAAAGATGTGTATTATAAAACATATATTAAAATACCCCTTATGTCTCCCTTGGGTACACATCACCATAAAATAAATATTAAAGTAACACTTTAATATTTTACAATTAAATTACACGTTACTTTAATAAAACTTCAAGCATTAAAATGTATTAGCAATCGAACTCCGAATAATGCGAGTGATAGCTCATCGAAAAGCTCTCACCGAGGAGTATCGAATCTAATCACCAAAATTGACCTGCACTGTGTCCTGTCGACTTACTAAAAATAGTAATTATGCCTGAAACTGAGTAAATCAACTTCATTTTGGCCCAAACTGGAAATGACTAGGCCAAAACACTCCAAGATCCCATTAAACCCTTCGTTAGCCCTCGGGACCATGTAGAACAAGGCTAACGCACACACACTTGGTCAACTGCTAAAATGGGGACATTACATACAAAGAAGCATTGGACTCTATATTTGAAGAAGTTGATGGCAAAGTTACCGTTGGTGATAATTTTGCTCATTCAATGAAAGAAATTGGGAATTGTACCCTGAAACTGAAGTTGCATAGTTCTCTACATCTCAAAGGAGTACTCTATGTACCAAGGATAAAAAGGAATATAATCTCAGTCAGAACACTTGAAATTGATGGATGTAATGTTGCATTCATGAATGGTAAAGTAATGACCTAGTCTAAGAAATCTTGATTTAAGAAAGCAAAGTTGATTGGTCAAAGAAAGGGATAATTGTATGAACTAAATACAACTTAGTCAACATATTCAAGCATTAATTCATGAAGCTATAGACATAAACAAAATGACACAGAAGGTTAGGACATCTAAATTTCAAAACATTGTCAACTATGGAGAAGATGGTATTGGTTTACCTAAGTTGAATAAAGATCACTCAAGCATATGCAAAGGATGCACTCTAGGTAAGAACGCCAAAAGTCCATTTCATGCTAGCACTAGAAAAGCTAATAGTATTTTGGAATTAATCCACTCAGATTTATGTAGATCTATGTTTGTTCCTTCTTTTGGAGGATTCTGGTACTATGTACTTTTCATAGATGACTTTTCTAGGAAAACATGGATTTATTTCTTAATGTGTAAAGAATCAGAAAAAATTCTTAAGAGATTTTAAGAATTCAAAACATTAACTGAAAGCTTATCAGGACAAAAAATTAAAACTCTTAAGACTAATAATGGAGGGGAATACGCTTCAGATTTGTTTAAAGAATTTTGTAAAGAAGCAAGAATTAAGAGGGAGTATACCATTCCTTATAACCCACAACAAAACAAGCTACTAGAAAGGAAGGATAGAGCAATTATAGAAGATGCAAGAGCTATGATATTTGATCAAAATTTAGAATATTATCTTTGAGCAAAAGCCTCTTGTTGTCTATATTCAAAATAGAAGTCCTCGCACATACTTTAGTGATAAAACTCTAGAAGAAGTCTTTACTAAGGTTCAATCTAATATAAGTTATCTTAGGATTTTTGGGTGCCTAGTGTATATACATGTTCCAAAAGAAATGAGAACTAAGTTGGAAACCTTAAGGAGGAAAGGTATATTTGTTGGGAATAGTGAAACATCTAAAGCATATAGGATTTTCAGACCTAGTTAAAAAAATATTGAACTTAGTAGAAGTGTAATATTTGAAGAAGATTTAGCATTCAAAAGAGCTCTAAGTTCTAAAGATCCCTCTCCCTTACCTAGCTCAAAAGAAAATACTAAATTTGAGTTTTAGAGGGAAAACATTGAAGAAATTGAAAATGAAATTCAAAAGCTTAATCTTGAGGAAACTCAAAATTCAAAGAAAAGACCACTTTGTGCTATTAAGACAGTAGAGGAAGCACAAGACTTCGCTACACCATCTGGAGCCTTGAGAAAAAGGAAAAGACCCAAAAGATTTTTTAGTTATGCAGTAAACATGAGTTATCTATCTAAATCAGGACTAACCAATGTTTTAGATGGCATTCAACATTGAGCTTAGAAAGATACCATGACGAAAGAATATCAATCCATTATTAAGAATTATGTTTGGGAAGTTATTCCAAGACTTGGAGGAAAATCTGTTGTGTCTTCTAAATGGATATTTAAAACCAGGCATGCTACTGATGGTAGCACTGAAACATATAAAGCCAGATTAGTAGCCAGGGTATTCTTTCAGAAAGAGAGAATTGAATATGAAGGAATCGTTGCTCTTGTTGATAGATACACCTCTGTAAGATTAGTCCTAGCTATTGCAACATTGAAGGGATAGAAAGTACATTAGATGGATGTATAAACATCATTTCTGAATGGAAAAATTACATAAGAGGTATATTTGGAACAATCTAAAGGATTTGGAACTCATAACCCTAAAGTTTTTGTTTGTAGGCTCAAGAAAGCTCTCTATGGGCTTAAATAGGCTCCAAGGCCCTGGTTTGAAAGAATTGATAAGTATCTCACCAGTTTAGGATTCTTTAAAAATGAAGTTGATCCAAATCTCTATTATAAAAAGGATAAAGATGATATGATAATATTGATACTGTATGTTGATGATTTACTAATAACAAGCGATGATCATCTTATAGATCAATGCAAGAATGATCTAATTAGAGAAGTTGAAATGAAAAATTTAGGACTCTTTCATTATTTCTTAGGGCTAGAAGTATGACAAAATTCGGATAGCATCAAAATTAATCAAGGAAAGTATATATTAGACATCTTGAAGAGATTTGGAATGTGAAATTGCAGGCCTATGTCTTTCCCAATGATCTACATAAACTTAAGGAATCAGTAGTAGAATCACCTTCTAAAAGGGAAGAAAACCAGAAAATATGACCTAAAGAAATGATAAAGCCAAAACTGTATCGCAGTCCAGCTCCATATTCCTTACATCCGCTGCAGGTGTAGAGTGACTGCGCAAACACGAAATTGAGAGGATGTTGTGGATGACTTGAATGCTGAATCTCTTCCCCTACTTTAGACACCATTTGCAGAGTTGTCATCAATCCGTAAAGAAAAAGCTTATTGAAATCTTGAGAGAAGATATTAAGCTAAGCTTCAGACTTTCTTTAGGCTCGATGATTAGTCCAGAACTGATAGCTATTACTTATATGCAGATCTAGAATATTAGGGTTCTTGCGAATAAAATTATCTAAACCGCCTCGTGGAGAAATATCAGGATTGAGTTTATAAAGATTCTTAATCACATTTCACATAGAAAGTGGGATGTTTCTTGCTCGGCAATCACCTTCTGTTACACCATCACGTAAAGGTACATATCTGATGAGCGGACTACAATAATTTATCTGTCTTTTGAGAAATTCAAGTAGACGAATTTGCCAGCTGTTGGATAGCTGGAATCGATTGAGCGGACTACAATAATTTATCTCTTGCGTGTTGCGACGTTCAAAAGCCAACATTATGAATATTTCATGTCCGTGAAATCTGGTATATATCAAGTTTCCAAAAATTACATTGGCGTTCTATGTATTACAGCTATTAATTGCTCTATAAAACATTACTTGGACCCAAACGAAACGTTTCATATCTAATAAATCATGACAGGTATATACTTTTTACCTATACAGAAAGATATATAGGTAGAGTGAAAGGTTATGGACTATAGATTTCATAGATTTTTCCACCATTATGTCGAATTATACCAAGAACTTTTTGACGGGGTTAATTGGGCTTGTGTCAATTTGTCATTCATGGTGGCAAGTTGGATTACTTTAATGAATTTAACAATACAATACATTGACAACTGTCGGTTGCCACAGACGCAAATGTATGTTTTCATGTATTTGTAATGTGTCAGAGCTGCGCATTGAACATTGGTCATCAAAACTGGAATGGGATTCGAATATTGTGTCAACAAAGTTAAACCTGTAAAAGTCTAAAGTTGCTTAATATTTCAAGGAAAGGCAAGCTGTATAAAATATAAAATAAAGCTAACTTTTCCATCAATAAATAAATTTGAATATATTCTAAATATATCTATATTTAAATCATATTCAATCATTTTTATTACAATAGATATATATATATATATTTAAAATATTATTAATTATGAATGAATTTCTTGTATATTCTAAAGTATTCATAACTTTTATTTAATTAAGATTTAATTTGTTTTCATAGAAAGAGATGAACAAAAGCTATGGAGGATGGAATTTTGGGAGTCATAGATATGAGATTCTTAACAAAGTGAAAAGAGAAATTAATATTAATAAAAAATGAATAAATAATAAATACAAGAGAGATCTATCCTTATAAAGGAGATCAGAACCCTAAAAGATAAATCTTAGGTTGCACAATAATAACTAGGAGTTGCACATTTTTGTGTGAGCAACAATTAGCCAATATGAATGATATGTTTAATTCAAAACAAAAACTTGAATTTTTTTTTATCATAATCTTATTATCATAGCTTTTTATTTCATATATATATATATTAAAATACCTAAACTAAACTTTACAAAAAAGTTCATATAGAATGGACTCTCTCATACACTTCACTCGCAAGGAAAGTTTATGTGGAAAATAAACTTCATCATATTAAAATTTAAGACAAAGGATGTAAAAACCATCCCACCCAATGAATGATTTTCTTGTATATTCTAAAGTGTTTATAACTTTTATTTAATTAAGATTTAATTTGTTTTCATAGAAAGAGAGGAACAAAAACTATAGAGGATGGAATTCACAGATCCACAGATAAAACATCTTAACGAGTGAAAAGAGAAATTTATATTAATTAAAAAGTGAATGAATATAAATACAAGAGAGATCTATCCTTGTAAAGGAGATCAAAACCCTATCAAATAAATCCTAGTTTGCATAATAATAACTAGGAGTTGCACATTTTTGTGTGTGCAACGTTCAGCCAATATTAATGATATATTTAATTCAAAATGAAAACTTAAATTTTTTTATCATAATCTTATTATCATAAATTTTTATTTCATATATTGGTATTAAATATATATATATATATTCTAAATTAAATTATATTTATTAAAATACCTAAATTAAACTTTATGAAAAGTTCATATAGAATTGACCCTCTTGTACACTTCACTAGCAAGGAGACCTTATATAGAAAATAGACTTCATCATATTAAAATTTAAGACAAAGGATGTAAAAACCATCCCACCCAATGAATATACAAAAATATTTTCCTAACCAATCATAGAGATTTCAAAAATATCAAATTCATTGTACACTGTAAGAGTAAACTGTGAATCTTTTCTTCATAACAAAATTAATGGCCTATTTTTACACAATAGTTTTGAGTATACACTTGATTAGGATTGCAAAACCAATTGCCACCATGCACGTGATAGACAATGCACCAACTTAATGCTTTCTCAAACACATCGTAGACATGGGTTTCTAAGTATCCACAAAATTAGACGGAAGCTTCAGTTGATTTTTGGTAGGCATGGGAGGTGAATCTATTACCTACTTAACTGTATCCTGCATTCCAAATGTTACATTGGCCTCACCATGAGAATGTACTAAACTAATAATGACAACCACAATCACATAATTGTTGGAGTATTAAATGGTGTAGTCATTTTTCGATGGAGCCAAATGCCCACCTACCACCTCTAACAACTTGCACAATAGATAGAAATTTGAATGCAGTAGGCGAGTTTCAAATTTAGAAAAGAGGGGGAAACACTTTTGGAAATGAGACAAAAAGGAATGTATTGATTCATTCATTCAGTTCCGTAGATCAGAGAGAGTAGAGATTTTACAGAGCAGAGCTGAGAAGGAAGAAGGAAAGAAAGTGATCACCAAATCCAGTCATGCAAAAGATAGAAGGAGATTTTTTTAATGCCTGTAGTTGCACATGTTTCTTGTCTAATCATTTTGTAAGTTTATTGTTTGTTGGATTTGTTCTGTGAAGTAGTGATTGCTCCAGGCACTATTGTATGCAACCATTAGAGCTACAAGTTTAAAGTCTTGATGTTTGAAGTTTTAATAGTTCAAAGTTTTAGGGTTAATTTAGGGTTTTTTGGTTGAAGCCAAATGCTCCCAAATTTTTGTAATAGTTTTAATCAAAGTTGAATAGTAAGCAAGTAGGCATACTTAAATCAATTTTTCTCCATTATTCATTGCATTTGAGAGGTTTATTGTTGAATACGTCAAGCTTTGGCTCTCTGCTTTTAATGGTGAAAATATTCAGTTTGTTATTCTCCTCACTTGGCTTAGTCTAGGTTGAGTTTGATCTCTATTGTTATTGCCAAGCTCACTCAGCATCCTTTTGTGCCAAGTCGCCCTTCACATGCTGAGTTCACTCGGCTCCTTCATGTGCCAAGCTCACTCGACACCCTCCTGCCACTTAGCTCCTTCACATGCCAAGAAAAACCTATCACTTGACACCTTCACGTGCCAAGCAAAACTGACACTCGAAAATAGTTAGTGTCGAGTGAAATATTAAAGTTGTGATTCTAATTTTTTCACATGGTATCAGAGCTTTGAGGCCCCACATCCACAATGAGTTAGGGAATTTATTTTTCTAAGATATTTGACATGGCAAGAGATGTAGGAAAGATATGACAGTAGCCACCATCCTTCAATGGAAAAAATTATGGTGCATGGGAAAAGAAAATGAAAACCATAATGGTTGCAAATGATTTATGGGAGTTTGAGATAAATGGGTTCAATGACATGATAGACTTAGCTCAGTATCCTACCCTCAAAAATCCACAAAAAAATCAGTTGAAAGAGTCAAGGAGAAAAGATGCAAAGGCATTAAGTTTAATTGAGGCAGCAATGATAGAGACAATCTTCCCAAAAATTGTAGCAGCAAATTATGCAAAGGAAGCATGGGATATCCTTAAGAAAAACATCAAGATAACTGATAAGGTTAGAGTAATGAAGCTATAGATGATCAAAAGAGAGTTTGAGAACCTTTAGATGAGGGATAATGAACCTATTGCAAAGTTTAGCTCACGAATCTCCACCTTGATAAACCAGCTCAAGTAAAATGGAGAAGAATATGGTGAACAAAGGATTGTAAAGAAAATACTGAGGATTTTACCTCAGAAATATGACAATCTTGTCATGAACATAGAGGAGGCTAGAGACCTCACCACATTGACCATGGATGAGTTGATGGGAACTCTTCAAACCCATGAGCACTAGATAAATAGGTCAGGTACTACTTCCCAGGAGCAATTTTTCAAAGCTCAAGAAAATTCAAGAGGCAGGGGGAGAGGAAGAAATGGCTCTGGTAGAGGCTCAAGAAGTAGAGGTTGTTGAAGGAATGGTCAAAGGAATGCTAGTACAGAAAGCTCAGGAAGAGCAAGCAACCAAGAGGGAGCAAGCACCTCTGAAAACAACTCTAGAGGAGGCAAGAAGAATTACAACTCCAATAAGAGTAATGTTGAATGCTACTACTATCATAAATATGGACATTATGCAAGTGAATACTAGAAGAAACAGGGTGATCAATCAAAGAAAAATGCTAATGTGGCTGATGTGAACATGAGAAATGTAAACAATCCCATAGCCTTTATCATGTGTAACATTGGTGAAGAAGGAAGCCCTGAGGTATGGTACTTAGAAAATGGATGTAGCAACCACATGAGTGGTAATGAAAGTTTATTTTGTTTCATTGATAAGACTTTTAAGTCTAAAATTAAAATGGTAAATAATGGAACCATTGCCATAGTGAGCAAAGGATCTATTATGGTCTGCACCAAGCAAGGTGAGAAGAAGGAAATAGAAAATGTGTATTTTCCCCTAGTGTGAAGCACAACTTGATGAGTGTTGGATAGCTCATTCAAAATGGATATAAAGTGCTGATGGAAAATGACAAGTGTGTCATTCATGAGAAGGATGAGAGCAATAGATTACTTGCAATAGTCCAAATGACAAAGAATCAGATGTTCCCATTGAGAATAGAGACATGTTTCTCTTCTCAAGTCAGTGTTGCACCTCCCAAGCATGCATGTACAATAGTACACCAGCAATCAACTCTTAGGAGCATGATTGAAGACCCCTCCAAGCTTTGGAATCTCAGGTATGGACATCTTGGCTTTGCTAGTTTAAATTTTTTTTCCAAGAAAAGAATGGTAGAAGGTTTGCCAAACATTGTAAATTCATATGACAAGTGTGAGGCTTGCATATTGGGTAAGCAACATAGGCTTCCCTTTAATTTTGGAAATTCTAGAAGGGCTAGAGAACCATTAGAATTGGTGCATTTAGATTTGGGAGGCCCTATGCAAACTACTTCTATTGGGGGGAGTACTTATTTTATGATATTAATAGATGATTTTAGTCGTAGGACATGGGTGCATTTTTTGAAGAATAAATTTGATCCATTTGATGAATTTCTAGAATTTAAAGCCCTAGTTGAAAAAGAATGTGGACACTATATTAAGGTCCTTAGATCAAATAGAGGAGGGGAGTATACCTCCAATATGTTTGTAAATTTTTGCAGGAAAAATAGCATAAGAAAAGAGTTGACTTCCAGTTATACTCCATAGCAAAATGGAGCGGTTGAGAGAAAGAATAGGACCATTGTTGATATGGCAGGAAGCATGATGAAAGAAAAAAGGATCCCAACTGAATATTTGGGAGAGGTTGTAGCAACAACAATATATTTGATCAACAGGTGTCCTACAAAATCAGTTCATGATAAGATACCTCTTGAGGCTTGGTCAAGGGGTAGATGGATAGTTGAACACTTGAGAGTGTTTGGATGTATAGCATATGCACATGTGCCTAAAGAACAAAGGCAAAAGCTAGATGAAAAAGGTGTGAAGTGCATCTTCATAGGGTATAGTTCATAATCAAAAGCTTATAGACTATATGATCCAATTGCCAAGAAGATCATCATTTCAAGAGATGTGGAGTTTCTTTAAAATCAATCATGGGATCACTTAGTAGATGAATCCTCAAGCACTTCAAGTAAAGTGCCTACTATTGAAGAGGAAGAAGATAAAACTGATGATCAGCAAATAGATGGAGCAATAAATGTAGATTGCAGATAGAGGCAAAAAGGAAAGCAACCCTTAACATGTTGAGCAACAACTCCTAGAACTTCAAGACAACCCTAAGCTAGTGTGCAGAATAGTAACAGAAACAATACCAAGAATTTAGATCCCACTCTTGCCTCCTTATTGCCAAGAAATACCAAGAGTCTAAGGGAGATATACCAAGATGAAAGGTATGAGGAAGATTATGATGAGAGTGTAAATTTTGCATTATTTTCTCGTAGTGATCCAATTTATTTTGAGGAAGCCGTGAAAGAAGAGAAATGGTGTAATGCCATGGATGAGGAAATAGATGTCATTGAAAGAAATGAAACATGGGAGTTAACCACTTTGCCTCCCAAGAAACAAGTAATTGGAGTGAAATTGGTATATGAGACCAAGTGCAATGATGAAGGAAAAATAGATAGGCATAAGGCAAGTTTAGTGGTCAAGGTGTTCAAACAACAATATGGCAGAGATTATGATGAGACATATGCCTTAGTTGCAAGAATGGAAACTGTGTGTTATATCATAGAAATTGCAGCCTAGCACAAATGGAAGGTATATCAAATGTATGTGAAGTTTTCCTTCCTAAATGGCGTATTGAAGGAAGAAGTGTATGTGGAGAAGCCACCTAGTTATGAAGTTGTAGGTGAAGAACACAAGGTGTGTAGATTGAAAAGAGCTCTATATGGTCTCAAGCAAGCTCCATGGGCATGGTATAGTAGGATTGACTCATATTTTATGAGCAATGGCTTTAGCAAAACTGATGGTGAGCCCACACTTTACATCAAGGTAGAAAATGGTAATGTGTTGATTGTTGTCTTTTATGTTGATGATTTGATTTTTACTGAAAATGACAATTTTTCTAATTGGTGAGTTCAAAGAGGCCATGAAAGATGAATTTGAAATAATAGACCTAGGTCTCTTGAATTACTTTCTAGGCATAGAAGTAAAACAAATGCATGATGACATCTTCATCTCTCAAGAAAAGTATGCAAGGAAAATCTTGGAGAGATTTAAAATGCCGAATAGTAAGGCAGCCCCAACACCAATAACAGTAGGTCTGAAGTTGAGCAATGAAGATTGTAGGAAAAGTGTGAATCCAACACTATACAAGAGTATGGTTGGAAGTTTAATGTATTTGACTACAACTTGGCTAGACATAATGCATAAAGTAAGTCTAATTTTTAGATTTATGAAAACACCAAAGGATTCCCATTGGCAAGAGGGAAAGAGGATCCTAAGGTATGTGAATGCTACCAAAGGATTTGGAATTTTTATACTACAACAAATGATTTCAAATTGGTTGGTTATATAGATATCGATTGGGCTGGAAGTCTAGATGATAGGAAGAGCACTTTTAGATACATGTTTCATATGGGACCATGTGCAATTTCATGGGCATCCAAGAAGAAACCTATTGTTTCTCAATCTATAGTAGAGGCTAAATACATCCAGCAAATGTAGTAGCATGTCAAGCTATTTGGTTAAGGAGGATCTTGACAAATTTGAATGAAAGGCAAGAGAATGGAACCACAATTTATTGTGACAACATCTCATCAATTGCATTGTCCAAGAATCCAATCTTCCATGAGAGAAGCAAGCATATAGAGATCATATATCACTTCATTAGAGAGTTAGTGGAGAATGGAGATATCAAAATGGAATTTTGCAAGTTTGAGCAGCAACTAGCAGACATATTTACTAAGCCATTAGGCATTGGAAGTTTTGTACACCTCAGAGAGTGTCTTGGTGTAGTTGACTTGGATCAGCAATGATCATTGATTTTTTAGCTCAAGACAAAGGGGGAGTGTTGGAATATTAAATGCTATAGTTGTTTGCCCCTAGAGCCAAATGCCCATCTACCACCTCTAACAACCTACACAATAGATAGAAATTTGAATGTAGTAGGTGAGTTTCAAATTTGGAAAAGAGGTAGAACCATTTTTGGAAATGAGACAAAAAGTAATGTATTGATTCATTCATTTAGTTCAAAAGATCAGAGAAAACAAAGAATTTGCAGAGTAGAGCTAAGAAGGAAGAAGGAAAGAAAGTGATCAGCAGATCCAGTCATGCAGAAGATAGAAGGAAATTTGTTTCATGCCTATAGTTGCATGTGTTTCTTCTCTAATCATTCTATATTTTATTGTTTGTTGGATTTGTCCTATGAAGTAGTGATTTCTCTAGGAACTATTGTATGTAGCCATTAGATTTTCAAGTTTAAAGTCTTGATGTTTGAAGTTTTAACAGTTCAGAGTTTTAGGTTTAATTTAGGGTTTTCTAGTTGAAGCCGAATGTTCCTAGATTTTTGTAATAGTTTTAATAAAAGTTGAATAGTAAGCAAGCAGACATACTTAAATGCATTGTTCTCCCTTATTCATTGCATTTGAGAGGTTTATTGTTGAATACCTCAAGCTTTGGTTCTTTGGTTTTAATGGTGAAAATATTCAGTTTGTTATTCTGCTCACTTGGCTTAATCTTGGTTGAATTTGATCTCTATTGTTAGTGCCAAGCTTACTCGACATCCATTTGTGCCAATTTCCCCTTCACATGCCAAGTTCACCGGGCTCCTTCATGTGTCAAGCTCACTCATCACCCTCCTGCCACTTAGCTCCTTCACATGTCGAGAAAAGCCTGTCACTTTGCACCTTCATGTGCTGAGAAAAATTGACATTCGACAATAGTTAGTGCCGAGTGAAATATTAAAGTTGTGATTTTAATTTTTTCACACAAATCACTACGAACAATTCTTTTGTCATTAATTTAGTATTCTTTTTGCAATTGCAAGTGACTATTTCAAATGTTGACATAAAAAACACTAAATTTAATAAGTTCCAACATAAATCATTTATTATTATTATTGTAGATTTAGTTTTTCTCAGTTCATCAAAACTGATGCTTGAACTCAAATTTTGTAATTGTGTTCTCAAAATTTGCATTCCTTAATTACTCAAAATATCTTCACTGAGCTTTTTTCCATTAGATACTCATCCTATAAATATTCATCTTCTCCAAATGTTTTGGGGGGCTTGGGAAAGATAAAAAGGTTAAGTGGGAGGAAATTTTTTATTTTTATTAAATCATTAATTTGTAAAGATTTATCTAGAAATAAATTACTAATTTTAAAGTTGATCTAAATCAAATTTACAAAGGTTAGATTAAAGAATATTTATGAATGATGATATTTACATTGAAACTTTTTCCACAAAACTTGATTTGATTTCATTGACACTTTTGAAGAAAGTATAGTAGTTTTGGAAAGTTCGTTCATTTGATATGTAACTAAAAAACTTAACATTTCTGGGAATCGACTTCCTGCATTAAACTTGGATCCTTACGTTTTCGCCATTCAAATATAATGAAGTGAGAAATTCAAATTTTTAAGTTTGAAAATTCTTAGTAAAAATGATTTTGTAAAAAATGCCGACACAAAATTTCACATGCATTTAATTTTTTTTTCTACACAAATTTATTTCTTCCAATCTAACAGACCAAGACATCTTGTATAAATTATATATCTTAAATATTTTAAACCTCATTAAATACTTTTCAAAACAAATTAAATAATCTTAAAAATGACCTTTTAGCCCTAATCAATGAGCGTAGATAATCAATTTACTAAACAAATTCATTACATCACAAAAAAAATTTAAGAAATGAAAATGAGAAAAGCATTCATATTTGAGATCCAGGATGCCTTTAGAGGCTTTAGAAAAAAGTTAACAAATAGACTAAAAATGCACAATATATAAACATATAGAAAATGTAGAAAATGATAAAACTCAAAATATGCAAAAATTAATTTTTTGCAATAAGAGCTACAATAGTGATAATGAAAAATAATGATGAAAACTCATGCACATGAGAAAAATCCTAGAGCACTCACAACAAACATGTTACCAACCCTTCTTAAAGCAACCATTTTAGCAACTCTTCTTAAAGAAAACTTGAGCATTCTAATTTTAAGAGGAGTTTGATTTTATAACTAAAAGCTAAATAAAATCTTTCAAATGTGGAGGTAGAAAGTACAAATTATAGTTTGAATTAGAAATCTAGAGGATGAAAGGAAAGAAGAGGAAAGTAGGTAATGAAAGGTATGATTCAATATTGGAAATTATTAAATTCGAAATGGGCTAAGAATTTCTTGAGAAAATTATGTAAAATCCAAGAGCAAAGCCCCCACATATAAGCCTATTGGCTTAATTAATAAAAGAATTAGTTATTATTTATGTTGAAAGTTTAATGTGAAAGTTATATACTAAGAGGGGTGAGGTTGAATCAAGATCTATAAAAAAATTAGCCTTTCAAAAAAGTATAAAATCTAGTGACTTTACCTCTAATCATTTTCTCACTAATATCATAAATCACCTAAATAGTTCTATGATGTATTAGATATAATGGCTAACCACATTCATGGAAAATGTAAGTAAATGATCAACACATAACAAAAAGGTTTAGGTTACCCAAAAAACCCTCCAAGATGAAAGTAAACTATGGTGGGGATGATACCCACAAATCTTCACTACTGTAGTAGTAAAGTTTTTCTATTAGGGACATAATTTGGATCACTTTTGATCATCTAGCCCATAAAGGATCTACCTTGTTAAGAGTTTATAAGACTTATATAGTCCACCTTGATTAAAGGATTTAAAACATACAGTAACAAAGCACTTTGTTAAGAGATTTATATAGATCTTTTAGGACCACTTTGTTGAGTGATTTATCCTTATTATGCCTAAAAAAATGTATCAGCACTTGGTGCTTTGGTTTTCACTTCAAATGCTGATAATAGATCTCCTCTTTATAATCTCTAGTTCTTTCATTGATCTAATATATATGTATTCTTCCTTTCACTTCTCTTCTTAGTGTTAGGATTAAACCACAAATATAAATAACAATTACATGCAAATATAAAAAATAGTAGAAATTAATATATCGTAGAGAAAATAAGACAAGACACCAAGATTTAATGTGGTTCACCCAATCCCTAGGCTACATCCACCAAACAGCAAGTTTGATATTATTATGATCTAGTTATTACAACCTGATTACAATATGTAATCCCTTATAGCTCAATACTATCACAAGTACCAATTTTCACATTACAACACTTAAAACAATCCCTAATCCTAAGCCCTCTTATACAAATTTTTTAACTACTTTAGGGTTATAATTAATAATTACACGCCGGCCCAAAATTCTAATAAAATAGGGCCCAAATTTTTTTTCCCCAAAGAATTTATGAAGTATGTACAATACTTTCCTAATCAGTCACCACAAACTAACAATCTCCCACTTGGGGACTAACCAGACTTCACACTAGACAACAATCTCCCACTTGGAGACTAATCCTGTAGCAATACCACTACCACATGGGGCTCCCACCAGAACAAACCACCCTTGACTTGGTTGTTATATTATTCCTATTTAGTCTAGAAGATGAACCAAAGCTGAAAAGGAATTTAGCTTCTTCTTTGTCACTACCTTTGTAAACATATCTACTAGATTTTCATCTATATGTGTCTTGTCCAGCTTTAATTATCCATCATCCAAAATTGACTGAATGAAATGGTACCACAATTGGATGCATTTTGTCTTTGAATGCAGAGCTAAATTATTTGTAGGATGAATGTCACTCTAACTATTTACAAATAAATAGTTATCCTTTTGAGGATGTCCCAATTCTTTCAAAAAGAACTCAAGCCATATCCTCTCCTTCACTGCCTCTGTAGCTGCAACATTCTCTACCTCTATAGTAGATAAAGTACTAACCTTCTATAACCAAGAAACCTAGCTCATGGCTACCCCACCAACAATAAAGATATAACCTATAGTACTCCACCTGGTATCAATATCCCCTACCAAATCTAAGTCAACATAGCCCTATAAATCAGTAGTAGAGCCCCCAAAGTGTAAACACTTATTTTATGTTCCTCTTAAATATCTAAGAATCCATTTGACTACATTCCAATGCTCATTTCTGGGATGACTTATATACCTGCTAATGATTCCCACTACATGTGCAATATCTAGCCTTGTACATACCATATCATACATCAAGCTTCCTATAGCTGAAGCATAGGGTACCTTTTACACCTTATCCTCCTCTTCTTGTACCTTGTAACACATCTCCATAGTCAATTTCAAATGACTAGGTAAAGGTGTGTTGACAGATTTAGCATTCTCCATGGAGAAACATTGCAATACCTTCTCAACATAGTCAACTTGAGATAGTGTCAATTTCTTGTGCTTCCTATCTCTAAAAATCTTTATAACAAGGATTTTTTTTTCCATCCCCAAATCCTTCATAGAAAATGCAAGTGCTAATTGGCATTTCAGCCCCTTAATCTGATCCATGTTAGACCCAGCTATAAGCATATCATCAATATATAAACATAAAATAATGTATCTATCATTATCCAACCTGTTTAAGTAAACATAATGACCTAAATGAAACCTACTATATCCATGCTCATGCATAAAACTATCAAATTTCAGATACTATTGTCGAGGTGCTTTCTTCAAGCCATATAAACTTTTCTTCAATTTACACACTAAGTTCTCCTTACCTTTGACCTCAAATCCCTACAGTTGAGCCATACATATCTCTTTATCAAAATCATCATGAAGGAAGGTTTTTTCAACATCAAGCTTCTCTAAATGCAAATCTTCAGTAGCCACAATACTTAAAATCGTAAGGATAGAAGTCATCTTAACAACAGGAGAAAATATCTCATCAAAATAAATGCCCTTTGTCTATGCAAATTCTTTTGCAACTAACCTAACTTTAAATATTTTCTTACCTCCATCCTATTCTTTTAACCTGTAAACCCACTTATTCTATAAAGCCCTTTTACTTGTAGGCAACTTGCATAAATCCCATATCTTATTTTTTAGAAAAGAGTCCATTACTTCTTTCATTGTAGACTCCCACTAAATCTTAGTATCTACCTACATAGCTTCATCATAACATTCAGGTTCACTAGCATCAATAAGTAAAATAGAATACAAAGAGGGAAAAAAATCTTTTTGGAGGTCTAATTAGCCTTGTTGACCATTTAACATTCAGTGGTGTATGTGATATTTGTTGTTACATTTGTTGCACATCATAAGGAATGACTGGAACATCATCTTTTGGAGCATCACCCAACACTATATGACCATCTATTTTCTTCTCATGTTACTGCAACAGATCTTTCTACAATATTTTCTCATTGAATATTACATCCCTGCTTCTTACAATTTTATGATTTTCAAAATCCCAAAGCCTATTAAAAAAAATTCATTAATGTCATATCCAACAAATACACATTTCTTTGACTTAGCTTCCAACCTAGTTTTATTTTCAGAATCTATATGAGCAAATGCTTCATAATAGAAGTTTTTGAGAAAAGAATAACTCACCTTCTTACCAATCCATGCTTCCAACCCAAAGGAGTAGAGGGACCTCTATTAATAAAATATACAATAATATTGAAAGTTTCTACCCACATGTGTAAGGGCAACCCAACATGCAACCTCATGCTCCTTGCATGCTCCATTATAGTCCTATTTGTGCATTCAACCACTCCATTTTCTTGTGGAGTCCTTGGAATATTTTTTGTCTACGAATACCATTAGTGGAACAATAATCTTAAAATTCATGACTACAATATCCACTACCATTATCAGATCTAAGACATTTTAATTTCTTATGAGCCTTATTTTCAACAAAGAACTTTCATTTCTTAAAAGTTTGAAATACATCAAATTTCTATCTAAGGAAATAAACCCATACTTAACCTTGAAACTTAACTTCAAGCACCCAAAATTGCAACCTCTCACACATGCATTAAGGAATTAGGGTTTAGATACTTTTCTTAAAACCAATTATAGAAACTTCTAGATCAAGATTAATAATCCAAATCCATCCCTTTTGCCACATAGTCCTTCCATATTTAAGATTTTCTAATTACCTTGCATAGGGATTAATGATCTTAAACAAATATATAATCACCTCCATGATTTACTGCTCAATCATTAAAACATGCCTTTAAGTTGGAAAAAAATAGTTTATCTGAATTTTTGTGGTTTTCTAATCGAATATATCAAAATTGGTTTACTCAAAACTTAAACATTTAGATGCTTGAACATCTCTAATGTTCATGTTGTCCCTCATTCTCTATCTACTCTGCTTATATTATATGACTCAACATCTATTCTCTTGGCATGAACTATCTTTTGGATGATTTGACATGTTTTGGATTATTTGATGACCAACTAATTGTTTAGCAATACTAACTGCTCAGCTTCAACATAATTACACAAAAGTCTTCATTCCTTTTCTCAGCTTTAGCAAGATGACTTAGTCACAATGATGACCAAATAATCTTGTCTTGACACTAATTGACAACATAATTTAGGGATAGAAAATATCCAACTTTTGTATTAGTAGAAAAAATACTTTTTCATGATCAAAATATATTCACTACAAATTTTAAATACAACTAGTCCCCCTTAGAGTATGGCCCATACCTTCCTCTGTAAACACTATACATATACTGACTCTATCACTTGGTATATAAATGCAAAACTTTAAAATTTCAAAAACTATTTCTCCTCCAGATAAAACTTTCTTCATTCGATCATGTCCACCATTGTTCATTATCAGTTCATGCCCACTATCCTTCACTATTTGATCATGTCCACTATCCCCCTTTTTTGTTCACTCATGACTGTTGGGTTGCAGTAGTGGTAATGCCACACTTGTGCAAAAATGTCTTATGCATCTATACTATGATAGGTAAACCTTATCCCAACTCATCTTTACAAACTCCAAAATATGAATCATTATTTTTAGCATAGTAGCTAGATCAACCAAACTATTAGCAATAGACCAATTTGGATCTCTTTGTACTACCACCTTTTCTAATGTAGTATCTCTCTACATAACCTCTAGGTGAAATGTCAACATTGTTTGAATAGAGATGAGCTTAGCCCTTATTATCCCATCATTATCCATCAACTTGGCTAAGCTAGCTTGGGCACTTATTAGTCTATTAAATTGAAATGAACTTTAACTTACATCCATGTTCAATGAATTTACCATTGCCCTTCAACCTTCCCATAGTCTATCTATGAGGTATTGATTTTCTTTTCTAAATAATATAGCATCAGATAACTTCTTGTGCAAATTAGTAATGAATATTATTGACAATTTCCTCTACATTATTTATAAGATCTAATAAATATACTCTCCTTATTGTAACTTCAGTAGAGACTTTCTCTATCACTTTCTTGTCAAACTTTCTAGTTGTCCTCTGCATTAACTTCTCATTTAAATCAACATCTATATCATTTACCTTGTCCATAATTTGAACTGGTTGAGGACTAGTTGGATCCTTCTCATCAAGGATTTCAAAATCAGATTATTCTACAAAAATGTCCTTGATCTCATGTAATACTAACCTTTATATTTTCTCCCTTCTTAGCTCTTCCTATCGAGTTTTCCATGACAATAGCTCTTACAATTTTATCATCTAATCATAATTTATGCTATTAGCATCCCAATTCAAAATCACAATAACTTTATCTAATGTTACTAACTTCGTAGGTGACTAGATCTTCTTCTTCTTACTCCTCTTACCTTTTGAATCAAGGGTGCTATATCTTGGAAATGATAATTGAAAAGGGTGTGTGTGGAGACTAATGCCGAGCCTCACCTTGGAAAACTCAGGAGGAAATTAATCACTCAACTAAGTTGCTTCAAGGGGCACATGCACCTTCTAGGATCAAACTAAAATCAAACTCTGTAATTTACTAACTGATTCTCTTTATACATATTTAAATGAGAATGTGCAACATGAACTTCAAGAACGATTAAAAACACCTATAGACTGTTAACAAACTGATTTTTTTCAATACCCAGTGAAAACTGACATGCAACAGGAACTTTCTTAACCCCCTGTCACCACATTTGGTTTCCTCTAGCAATTTAGTGCAACCTGACCACTTCTTCATTTATACTAAAATGCATGGATGCCTTGGTCATCTACAAATACAGAAAATGGAATAACAAACTAATTGCAAACTGATTATTAATCAACACAATGCTTTATAACCCGTAAACCTCAAATTTGAATATTATGTCCAAATCTGATTTTTTCTTTGACTCAAAGTAAACATATATGATTTTTGCAAGTCTACAATAACATAGTTTTGTCTGAAAATGTGTAGATATGCGACATGAACTTATTCGACTTCTTATAGTAATACTGACTTTCCTGCATAGATTTAACTTAAATTGACCAAATTCTTCCTTACAAAAATTTAAATACATGTACAACATTAACTAGCTTTGAATGTAAACTAGGAACATGAACCATAGATAGTATAACAAAAATAGAGAATGAAATAACATAGAACTCTAAAATTTATTGAAAATACTTAAAACAACTACAACTATCACCATGACTGTCAACAGCCAGAGGGTGGGATAAAATTTTATAGTTTTGCTCTTCCCTCTGAACTAACTCATTTCTCTCTATTGATCATGCCTCTTTTTATAATTAGTTTGGGCAGTTACAAATGAATCTTCGTATTCTTGTCGGTTGCATGACTCTTTGAATTATGTTTCAGTTACAAAAGATTTTTCATTACATTTGGCACATCCATCATGCAAATTTTTCTCTTAAATATATAAAAAGAATTCAATATGATATAAACTTTTTCATTTTAATATGTTGTCCTCCTGTCATTGTTAGACTTCATGTCACAAAAATTCTACATTTTACTGATATTTTAGGTTGCCTTCCTATCACCACTAGACTTCTTGTCATAATATTGTTCGACAGTAATAATACTGCACACTATCTTCATGTCGCCAGTAAACTTCTTGTCACAGACATGCTTCTGCACCATACTCCCAAATTTCAAAAGTTTCCAAGTCCCTTGGAAACACCTGCAAAACAAAGCATTAGAAAAACATATGGATCCCTTCATCTTGACTTTTGGTTTGTACTTTTCCTCCATTACAAAACTTGGCCTTTCTTGAACTTGTATCATTTGAATTTTCTCTTTCTCCTTCATCTTTACCTTTGGTTTGTTTTCCATTAGTAAGATAAAAATTATTTTCTTCTCACTATTCATCCACTTCATCATATTCTAAATTTGTATGGCTGCTACATACACTTGTAACTTCATCACATTTTGAATTTTTATTCTAAATTTTATGTCCCAAAAATAATTTCTTTCCCTATCATAAATATATTCAGCCTCATCTTCTTTGTCCATAACATCATTTGATACCTCTTCTTTGGAAACTTCTTCATGCTGAGTCTCCATACTACCACCATTCCTTTGTCATTCTCCCATGATGGCTATAAACTCTTCCCATAAATTAGATTCTTCTTCAGAACTTGCTACTACACAATCTTTATCTCCATCCTCATGGCATTGCTCTTGACATTTCACTACACCATGCATTTTGAAGGCTTCATTATTTTCTTCCAAACTCTCTTTCATAGGAGTACCTTTCAGCATTGTACTCATCTCTATTTTCAAAGGACACATTACTATTCCAACCATAACTTTATCACACTCAAATTCCATAGGACTTTCCTCTTCATTCTTCTCATCAACATTTACTTGTTGCACTACTTCTTGCTGCAATTTATCCTCTTTCTGCTCTTCATGTTCTTTCCCTTCCAAAGGACAACTTACATCTATCATTTTTGAGATTTCTGTACCAACTTCACATACATCTGCAGTCTTTATGGCTGCCTTCTCTATAGTTTCATTTGCCTTTACCAAAACTTCTTTCACTTCCTCTTTCACTTCATCATGCATTGGAAATGCTATCTTATCAATAAGACCTAAACTTCTTGATTCCTTCCATTCTGTATCATCCTTCAATGGAAATAAAACCATATTCTTTCCATCTTTGTCAATTGTATATTTGTTCTCTCTACAATCATATATGGTTGACCTGTCATATTGCCATGCTCTTCCCAAAACCAAGTGACAATCTTTTAAAGGCATAATATCACATTCAATGGTATCAAAATATGGTCCAATGTTAAAAGAAACATATGACTTTTCAAAGACATCAATCCATTGTTCATATCCTAACCCATAAGCTCTGTAAGGTAAATCATGAGGTACTCTTGGAAGATTCAGTTTCTCAACCATTTCTACTGAGATTATATTTTCAAAGGAACCACTCTCAACTATAAGTTTGCATACCTTATTCTTGCACTTGCACTTTGTTCGGAATATAGAATTTCTTTGGCTATAGCTTTTTCTTTCTACTTCTTCTTCTTCCATTATGATGTAGAGCTACACTCTAGAAACCTTTTGTGGATATACTCAACTCGAAGGATTGCATGAAAGACTCACACTCATCAATCTGGAAACATTCACAATCTGCACATTGTATTTTGCTACAGTAACATAATCTGCTACATGAACATAGAATGCTTCAGCAACATAGGACACTTAAACAAAACAAATCCTTTTCCACAAAAAAATAAGTAATCTTTTTCTTTCACTCATTGCCTTCAAGTAGTGGTAATTGTGTCTTCACATTGATAGTAATTTTGTCAAACACTTATCTCCTCAACTAAAGAAAATTAACCATACTTTAACCAAGACCAAAACAAATTGTCCAACTCAATGCTACTGATTTTAGAGCTGGGGATTTATTTTCAAATATTTAAATTGAATTTTTCTCAACCACATTCCTTCCTAACACCATGAAAATCAAGAAAGAAAAGACTTTCCAAACTGTTGCCTTCCTGTAGCAACAGTGACAGTAAATAGGACAGTTTTTAGAAACGGGTTTTTTTGACCCCTCAAATCATTAGATAAATTTTTCTGGAAAGAATGAAAGTTGTTCAAAACATAATGAACTATCCTCCCACCAATTTTTAGGTCTCTATGTAACCATACGTGACTGCTATAAATTTTTCTTTGGACTATAAATCTAAAATCTAAACAGACCAACTTCACAGAATTGAGCATAACTTGCTCATTTCTAAATGAAAATGAATCAAACTTGAACCAGATGAGACTATATATTTAATAATATTTCCAAAAATATATCATGAATAACAAGGAAATACTTCATAAAAAAATAAGAAAAAGCTTTCCACCACACTATTCGAAATCAGGAAGCTTCAGATTTAAGGAATCTTGACATTCATGCAATAGTTTCAACTTCAGATATTTCTATTTCAAATGATAGTGATTTACGTCCTTTGATTCATCCAAGTTATTTAATAACAAATCAATCCAAAAATCCTTTGGATCCTTTCTCCTTCAGAATTCATAAACAAATATGTGATATGATTCTTTCCTCCATGGAACCCCATATAACTTCAAAATCAAATACCAAATCACCTTTCCCTACCCAGATCTTTTTCTAGGCTCTAATACCAAAAATGATGTAGAGCCTCACCTTGGAAAACTCTGGAGGAAATTAATCACTCAACTAAGTTGCTTCAAGGGGCACATGCATCTTCCAGGATCAAACTAAAATCAAACTTTGCAATTTACTAATTGATTCTCTTTATAAATATTTAAATGAGAACGTGCAACATGAACTTTAGGAACGATTAAAAACTACTGCAGGCTGTTAACAAACTAATTTTTTTCAATACCCAGTGAAAACTGACATGCAACAGGAACTTTCTTAACCCTTTGTTGCCGCATTTTGGTTTCCTATAGCAATTTAGTGCAACCTGACCACTTCCTCATTTATATTAAAATGCATGGATGCCTTGGTCATCTGCAAATACAGGAAAATGGAATAACAAACTGATTGCAAACTGATTATTAATCAACACAATGCTATATAACCCGTAAACCTCAAATCTGAATATTATGTTCAAATCTGATTTTTTCTTTGACTCAAAGTAAACATATATGATTTCTGCAAGTCTGCAATAACATAGTTTTGTCTGAAAATGTGTAGATATGTAACATGAACTTATTCGACTTCCTATAACAATACTAACTTTCTTGCATAGATTTAACTTAAACCGACCATATTCTTCCTTATAGAAATTTAAATACATGGACAACATTAACTAGCTTCGAATGTAAACTAGGAACATGAACCATAGAGAGTATAACAAAAACAGAGAATGAAATAACATAGAACTCTAAAATTTATTGAAAATACTTAAGACAACTACAACTATCACCATGACTATAAACAGCCAGAGGGTGGGATAAATTTTTACATTTTTGCTCTTCCCTCTAAACTAACTCATTTCTCTCTATTGATCATGCCTCTTTTTATAATTAGTTTGGGTAGTTACAAATGACTCTTCATATTCTTGTCAGTTGCATGACTCTTTGAATTATTGTTTTAGTTAGAAAATATTTTTCATTACATTTGGCACATCCATTGTGCATATTTTTCTCTTAAATATATATAAAAAAGTTTCAATATGATATAAACTTTTTCATTTTAATATTCTTTCCTCTTGTCGCTGTTAGATTTCATGTCAGAAAACTTTTGCATTTTACTTATATTTCAGGTTGCCTTCCTGTCGCCACCAGACTTCATGTCACAATACAGTTCGACAGTAATAATACTACATGCTATCTTCCTATTGCCACTAAACTTCCTATTGCAGATGTGCTTCTGCACCATAGTCCCAAATTTCAAAAGTTTCCAAGTCACTTGGAAACACCTACAAAACAAACCATTAGAAAAACATATGGATCCCTTCATCTTGACTTTTGGTTTGTAGTTTTCCTCCATTACAAAACTTGGCCTTTCTTGAACTTGTATCATTTGAATTTTCTCTTTCTCCTTCATCTTTACCTTTGGTTTGTTTTCCATTGGTAAGATAAAAATTATTTGTTGCTCACTATGCATCCACTTCATCATATTCTGAATTTGTATGGCTGCTACATGCACTTTTAACTTCATCACATTCTGAATTTTTATTATTGCTGCATACACTTGAATTTTTATTCTAAATTTTATGTCCCGAAAATAATTTGTTGCCCTATCATAAATATATTCAGCCTCATCTTCTTTGTCCATAACATCATTTGATACCTCCTCTTTGGAAACTTCTTCATGTTGAGTCTCCATACTACCACCATTCCTTTGCCATTCTCCCATGATGGCTATAAAATCTACCCATAAATTAGATTCTTCTTTAGAACTTGCTACTACACAATCTTTATCTCCATCCTCATGGCATTGCTCTTGACATTTCACTACACCATGCATTTTGAAGGCTTCATTATTTTCCTCCAAACTCTCTTTCATAGGAGTACCTTTCAGCATTGTATTCATCTCTATTTTCAAAGGACACACTCAAATCCTATAGGACTTTCCTCTTCATTCTTCTCATCAACATTTACTTGCTGCACCGCTTCATGCTACAATTTATCTTCTTTTTGCTCTTCATGTTCTTTCCCTTCCAAAGGACAACTTACATTTATCATTGTTGAGATTTCTATACCAACTTCACATACATCTGCACTCTTTATGGTAGCCTTCTCTGTAGTTTCATTTGCCTTCTCTATAGTTTCATTTTTCTCTATAGTTTCACATGCATGAATGGAGATTTCAGCGAATGCATAGAAATTTAATGAAATGAGGGTCAACACATGAAGATGTTGCCCATTCAAATCTGCATTACAACTGGGTTTTCCTGTAACCTGATATGAGACAACAATATAGAAATAAATAAATGCATAAAATTACAGCAGATCCTCCAATGGCCAACAAAGACCATTGTAGGGTCTTTAGAAATCCCCCATGCAAAGACCACTCTCAAAACAATAGAGAGATCTGGCTGATAGGAAATGAAAAATAAGAAAATATTAAACTATTAAGATCTAATTTTTAGATTTCTTCCAAGATATTGATCTAAATACAAATAGAAAAATGTATGTAGAATACTACAAAATCACATCTGTACAACACTAGAAACTTAAAAAATTACAGGAAAGCTCAAGAACTTCATTCTATTCACTCTCTCCCAAAAAAGAAATCTCTCTCCAAAAAAATCTCCCTTACAATATGCACTCTTTCTCTTTTTGAAAAACCTTCTAATGTAACTCCCAAAAAACCATCATAGCTTTCTTGTGGCGGTTACATTTTGAATGCCTACACATGATGCTTTAGGAATATTCATCATTTTCTTCCTTTTGATTTTTCCCATAATTTTTTTTGAAAATTAGAAACCTTTAACACACCCAAAATAAACTAAAATAAACTCATACTAAGTCCTAAGTGAATAATGTTGGGTAGGCTTATAAGAATTCCACCTAGACATTTCCACCACAAAAAAAAAGGACATTTATTTTAAAACATAAAACTCTAAACTCACACACATAAACATTTCAAATTTTAGATTTTAAACTCAAAACTTTCTGATATTTTCTTTGTTCCCTGCATTTAAGTCATATTGCAGGTTGTCTTCCTGTCGCCACTAAACTTCTTGTCGCAAACATGCTTCTGCACCAGAGACATCTGCACTTTGTCTCATAGGATCGTTAGCTCCACTTGTGTCTATACTCCTTGAAATTGAATCCCATTGAGTAGTAATTATATGTTTCTCATGTGTGGAATCCTTCTTCAATTTAATCTATGTAGGGAGCTCTACACTTGTCTCTGAACTATCACTGTAGTGACATCTTCATCCTTTGTATCCTATCTCTACTCCTCAGTCCTTGTCATTTCTTGGACATGGTTAAACATTCTCCTTATTTGTCTCAACTAGAGGTCCTAAGATTAATTGAATTTTATTGTTTTATATAGATTGGTCTATTTGTGTATTCTAACATTCTAATTACTTATTCTCTTCTTGTGTCGGCCCACTCTACTACTCAACTATTGCAACCTATGCCTCATCTAAAATTTGCACACTTGATTCAATAGTAATGTTTGATGTATCTATTAAGCTCACTATTTCCTATTGAGGTGATTGTTGATCACTAATGCTTTGATATTCCTTTATCTACACAGTTATAGGATTAGAATCCATTAAAGTTTCTTTAAATGATTTAGGACATTTCTCCTCTTTTCTTGGCTTAGTAGAAACTAAATTTTCTATCTCTTTAGTCACATTGGGCAATGTATTTTTAGATGTTTCATCCTTAATAGTGACTATCTTTATTTTCTTTACACTCTCTTCTTCCATCTTCTAAACTATTTCAACTAATTGGTTGGCATTAGTGTAAATATCTTCTATATTATCTAGTTCAACTCTATCATCTTCCTTTTCTTCTTCTTCTACTATTTTAGGCATCAATCCAAAAACTTTCCAAATTAACTTACTCTCCTTTATAAAATTCAAACATATTCTTTCATTGATATTTCCATATGATGCTTCCCTAAATCTGCATGACTTGGGCTAATGTAGCCTCTATTATTTGGTTTTCATTAGTCAATTCCCATTTCCATTTTTTATCAATTTTATTGTACAATTCTTCTAACAATGCTTTTCCTAACTTTGTTGGTGTATACTTCAAATTTATCAACATATCTACAACAACCTATTCAACTTTCTCTTTATCAACTTTCTCTAAGGTTTCATACTTGAAATGCTTAAAACCAGTTAAGCTAGGTAAACTTATTATATCTTCACATATCTTGAAGATCTCTTGAGACAGTTCATGCAAAGGCACCTAAATTTCAAGATATCAAGAAGGTTTAGATTCCTTATTGCTTATTTTTCTAGACCCTTTTATGGGTTCTATCTAGAGCCATTTGGATCAATGATTCATAACAAATTACATCCTATTTAATTTGAAGGTTTGAACAGATTTTGACTTCCATCCAAAAGTTACTCTCATAAATTGGCTATATTCATAAACTAGCCATATACATATAAGCATTTCACAAAAATAATAAATCTCTCTATTCAAATGTTTTATATAAGCATATTTTGAAGTAGAAGTAAGAAATTCACTCATGGGTCTAATATATATATATATATATATATCTTTATTTATCATATATGAATAGATCTATAATCTATAATAATAATAAAAGGTTTCAGATATCACATATCTATATTGATTGATTATATTCATAAAATTTCGTCATTTTGAATATAAAAGTAAAGAAAAAAGCATTGTAACTACTAGAAAAAACAAGCCCACCAAAGGTACTAAGAGAGAGGGGAAGTTGTTGATTATCATATCAAAAGTATATTAAGTATTTTTTTAAAAATCTATTACCATGATAGATTATAAGATCAAATGAGTAGTAGACAGAATAATAAAATATTGATCTTTTTTATTCTCATTAGGTACTAAATGAATAGTTCCCTTACTAAGTAATTACTTTGATCATTAAAAAAAAAAAGAATTAGTGTGACCTAATTTTTTATGAAACAAAAATGGAGAACTTGCCATATTAAAAAAGAGTATTTTGACAAGCTAATTTGAATCATATTGATAATGATCTTATTTTTTCTTACTGAAATGAGGGAAGCATAAGAGTTTTAAAGTCATATGCTGAATTAATGCGATCCATTTATTATATATTTGAGTCTTTTGAGTCAAGATATAATGGCTAGAGAAACCATTTGTAATAAGTTGTCAAAATTGTAAAATAATGTCTTAATATGATAAATAAGGTCAAAGTATTTTTTTAGTAGGTGAACGGATCTATTGGTATCCATCTAAAGTCATTTGAGTCATAATTTTGGTCTAGGTCAGGTTTATATGAAATTGGAAATGCAAAAGTGTATAAAGTTCATAAAATGTTGTCAAAAAATGGAAAAGGGTTAAAAAAATGTAATGGGTTGGTTTAAAAGGTGGTTGGAAAGTTGTAAACCACAAAAATCACTATAAAAGCATTGTATTGGTCATTCCAAATAGAGGTGAATGAATGAAAAGAAGAAGAGATCATTTTGCATCAATTGGTTTCTTAAGAACTTGTCATTTGTATTGGTGCTAACTATTTTTGTGCTGGTTCTAGGTATTTTATGGTAGGTTACATCCTGGAAACCATGTATATTCTATACACTTGAATATTAGGATAAATAATATTCTTTCTCCTTTTGGTTTGCAAAAATTTCATTAAGATTTGAAGAAGTTATGCTAGTTTTGGGAAAAGTGGTTATTTGTAGATTTGAGGATGCCCAAATACAGTTGGATTTCAATGTTTGGTATAGAAAAATTTGGATGAAAAAAAAATATAGGTATATTAAATGGAATTTTATGTAAACTATATTTACTTTTCAATTTGTTTGAGTCATTTTCATTTAGATATGTGTAAGTTATGTTCATTTTAATACATAATGGTTTTTAAGGATCTCCATTGAAAATGTAGACAATGAGTTGTGATTGTAGAAATATTTATGAGTTGGAAGAATTTTTGGCTTACATATTATGAAAATATATTCATAAATAATCCCTATGAAATTGTTTTGGCTTCATTTGGAGTGGTTTTGAGGAATTTATATAATTTCCTAGGCAACATTGCTGATTTTACATTTGATTTATGATAGAAAAAATGGGTCTAAGTGCAGAAACTATAACTTGTAATAGATTTTTTTTTTTTCACTTAGATTTGGATATGTTTTAGTATTCTTGCATTGGAACAATTATACTAAAGGTATTTTCAATAATACATGGATAACAAAATTTATGAATGATATAATCAGATATAGAAATCACAATATGCAAATGGAGAAGAATTGAAGTTTTTGTGTTGGAAAGTGCTTTCTTTTTCCTCATGAGATACCTCTATATAATGAATTTATTTAATGGATTTTGAAGGGATAAAAATGAATCCAAATTATTCATTTATTTATAAGATGCTATGCATCAAATTGGTATCAGAGCTTGAAGATCTTGAGTGTGTGGGTAGAGCTCCGTAGGAGGAAATCTATACCAAGACCTTGAAGATTTGGTTTTCATTTGTTGATGATTTTTTGGTTGTAGGTTCTCATTCATATTTCTAAAAAATTAATATGTTCTATTGTTGAGATAATAGATATGTACGTTCTATCAAGGGCCATGGGAATGTCCAATGAATTCCAAGAGACTAGGGAGAGAGTCAAAGAGGAGGACTCTTAGGTGAGGCACATGGAGAGTTGGTTTATGTGAGTTTGAAGTAGCATGGTAAAGGTGGATCTTTGAATGATAAGGTACCATGGAGTTTGCAACCATTAATGCTCTATTGATACAAGTGTTTGAGAAGCTGATTTTGAGGGTAGTCTTATGTCCTTAAAGGAAAATATAATGGTGATAAAGGCATGAAGAAGCAAAGGAAAAATGAAGGCAAAGAAAAGGAATTTTTTATCTAATCTTTTTTCTTGCAGGTTATTGATTCCATGTCTCCAAGGACTTTGAAACTTTTTAAAGTTGGGAGTATGGTGCAAAGGCACCTAAATTTCTAGAGAACAAGGAGGTTTAGATTCCTTAATTTATATGTTGAATTAATGTGATACATTTATTATATATTTGAATCTTTTGAGTCAAGATATAAAGGCTAGAAAAAAACATTTGTAATAAGTTTTCAAAATTGTAAAAGGAGGTCTTAATATGATCAATAATGTGAAAATATTTATTTAATAGGTGAATGGATCTATTGGTATCGATCTAAAGTCATTTGAGTCATAATTTTGGTCTAGGTTGGCTTTATATAAAATTGATAATGCAAAAGTGCATAAAGTTAATAAAATGTTGTCGAAAAATGCAAAAGGGTTAAAAGAATGTAATGGGTTGGTTTAAAAGGTTGTTGGAAAGTTTTAAACCACCAAAAATAGTATAAAATAATTTTATTAGTCATTCCAAATAGAGATGAATCAATGAGAAGAAGAAGGGATCATTTTGAATCAATTGGTTTCTTAACAACTTGTCATTTTGATTGGTGTTAACTATTTTTGTATTGGTTCCAAGTATTTTAAAACTATTTACATGGAACCCATTTAATTGAATAATAGGATGAATAATATTCTTTTTATTTTTGGTTTGGAGAAATTTTGTTAAGTTTTGAAAAAGTTATGCTAGTTTTGGTAAAACTAGTTATTTGCAGATTTGAGGATGCCCAACTACAATTGGATTTCAATGTTTGCTATGGAAAAATTTGGATGAAATAGAAACTCTAATTATACTCCTTGGAACTATTTGTGAAGTTTCTCTCATTTCCAATTGGTTTGAGTCATTTTTATTTAGATATGTGTAAGTTATGCTCATTTTAATGAAGACCAAAAGTTATGCTCATTTCAATTAAGACCAATTTTAGTGATCTCTATTGAAGTTTTAGACAATGTTTTGTGATTGTAGAACTATTTATGAATTGGAAGAATTTATTAATTACATATTATTAAAATGGATTCATATAGAATCCATGTGTAATTTATTTGGTTTCATTTGTAGTGATTTTGAGGAAGTTATTGGACTCCCTAGGTACCATTGCTAGTTTTACATCTGATTTATGACAGATAAAATTGGTCTAAGTGCAGAGAATATAAATTGTAATGAACTTATTTTCATTCATTCAAATTTGGATATATTATAGTATTCCTAAATTGGAACAATTGCACTGAAGGATCTTTCAAGAATATGTTTAGAACATAAGTTATGAATAATGTAATCAACTATAGAAATTAGGATATGTAAATAGAGAAGAATTGATGTTTTTGTGTTGGAAAATGCTTTTTTTTGCATCATGAGATGCCTCTATATAATGAAATTATTTAATGGATTTTGAAAGGCTAATAATGTATCCAACTTATTGGTTTATATATAAGATTCCTTGCATCAACACACTCCTTTGTACTATTTTAAATTGACTCAAGTCATTTGACTTAGTCCTCTCATATTCATCATCCTCTTCATCATTTTTGACAACCAATTTTCTTCTACGTCTCTTCTTCTATTGGACTTCCTTGGCCTACGATGGTCTATTCTTTGGATTTTTCCACTTGATTGGCTTGGTGATCTACACTAGTTACATCCTTATTGGTGTTGATCTCAGATTGGTTTTGACAAGTGAGTGTCTATACACTTAAGTCATTTACTTAGTTCATGCCAAACAAGTAGTATATGCCAAGCACAACATGTATAAGTTAGAGCATGCCGAGTCAACAATAAGTACCAAGTCACTCAAGTGTCAAGTAGACAGTATATGCTAATTGATTCAAGAGCCAAGAAAGAAGTGCATGTCAAGTGATAGTATTCAAATCAATATATGCTAAGCATCAGACACTTCAGATGCTGAATGACACAGTTTTGTCATAGTTGTTTGCACTAGCACAAACTACTATGTAAACCATTTTGAGCCAACATACAAAATGAATTATGATATTTTGTTAATAAGGATGAACCTTAAGTTGGAATCCCTATGAGATACATGTATCCAATCAGGTAAAGGGAAGGTTCAAGCAGCAAAATGGGTGAATCACTATCATTGATTCATACCTAACCCTATGTCACCTAGGTCTTCTTAAGGAGGAAAAACCCTAAACTTTCTATGAGTGTGAGAGAGAATGTATGAATGATTAAGGAGATTTTTTCATGCACAAACTAGGAAATTCATGGTGACCAATGTATTATGATATGAAATTGCATTGCAGAATCAGTTAAAGGAGAAATGAGGAAGGAAATAGTGAATAGCAGAGAAACATCTGATCAAGAGGGATCAAGAATACATGAGTTTAGAGATGGTCTATCATCAAGAAACAAAGTGTTAACCATAGGATTAATGCTAAGATGTTCTAACAAGTGAATAAGTAAAATCTCTTAATAAAGTAGTCCTAATAGGCTATATTGAAATCCTCTAACAAGGTGCTTACTTTATTGTGAGTTGAAGTCCTTTAACAAGGCACACTTTTAAAAGGGTGTTGAAATCCTTTAACAAGGTAAGACCTAATAGTATTTTTAAGCCTTTAATAGAGAAGACCTTTCACAAGATAGATCATGTTTCATGATCAAACATTAGAACCTTCATTGAATACACTTTATTACTAGAATAGTGAAAATTTGTGGGTGTCATCCCCACCCTAGTTTTACCTTTTGATTGGAGTGTTTCTAGGTAATCATATCTGGTGTCATATATGTGTGAATGATTACTTATTTACATGCTTTAGATATACATGTTTTACGTGATATTTTAGTTTACTTATCAAATGTATGAGATGGATGTGTGGTGAATGTTTTATGGGTCAAAGTTTAAAGAACTAATTCACACCCCCTTAAAATTTTACTTTTCCTATTTTAATTCCAACAATTGATATCAAAGCTAAGTTCTCTGAAAGAGAATCTTTGTAACTTTCAGGAAAGATCTTGGAAATGGAAGTCTAAAAGTCGGGAAAGATCATTAAGAATTAGGTAATTGAAATACAACTCATTCTACATCAACTGAATGAAGCAAGAGATGATCTAAATAAATCATTGAAGAGAAGGAAGGATATTGACATTGAGGAGAATGACACACAATACTGAGAGATGGACACTACTAAGCTATTTGCAAATGAAGACTCCAATGAGTTTGATGTAGCAATTTCAAATCTAATGGAAAAGAATAGAGCCCAAGCTAATGAAATTAAAAATCTCAAATTGGAGCAGGAATCACAAGCCATACTACTGTATTGCATAAAAATGTAATAAATGGAATAAACACTAAGCAACTAATATATATTCTTACATGATTATGCCAACCTCAAAATATGGAAGATATACATGTAAATAAGCAAAATGAAACAAAAAAGAGCATAAAAGCATTCAAAATATCACTATGCAAACCTCATGAAACCATCAAGTGTAGATGATTTCCTTGCTCATGGGATGTGGTTGCTCACAAATCCTCCAACATAACAATGAGGTAGATGGTGCTTGTGGAAATGAGGAGAGGGCTCTCCTTTTCTAAGAAAAAGGATGCAACGGACGACTAAGATTAAAGGCAAGATGAAAGGCTAGGATCTCTCAAGATCAATGAGGTGTCCATGAGGTAGAGGCCTAGTAGACTCCACATGGATTAGGGTTTTGACCATTCAAAGGGGGCAATATGCTCACACATTTGTGAGCAACCTTTGATGGTGACATGATCAATGAGGTGTGAGAAGCATGGCTTCTCACACGTGTGAGGCCACTTGATTCTCATATAAGAGGACAAGTGTGAAAGATGTGTGAGACACCTTGACTTTCATGCAAGAGGACAAGTGTGCAAGAGGCATGGAAGAAATGAGGAATGATGAAAGAGTGAACATCCCTCACACATGTGTGGGTACACACTTAAGATTAAGAGGTAATTAGCAAGGTGATTAGGAAACACAAGCATGACTAAGGAAGTGGGTAGGTTTAGCATGATGGGTTAGTTAGGATAGTGAGGTTAGTTGAGGGTTAAAGGTAGGAGCCATGTACTCAAATAGTATTAAATTTAATATTTAATTCCAACTGGAATTAGGCAATGATTAATTAAGTAAACAAAGTACTTAATTAAAGTGAATGGGTTAGGATTTAAATAAACCTTAGTTTATTTAAATCAAGGTAAGGGAAACATAATTAAATAAATGCAAAAGTTATTTAATTAACGTAGGGAAATTAAATAAATAATAAATATTTATTTAATTGGTTAGGAAATGGGTTTTGGAAAATTTTAGGTGTCTACAACTACTATGTGAGGTGACTAAACAAAAAAGGAAAGCTATGGAAGACAAAGCCATGATTGAAGATGACAAAAGAGTTTTGACCAGCAAACTGGAAGAGAAATCATTAGAAGTAACTAGGATTGCTAAAATGAAATTGGAAATTTTGGGTCAAATGATGAATGCCAACCATGAATTGAATGCCAAGGAAATTGAGATAACAACATTGAAGTTGGAGAATGAGCAATTGAGTAATGAATTGAAAAGGGAAAAGGAATTTTATGAAAGTTTTAATAAACCTAGTGAAGCCATCAAATACTTTGAGAAATTAATGAGATCCCTTAGATCCAATAGTGATACATATGGACTAGGATACAAAAGTACTGAAGAAGGAGAGTCATCCAAAAGTATTGATGAAAGGAGTAACAAAAGTAAGAATTCCAAACCTACTTTTCATAGTTGTGGTAAGAAAGGAAATACTACCAATGTATGTAGGAGCAAGACTATGAATCAACAAAAGTGCATGGGTCACCATCATAAGTGAAACAAACAAGGTCATCAGGCACATGAATGTAGAACTAAGACCATGTATACTCTTGAAGATTTAAAGGATATTGTTATAACTATCATAAGTATGGACATAGAGGTTTTGAGTGTAGATCCAAACCCATGTGGTCATCAAATAGGAAAACAAAGGTAAATAATGATGAAAACTTTTATAATTGGGATTATAATACAAGGTATAGTTGTCACAACTATAAAGATTATGGAGAAATTCCTAAGAACTATATAAGAAAACACTTCAAAAGTGACTACAAAGTGTGCTCGAGTTAAACCACATGTTTGAACTATTTGAAGATTGGTCACATTAGCCAATATTGTCCAAGAAGTTCAAAGGCACCAAGTTGTGAGTTCAATTAAGATGAAAGCATGAAAGATATTGAAAATGTAAGAAATGAAATGAACAAGACATGGAAGAAAAAGGAGTGCAAGAGATTAAGTGGAGAAGGGATCACTTCACACAATGAGTTAGGTGATCACACTTCATCAAACTAAGCAATCAGGAGGTATGTGAGACTGATATTCAAAAGTTATATCATACATCAATTCCAAAGGAAATAGTTTTGAAAAGATTACATGAGCATGAATAAAGATGCAAGGTGTTATTAGGAATCAAAGAAAAGTCTTTAAGTTTGTCATGTAACTATTGAGCATGAAAAGTTTCCTATGATTTTTGAGTGAGATGCTAGAGGATGCCAAGCCAGCAGAATGACTAGTTGTATTTGAGATCATAATGGTTTTTGAATGAATGAAAGACCAGTGGATGCCAAGTGAGCCAGAAATTAATTGATGCCAAGCTTAGAGCTATGTAAGTGTTTAAAATTAATTGTAGTATTTCAAAGGGGCATTTGATAAATTTTTGCTCATTTAACATCATTTGAAAGTGAGAGAGAGCAAGAAGAGCTAAAAATAATTTGGAAATTTCATCTAAAGCATTTGCAAGAGATTTAAATATCTATTCAATATCATTTGATCAGATTTTGTAAGGTATTCATCATGTGCTGAGATACACTATTTCAAATTTCATATACCTTGGTTTTGTAAAATGACATCCAGTTTAAAAGGTGTAGAGGGAAAAGAAGTTTTAAATGTTCTATTGGTTAGAAATGAGGTATAAAAACCTATTTTAAAGGCCCATTCTAGACATAACATAAAAACAAGATCCCTCTGGTGTACTATCTATGATACTACTAAATGTTTTAATGATACAGGATGTCATAAAATGCTATAATTGTAAGATTGGTAGTATTGGTGACATGGAAATCAGAGAAGCATATGGAAAACTATGTGAAATGGTGTTTTAAGGGAAGAATTCAAGGATGTAGAAAAGAAAGGGATAACGCATGCCCTAGATTTCTCTAACATTTTCAAAACTAGATGAATCAAGATTGTTTTGAGTAGAATTCATGATAATTTAGTATGGTTAGATAATGGGCCAGTCAAAATCTCAAAGAGAATAATCCATACAATAACAAGGTATACAACCCTAGATCATCCAGAGACTATGAGAAGTGAGTAAAAAGAAGTCATTGAAAAGAACACGGGAGATGTGTGGAACAAGAGAGGAATGACCATAGACACCATCATAGATTCTTTGATAAATTTTGCAGTAAGGGTAATGAGACTTAAGTTTTATCAATTAAGAAGATTGAAAAATGTACCCTACATTGTAGTAGATATGGGTTAAAATATTGTGAAGAAGGATCATACATATGATCTTGTCGAGCTGTAGCTACAACAATTGATTGCAAACCTAAGAGAAATAAGAAAAACAAAGAGTGCTTATTGTAATATTGGATCTATTTTGATATATATCTTCTTTTATATTCATAACACATTTCATACATTTGGTATTGTTGCATGGAATACAATTAGGTCTATTTTAGTCCAAATAGGAAAGTTCATTAAACATTAGGTGAAAATTTTTGAGTTAGTAATGACTAGTTATTTTGAGGACATCAAGAAATCCATGAAGAAGAGATTAAGGATTCCAGTGTCATTAGTGGAAAAGACATTATGATGATGTTTGTTTCCTAGTTGATGCTGATTATACATTTGTTCAAGTAGAAATTCAGAGAGTAAGATGGCTAAGGCCTCTACAAGAATAAAAACATTACTTGTAGAAGAAGTAGACAAAGATGCAAAAAATTTTTGTAACTATGAGATGGCCAAGTCTAATATTACTATGGAGTCAAAGACAACCTTTGTCATAAAAAAGAAGGATAAATTGGTAAAGAAACTAAAAGCTAAATTCAATGAAGGTGTTGAGCAAGAAGATGAAGAGGGAGAGGATGAAGAGGAAGAAGACACTCAAATTCAAGCACCACTTGTATTTACACAAGGAAAGGGTAAAGATCAACAAGAGGAATAAAAAAAAACTATAGAACGTACCAAGGAAGAAGAAGCCAAGGAAGAACCTATTCCTACTGATTAGAAAAAAAGAAATGCTAAGGCACAAACAATGATAAGACTGAAGAAGGTTACTAAACCAAGCCAACAAAAACCTAAACCACCTATTACAAGAGCCAACACATGTATCATTGCACAAAAGGCTAAAGAGAAAGCCAAGCTCATAGAGCAAGAAGGTCGAGCATAGAAAAGACCAAGGACAAAATATATTGCTTAGATTGAAATTAATGAGGAGAGAATTGAATCTAATGACAAAAGCAAATTCCAAGTGGTGAGTCATAATGCATCTTTAGAACTAGATAGCCTATGTGAGAATGTTAGATATAATCTAGATTTACTAGAATTTTCTCACATTGATTTTGAAAATCTTGGAAAATTTGAAAAGAATGAAGTGGAGGAAGGAATATATGCCATGATGGCTACTTTCAAGAAAGCTCCTCTATAGATTGCCAACTCAATACCTAAAGGCCTAAAGTTGAGCAAAAGTGGCACTATTGCTTAGATACTAAAAGACAAATTAGAGAAATTTCCCTCACTTAAGTTATGCCTAAACTTAGCATGACATAGATAGCTAATGCCATAAAGAAATATGTTGTTAGATTTTGTCCTAAATATAGAGCATTCAACATATTATAGAATAGTAGAGAATATGTTGTAAGGAAGACTACATAGGTGTGGAAAATTACATATGGGCTAGCTATAGTCAAAGTAGGAGAAAAAGAGCCTATTCAAGTTAAAAATGATGAAGATGATAAAAATAATGAAGGTACAACTGAGGGAGGTACTAAAATGAATGTATGTTATCAATCAACAATTGAGAAAGAGTAGCTGCAAGAATAGAATGTACAAGACACACAAATGCTGAATGTTAGCCCTCCATAAATAAAAAGTGTAAGTGTAGTACTAAAACTATCATAGTAAAGGATGCTTCTGATTTCACTATTCAAAACATCAATCCCCTAACAAAGGAATATTTGAAAAGGATACTTGATCAATCTACACTATAGGCTGAATTGTGTGACAACTCTATATTGGTGACTGTAAATGAACTTCAGAAATCATGAAAAAAACTACAAGTGAGGAGGTGAAAATAGAAGAACCTCCTACCATCACTCCTCAAGTCACTAGTGTACAATCTTTAGATAATGTACTAGAAGTTGCACTAGAAATGGTCGAGAAAATTTGAGATGATAAAGTTGAAACACAAGTCACTATCAAACCATGAAGTCAAATAGGTCAGATAGATTCATCTACACCTCCAAAAAAAGTTCAAGGTGCAATCCAAAGAAATGAGCTAGAGAAGGACAAGCCTAAAGAGACTGAGTTGAAACCCAAGCTAAAGGAGCTAGAAGTCATTCAAGCACTGGTAACTTTATTGGCATCTAGCACTCCTTCTAGTCACACTCTCCAAATGCTGAGGACAAATGCAACACCTTTGCAATTCTCAATGCCGAGTCCGAGTTCATATAAGGTAGAAGATATAATAACCTAAAAAGATGTTAGCCTACATGAAGAAATTATATTCCCTAAATTCTATCTTGTAACAATAACAATTGATTAAATGGGTATACTTTAAGAAGCCTTGGCTAGAAAGAAACATCAAGAGTACTCAGTAGGGAGCATAGGTAGAAGCAAGCTTTGCTTGATATTAACAAATCTTCTTGGATGCATTCAGTCTACCTACTCTAGATGAAACATAGCCACTTATTGAACAATTGACTAATATAGTGGAAAAGGTCAATGATGCAAACCTTGATACTACTACAAAATTATTAGAATGCTGTTAGAAAAAGTTTCAACATAAAGTGAATGAGAAAATATCTAGTGATATAACACTTGTAAAAGGTGAATTGGCAACTAGGATAAATAGTGTGAAGAAGGTACTTGAGAATTTTTCTCTCTATAAACCAAATTGTGTAGTCTTACACTCTTCACAAAAGAAATCTGGAATGACATCTTGAGCTTGGAAAGTCTAATGAGGTCATTTGGAGCTAAATTTCCCATGACTCTTGCTCAAAGTGAGAAACACTTGAGGACCCTATTACAAACCTAGAGTCAATTAGCAACACTATCTATAGATGAAGCCAACATAAGGAATAAATTGATAAGCATCCAAACTACATTGACTTCTCACATGGAGATTTTGCATAAGGAGTTAGGCTATGCAGAAACTCTTATGAAGAAATACACTAATCTTTCTACATTAGATGGCCTAATACACCTTATTGTTGAGATGGCCATCTAAATTAAGTATTTAGAGGTATCTTGTGACAATTGGGATGTTGCTCTTAAGATTATTCTTGAGGTCCATAAATCCTTTTTGGACAAACACACTATTAGTGTATAACCCATTGACTTCAGTGTCATAAAGGGGGAGATATAGAAAGAGCTAAGGGGGAGTAAGAGCATGGTGGGTGAAAAAGCATGGGAGAGAAAGAAAAGAACAAAAAGCAAGTAAAATAGTATCAATTGAGGCACATCTACTCAACAGGAGTAACATTTTTAGTACAAAACTAGATCAAACAACTTAGGGGGAGTTATACGATTTTGAGGTATAAGTTATAGCAAAATTTTGAAATTTTGAAATTTTTTATAGAAGCAGAACAAAATTATGTTATTCTCATAGGAATAAAAGTATTAATGCATGATGAACTATTTTTCACACTCATGTCAAAAGGGGAGATTTTTATCTCAAATTGGTTTTGACAAGTGAGGGTCTATACACTTAAGTCATTTACTTAGTTCATGGTGAACAAGTACTATAAGTCAAGCACAACATGTATAAGTTAGAGCATGCAGAGTCAAAAGTGAGTGTTGAGTAGATAGTATATGCAAAGTATTAGAGACTTTAGAGATTGAGTAACATAGTTTTTTCATAATTGTTTGTCTTGGCACAAACTTCTATATAAACACTTTTTAGTCAACTTACTAATTGAATTATGATATTTTGGTGATAAGGATGAATCTTAATTTTGAATCCCTATGAATTAAATGCATCCAATCAAGTAAAGGGAAGGTTTAAGCAACAAAATGGGTGAATCACAACCGTTGATTCATACCTAACCCAAAGTCACCTAGGTCTTCTTAAGGAGTACAAAACCTAAATTTCTATTAGTATGAAAGGAAATGTATGAATGATTAAGGAGATTTTTGCATGCACAAACTAGGACATTCATTGTGACCAAGGTATTATGATTTAAAATTGCATTGCAAAATTAGTTAAAGGAGAATAGAGGAAGGAAATAGTGAATAGAAGAGAGACATCTAATCAAGATGGATCAAGAATACATGAGTTTAGAAGTGATCCATAATCAAGAAACAAAGTGCTAATTATAGAATCAATGCTAAGACATTCTAATAGGTGAATCAAAAAAATTTCTTAATAAAGTAGTTCTAATAGGCTGTATTTAAATCCTCTATCAAGGTGCTTACTTTATTGTGAGTTGAAGTCCTTTAACAAGACACACTTTTAATAGGGTGTTGAAATCCTTTAACAGGGTAAGACCTAATAGTCTTTGTAAGCCTTTAATAGGGAAGACTCTTCATAGGGTAGATCATGTTTCATGATCAAATATTGTAACCTTCATTGGATACACTTTATTGCTGTAGTAGTGAAGATGTGCGGGTGTCATCCCCACCCCAGTTTTACCTTCTCATTGGAGGGTTTCTAGGAAATCATATTTGGTGTCATATGTGTGTGAATGATTACTTGTTTACATGCTCTAGATATACATGTTTTACATGATATTTCAGTTTACTTATTAAATGCATGAGATAGATGTGTGGTGAATTTTTTATGGGTCAAAGTTTAAAGCATTGATTCATCACACACACCCCCCCCCCCCCCACCCCCACCCCCACCCCCCCTGCCCCAAATATTACCTTTCCAATAGTAACTCTAGAGCTTACTACCTTACTCCTCTTTCTGGTTACTACTTTCTTTGAGCTCTTTTCACCTTAGGATCAACTACTACAACTTATTTTCCTTTAGTTTCTTGAGGGTCAATAACATTGAGTTATTTTTCTTTTTCTTTATCATCATCAACATCATCACCACCTTCACTACTGAGGTCTTCTCCGTTTACTTCTATAATCAATGATGATGACTCTCTAAGCTTTCTTTCCAAGTCTTGAATCATTTTCTTAATCTTTCTATCCAACTTATGCTCTTTTTTCTACGTCATCATCTTGATCTTAACAGTCTCATATGTGTTGAATTCCTCATCATTCATGTCAATTTATTCTACTAGTAGTGATGTAATAACTAAAAACACTTCATCAACATTCACTTCATAGTGCATAGACCTTAGCCATGCCACCGTCGGTATTACTGCCTAAACATTTTTATAGTTTGTCTCAACTAGAAAAAATATATAATCATTGCACCATCTTAAAATGGATGCACTTTAATTTTAAGAACTTTTAGCACCCATTTCAATAATTCCTCTCTTGGACCATTAATAGACATGTACTCAATGTCTCTTTTTCTATTTTCCTCTTCTGTTTCACTCTCATTTGTGATATCCCTCTTTCTGACATGGTCTTCTACGTATTATCTCATTACTCTTTTGACCATATGAACCTATTATTTAGCTACCTTCTTCTAGCACTTTATGTGGAATTTTTGACCTATTCTTTACGATCAGGTCAACCTAGGTCAACCTCATCCTCCTAGGTCAACCTGATTATTGATGATTGTGGCATTTGGGGCCTATAAGTACTCATGTTTTCCAATTATTTAGTTCTACTCCCTTGTCAGCTTGATTTATTTTCTCACCCAAAAAATAGTACAAAAGGAAACTTGTGGTCTTCATTTTCATATCTAATCTCATTCATTTCTTAAGTAATTCAAGTTGTTTCTCTCAATTGAATATTTATGCCTTTTCCATTCAAGGAGTTCTAGCATTCAATTGTTAAAGCAAGCAAGATTCATTAAGCATTCTAGGATCTTCTGTTGGCATTTCCAGTTCAAGATCTAGAATGTTGTTGGTCATCAAGGGAGGAGCTTTATATTGAAGCATTAATTATCTTCTTCATTGATGTACATTTACATTTATGGCTCCAACATGTACTTATGGTAGATCCATTATAATTGTGGAGACATCTGACATGATTTATACCAAATTCAAGATCTACAATATAACACATTTACGGACATGTGTAAGGTGAATAGAAAAATTTATTTTTTCTTTGCAACTTACATTTTTCAATTATGGTTAATTCCTAAACCTAGGGCTTGACCAAGCAAAGCTCTCATTTAACACCAACCCACAAACATTTTTTTTTCTGTGTTGATTTGTAGGTTGGGAGAGAAAAGTATTACAGATCTAAAACCTATAGTCTACAAGATTTCTAAAATCATCAATTTTAGAGTCATAGACTATGTCAACCTGGTTGTAGGACATCCTTTCACATTGACCTAATCCTTCACTCTCAAACTCTAGGGACATTTTTAGGTTTTGTTTGTTTCATTGTCTCATTCCAAGATTCATGGACTAAAGGAAAAAAAATGTTTAGATCCAAAAGTTCTAGAGAAAAAATACATCTTCCTCTATGCATTACAAGGTGATTCTTTCTTTTTTTATTTCCTTTTATATCTTTAACCTAGATTTTTATCTCATTTGTGCTGATTGTATTCATACAACATCTAGATTTACATTGATCAAGCTATTAGTTTAATTTCATAACTATATTATCATGTTAAGAGCATAAGAGTGTGTATTTATTTGTATTGCATTCCTCTTTACAACCCATATTTAGTGTTAGCATCATTTTCCTGTTGGGTCCCAACTAATCTAATCTAGATTATGTGTGGAATCATACTTGGAAATCCACCTCTTTCTCTCACACACATATTTTGAATGGCTTAGACCCTGTAAAGTGGAAGTCTACATCCTATTAAAGTGATTCCATTTTAACACTAAATATTTTGGTGAGCCCAACCTTGTGCCCCTTTCTTATTAGAGTTGGATTCCTTATTTTTGGCATTTACCTTAATTTGTATTGACTTCTTTTGGATTTTATGGTTAGATTTTCTAATCTCCCTCTTTGCATCTAGAACACTCTTGCATAGATTTTGGAACACTCAATATGTACTTTTCATGCTTTATTGTTCAAATGTTTATTGGCTCTTGAATACAGTTTATTCTCTTCCTCATGAAAGAGTTAACATGATTGAGACCTTCACCTTTCAACATAACAAGATTTATGTTTAGCCTTCTCTTAGTGATATTATAGAGCAGGAGGAAGGCACTATAAATACATTCATCAATGTGACCTTGCCTTCATTACTTGACATCCATAATTCCTATTCTAAGGATTCCTTAGAAAAGGATGATAATTTTTTTATTCCCTTAATAATCCTCCTTCTAGTGATGAGCCATGGAAAATATGGATCCTAATCAAGTTGATATCACTCAACCTATTCTCACTTTAAAGGGTTACCTTTCATCAAATTAGCCTCTCATCACCCTTAAGGTTTGTCCTCCTATAACTCTTAAAGGCCTGAAACATAGTGATTATAAGGATTATCATATGGTGTCTCACACCTATTATACAAGAAATAATCCTCAACCTACTACTTCTCTTCCAGCTTCCAACTTATTCTTCCTCCTCTACCTCATCTTTCTCAATATCTTGGGTTGGATTATGATTTGGTATCGTAGTTATGTAATAAACCTACTGATGTTTCTCTTTGAGAAATTCTTCAAACATCCTCAACATACCACAAAGCCTTGAAAAAAGATTTATCCACTCTTCTTGCTCTATCTCCTAGTCAAGATAACATGATTGCATTTTTACAATGCATAAGTTCTACCCTTGGTCTAAATTAAATTATGTAAACTTTCATCTTTCTATAACCTTTTCAACATCTTTCTCACATTCTCCTAATAGGATTTTTTGATCTATCCATAAAAAACATGCATACAACTTATTATAGATTATTCATCACAATCAATATTCCAACAAGTCTTCTCATTCTGACTTTTTCAACCAAAAAATGTGGCAAGGGTAAAAATTGCATCATTTATTTACTAGATGTCCTTCCCTATGATGACAAGTAGACAAATGCACTATTTCAACTAATCTCTTTTAACTTTTCATACTTACAACATTAGATCTATCTCTCTTCTCGAATCAAACACCTTAATATTTTGGCCTAAAAAGTGGGCTAGATGGACTCTTTCATGCTTTGCCCATATTTTTCTAGTCTTCTTCTTTTAAATCTCATTTTCTACATCATCTTGAAACTAATATTATTTTTAAAATAAATTTCCTTATCATCATGAAAAATTGAATACAAAATTGTAAACATGTCCTTACCTTAATCTTTAATATCCTTCCTTGAAGAAACATGAAGACTATTGTCATATAAGTCAACTTTTTTATTAGTGACATACACTTATTTAGATTTTAAATGGCTACCAAGCTCATTGTATAGTTAACAGTGTTTGCCAAGCATTTTAGTTTTTGTTGAGTTCTATAGTTGCTACCAAGTCCTTTGGTAAAATCCTAGTTCTTACCAAGTAGTTACATTTATAGTGAAGATTAGTAGTGTAAACCATGCATCTTAGTGTATGCCAAGTTCACTAGTGCAAAATAAGCTATGTAGTGTTCACTGAGTTCATAGTTTATGTGATGTGAGTCTAGTGTTAATCAAGCTACTCATTGTTAAGCAAGTGACTTTTTTTATACTGAGCTTGAGGTGATAGTATTTACTAAATCATGAAGTGCTAAACAAGTGATTTAGTTTGTATGATGATTTTCACAATATCTACTAAGTCACCAGTGTAGATTAAGTTCAAGACTACTTAGAAGTTATTAGTATGGACCAAGCTTCTACATCTACCAAGTACATGATGATGCCAAGCATTGAGAATGGATGCCGAGTATCAGAACCTCACCAAGTCAGTCTTTAGAAAAAAAGTGTCTTCACTTGAGATGACGTTGTAATATTTTCATAAACTTGTATTATGCTCAACTTTTTAATTTGTATAATTCAATCAGTATAAATGTATTGAATTGTATCATATCCAAGTGTGAAGAATTGTGTGTGAATGCAATGTAAAAAAATCTAATTAGAGAAGAGAAGAAAGAACAAATTACAAAGGCTATAGTAGTATAAGGAGTAGCAAAGAAATATATATCACAACAAGGTTATTAGTGAATAAAGGAATCTCATTCAGAAAACTAAGTTGTAGATTAAGATCATCTACTATTTCATCCTAATAGGTGAATCAGTCAAATCCTTTAACAAGGTAGACCTAACAGTCTTTTATAAATCTCTTTATTGAGTGCTTACTTCATTGTATGTTTGTAAATCCTTTCAAAAGTGTGGACCTAGAAGTCCTTATTGCTCCTAATAGGGAAAATCATCAGAAGTGATCAACGAAAGCCTTAATAGGCCAACTTTATATTGCAGTACTAAAAATTGTGGGTATCATCCCCATCCTAGTTTTATTTTCTATTTCGAAGGTTTTTGGGTCACCAAATCTTTGTGTCATAGTGTTATGAATGCTTTCATGTTTTTAGTTTCTTATGCATGCAATTAGATCATTTTATATGTGATAGATGAAATTTTAATTGTACTATTGGATTAAAGAGTTGAAATTGTAAAAGATCTAGAAGTTAGTGATTCACTCCTCCCAACTTAGTACCTTAGCATAGTCTGAGAATATTTCCAACAATTGGTATTAGAGTTTTGTGGTTCTCAAGAGAAAGTTTACTAGCTAGAACAAAGATCAAGGCCATCAAGATATTCAGACTTGACAAAGCTATTGACAATGAGAAGCTAGATTTGGTAATAGCTATTGCCCAACTCAAGAAATCAAAGGAGCAACTATCTCAATCCCTAAAAAGAAGAAAAGAACTTACAATTCAAATGAATGATCATCTCTACATTGAAGAAAGAATTGAAGACATTCATTCAAGTAATTCAAATGAAGTCAATGAAGCAATCAAGGAATTCCTAGAAAAGAATGGTTTTCTACAAGAAGAAGTAAGAAAACTAACAAGAGAACAAGAAATTCAGTCAATAAGGCTATGTGAAGTCATGGAGTAGAAGAACAAGATTAGAGAAGAGATAGATGGAAGGAGAAATGAAATCCAAAACCAATCCCTTGAACAAGCACACCTTATTGATTAGCTTTCCAATGCAACTGTGGAGATCATGAGTCTAAGATTTAAAAATAAAATATTATGAAAAAATCTAAACTCTGAAAGGAAAACCAATGAAAGATCATGAAATGATCTAACTCTAAAACGAAAATCAACAAAAGAATGATGAAATCCCAAGTAGACATGAATCAATTGAATGAGCAAAATCTCTATAGACAAAAAGGAAAAGCAAGAATTGGATATACAGAAGAAGGAGAATCATCCAAGCAAGGAGCTCAAAAGAATCAAAGACCTACTTGAAATCATTATGGTAAGATAGGTCATAATTCAAACAAATTTTAGAGCAATGGAAAATCAAAATTCAATGGAAAATGCTACAATTGCAATCAACATGGTCATAAGGCTAATGAATGAAAAGAGAAACTAAGATTTGAAGGCAAATGTCACAAATGTAAGAAATATGGACATGAGTAATCAAAATGAAAAACCAAGATATTGAATCTAGTAGAATAGATTATGAAAGCCATATTTGGTTGGGACTACAACACCTACTGTAGATGTCATTATTATGGAGAATTTGGACACATTGGAATGAATTGTGTAAAGCATCATTTGAGGAAAAGAGATACTACTATAAGATGTTTCATTTGTATAGAACTTGTTCATCTTGCTAAGAACTACATGAGTACTGGTAGAATTGAAGATGAGAAGAAGGCAAAAGATGATAACATCAAAAAATAGATGAGACAACAATGGGTTCCAAAGTCAACCAAGGATACAAATCAAAGCAATGGTGATCAAGTCACTCAAAAATTAGGTGACTCCACCATTTCAACTTAAGTTCTCAAAGGAGAAATTGGAACTAGCCTATCAAAGAAGACATCCAAAGTAGTTCTAAACTGAAAGAACAAAATGATCCAAATTTGTATTCAGGATACAAAGGGATCATTTAGTACAAGTTTCTACCGAGTTACCTTCCCTACTAAGTGAGGTTGGGTCATAGACATTATCGAGCGAGGTCAAAAGTAATGAAGATGCATATGGCTACTTAGTCACAAAGACTTCATCGAGTGTTCAATGAAAGCATAGTGGATAATAGTTTGTCAACATGATGTAAATTGATCTACCTTTCATACTAAGAATTTATGGAAATTTTTTGATAAAAGACATGGAATTGAAGTCACTTTTATCATGAAATTTTGAGAGCTATTGCGAAATGCAATCTTCAGAGCATTGAAACAATTTGAATGAATTGTCAACAAAAATTTTTGAATTCTCTCAAAACCCTACCAAGAAAAGATGGCATCCAACAATAGCAAGGAAAAGTGAGGATCTGATATGTTGGTTTGTGAAGTGGAATGGAAGGCACCAAATTTCAAGCTCACTCTTGGAGTCGTCCAAACCCTAGATCCGAGTGGAGTGCAATCACAAATCCCTCCAAAGGTACTATTGCTCAATGATATTCACACTCATTTTAAATGTATTATTCAAGGGATTGGAACTTTAGAAATGGATGATGCCCTAGATAAACTATCTGTGAATGGAATTTTGAAACTCGAGCACCAACACCTAGAAACTAAAGGTTTAACCCACATCCCTCACATGCCCCATGAATTTCAAGTAAAATGGATTAGGTTTATCCTTAGTTGAGTGCATAATGTACAGTTGTGGTTGGTGCAACCAATTTTGATCACAAAGAAGATGATTCATCAACTCACTAGTCTCCCAATGCTAGCTAAAGCTAGGACAACCAAAAACCTAGGTTAAGCAGAACTTGAAAAGAAAACCCTAGTAGAATGGGATGCCAGAGGAATGAAGATTAGCAATGTCTTAGACATGGATTTGAAGTTTGACATTCACATTATTGCACACAAGATTTACAGCTCTAGGAGATTGAATAGTGTGTCATATGAAGCTATGGACTTGGCCTACAAGGTAGTAAAGAACAATTTATCTTTTGACCTTGCCAAGCTACTATTGAGATAGTTCAACAAGAATATGGAAAGTATAAGGACATCAAAGAATAACCTATGTAATTTTGGCTCCCTGTTAACTTGTTTTTTCTTTTATGTTCATTATTTCTTCCCTTCAAAAGGCACAATTTTTTGGAGAAAAGATGTGCATGTGCTATATCAAATAAATGAGTATATTGCTGAAATGGGTGAAAACTATAATAGTATTATGGACAACTATTTTGATGCATTCCATGAGAAAATGAATAATAGATACTGAATCCCCAAGAAACTTGCTAAAGATTATAAAGATGGTGTATGTTTCATGGTGGATAGTGACAAAGTATACATTTAGGTAGTTAAGCCTAGGATAGCATGGGTAGAATCTCTTGGATATGAGGTTAATATAGTTGAAACTAAAGACATCACTGAGGCACTTGTTAATGAGCTAGTTGATCCTAAGGCTATATGTATTTCAGTATTTATGATGAAGCAAAAGCTAGGATTGAACCAGAAATAATGCTCCCTCATGCAATTAACAAGGGATAGAAAAGAATTACAAAATTGAAAACAAGTTCTACCCTTTTTTTGACCAAGGGAAAATGTGAGGATGAGGAAGAATCTAACCAAGAAGAGCAATTAAGGAAGAAAGGCAAGGTAATTATCACCAAGCCACCAAAGTCATCTACTACAGTATTCACAAGAAGATCCTCCAAGAAGAAATTTGACAAGGAAGGATGAGACATTATATTTAGAAACCCTCCATCCACCTTCCAAGATAGATTGAAAGATCTAGAAGTAGGAGCTGGTATAACAAACTTCAAATCATTAAAGTATGAAATTAGGATAGCTGAAGAGTAGAAGTAAATAGAAGATCTAGTGATGGACAAGATGGGTAAATGGAAATACTCACTAGACAAGCTTACTTCTCATATTCCTAATCATTTATTGGAGAAAATCAAGCCAAGATAGGAATTTTCCATCCAAACTATCATAGACATATATGTTAAAACCCTGAGGCAGCTTATACCGAGCATATCAGATGCAAAGGTAAAAATCACTAAAGAAAAATGAAGAAAAAATGACTTTGAAATTCAATACTCACTTGATTTTGATGAAAGACATTGAGCATGTTTTAAGGAATACAAAAAACACTTGGAAAAATATCTATCTTCTACATAAACCAATTGATTTTCCTATTGATGTAAAAGATCATGATGATTAGGATAAGGAGAAAGATGAAGAGGAAAATATTGAAGAAGCAACTCATTTTGATAACATTGATGATGAAGAGGAAGAAGGGAAACAGGTTACTAAGGAAGAAAAACAAGATGATGAGGAAAGTAATCTAGTTAAGATAGATACAGTAGTAATTTCCTCACTTCCTCACTCTCCAAGTAAACTAGTGACAACATCAAGCATGGGGACAACCCCAACAAGATTTATTGTGACTACCAGTACAAACCCAAACACCCAATCACTCTTTGCTCCTACTCACCTTAGCACATCATTGACTAAAGTGACCTCCACTTCATCTACTAAGCTATAGACTCTTCCCTCTTCTATCAAGTTGACTACTTTAGTTTTGATCACAACAGTTTTGGACATAGCTACACCAATTTTGGATTCTTCAGGTATTTCTATTAATATTCCTTCAAGAAGTGTAGTATCAGGGTAAAAGTACAGAGTTGTATCACCTTTTAGGTTGACTTATTAGAATGATTGAATTTGTGTATTTCTATCTAAAAGTTAATTTTGTCCAAACATATGATCTAGATAAATTCATTCCAACAAAGCTATAGATGGTTTCACACTTTTCCAATTGGAAATGTCTATGAAATGCATGCTTTATACTACTTTGTATCCAATTACTAAAGAAATACAATTATTTTAGAAAAGTGGCATTTTAATGACTCTTACTATTTTTTATGACATATTTTTAATAACATCTAAACAAAATTTTATAGAGCTCAGAGTCAAGAATATTCTCATATAGATTTTATAGTGTTTTAATTAGATACCTAGTATATTGTAATTGAAAAATTCTACAAGAATGTATTTTAACACTCATAAAAGATGTTGATTTTGAGAAAGAAAAAAAATTAAATCATATCAAAAAAATTTAAAATTGATATGACATTTTAGAGGAGAGAGTTTTCTATTAGAATGTATAATTTTTCTGCCAGTTATCTAATAAATTATTTTTGAAAAATGTGGTGGGAGATGAAAACTATCGATTTCAGGTGAGTTGAAGTTTGAATCATTCTAAAGGATAAAATATAGGTCTAAAGCTGATTTTTATTTTTGATTGTTCTAGCTATATATGTTATCTATAACATAGTTTGAGATCAAGGAGAAATAAGCTTATTTCCATCTAGTTTTGTGGTGGGAACTAGACCCCTAATTTTCAACATTTTTTAGCAACTAAAAAATAGGAAAATATATCAATTTTTATTCCAAATAATTATTAAAAATTATATTCCTAAACTTCATCCATTTCTACACATTTCATTACCTTACTTCATTTTCAAATTCAAAATAATAATACCAATTTTATGTCATGGAAGGCAAACAGTTATAATTTTGTTAGCCTTTTCCTTTAGAAAAGGGTGACACAAGTTTGTGCTTTTAACCATCAGTTTTTATAGCTAGTCCTAGTATGCCTAAATTATTTCTATTCTAGGCACACAAGCAATAAGTGCAAGGATAGTGGAGACCAAAACTCAACTGAGCACAAAATTTTTGGGTAAAGGAAAAGAGATGGAGGAAGAAATAGATTTAGATGAGAAAATTGTAATCCCTAATTGGGACATTCCCAATCTCACTCTAGACCAAATGCAGTTACTTGGAGAACTCCTCTAGAAGAAAGCAAAATAATAAATATTAAGAGAGGAAAGAGATAAGAAATTTAAAATTATTAAGGATGTAAAGAAAATTTTGGCAGAGACCATAGGCATTGAGGTTGATTCTTTAAAACCAATTTTGTATTGGCTAGCAGAAGTAGCTCAAAAGTTTACTGAAAATACTAATGAGAAAGATAAGCTAATACAAAAGGTAGAAAATAAGTTTGATAATAAAGTGTTGGAGCGCATTGCTCATCAAATAGTTATTTATCAAGTAGAACTTTCTACAATTTTGGGTTCTTTAGAAGAATCGTGTACAAATGTATCATCACTTTTTTGGTAAGCTATGCAATGTTTCTGATTTTACCAAGGAAATAATGGAAAATTTGTAGATGAAGATCTCAATTCAAGCTCTCAACAACTACAACTTGACCCTGGTTCAAGCTCTACACATCTCAAGAAGATAAAATTTTTGTCAGATATGCAAACATAATTGCTTAGAGAAGAAGCAAGAATCAGATCTACATTGCTAGATATACATAATATGATTCTTACCAATGTGGATGCATTGCAAAGACATATTGCACATTCTAAAACTCTCATCCATGACAATAACTTCTCCATAGTAGACCATATGATAGAATTTTCAGCAGAAGTGTAGATTGCACTTCACACATGTGAGGTCCTGGAAGACAAATGGGATAAAACTTTGGCAATAATTCTCAAGGTAAATTCATATTTTTTTATCTCTTTTTTGTGTTACCATGTAAATAAATAGAAAAAATCTTTGGCATTCATTTCAAAAAGGGGGAGAAAGACATATGTTATGGGGGAGAAAGGTATGTACAATAAGTATATGTTGTATATAGAAAAAAGATGTATAGTACATTGTATGAAAGAACCTTAGCATGTATAGATATATATCTTACAAAATCAAATTTGAAAAATCTCAAATATAGTATACTCTATCGAGCTAGTATCACAAGATGATGGATAATAGGTATTTAGAGACTTTCTAAATTCAGTTTTAGATGATAAGGGTTTTTGTCACTAATGCCAAAGGTGGATACTATTGACATATCAATCAAGTTTTTTTATTAGTGACATACACTTATTTAGATTGTAAATGGCTACCAAGCTCATTGTATAATTAATAGTCTTTGCCAAGCATTTCAGTTGTTGTGGAGTTCTATAGTTGCTAAGAAGTCATTTGGATAGATCCCAATAGTTACCAAGTAGTTACAGCTATAATTACATACATATATACATACATACATACATACATACATACATACATACATACATACATACATACATACATATATATGTTAGGTGTGTAAATCATGCATCTAAATGTATGCCAAGTTTACTAGTGCAAATAAAGCTATGCAGTATTCACCAAGTTCATACTTAATGTAATGTGAGTCTAGTGTTAACCAAGCTACTCAGTGTTAACCAAGTGACTCGGTTTATATCAAGCTCAAGGTGATAGTTTTTACTAAGTCATGAAGTGGTCAACAAGTGATTCAATTTTTATGACAAGTTTCAAAGTGTAGACCAAGTTCAAGACTACTTGGAAGTGATCAGTATGGACTAAGCTTCTATGTCTACCAAGTGCATGAAGATGCCAAGCATTGACAGTGGATGTTGAGTATTAGAGCCTCACCATGTCATTCATCAGAACTTGAGTGTCTTCTCTTGAGCTGACTTTGTAATATTTGTGTAAACTTGTGTTGTGGTCGAATTTGTAATTTATATAATTGGATTGGTATATATGTAATGAATTATATCATATCCAAGTGTGAAGAAGTATCATTGATTGTAATGTAATAAAATATAATTAGAGAAGAGAAAAGAATGAATTAAAAAGGCTACAATAGTATAAGGAGCAGCAAAGACATATCGATCACAACAAGGTGATTAGTACATAAAGGAATCTCATTCAACAAACCAAATTATAGATCAAAGATCATCTACTATTTTATCCTAAAAGGTGAATCAGTCAAATCCTTTAACAAGGTAGACCTAATAACCTTTTATAAATCTCTTTACCAAGTGCATACTTCATTTTATGTTTGTAAATCCTTTCACAAGGTGGACCTAGCAGTCCTTATTTCTCCTTACAACATAGATCATCATAAGTGATCAATGTAAGCCTTAATAGGAAAACTTTATACTACTGTACTAAAGCTTGTGGATATTATCCCCACCCCCATTTTACTTTGCATTTAGAAGGTTTATGGGTCACCAAATCTTTGTGTCATAGTGTTATGAATGCTTTCATATTTTTAATTTCTTATGCGTGTAATTAGATTAGATTATATGTGATGGATTAAATGTTAATTGGACTATTGGATTAAATAGTTGAAATTGTAAAATCTTTAGAAGTTACTAATTCACCCCTTCCCTCTTAGTAACTTAGCATAGTCTAAGAATATTTCCAACAGTAGACACCATCTATATGAAATAGGCATAAATTACTTGTATCAAATACAACATCACAAACTAGCAATTATACCATCTTAAAATGGACACACTTCCCTTTTAAGAAGTTTTACCCCCCTCTTCATAATACCCACCTTTAGAACATGGATATGCCTATGCTCGACCTCCTTTCTCTCTTATATTCTTCCTCTTTCCACCCATATCCTTCTAGGACCTACCCCTTCCTTTTGTGGCACCTAGGACTCGACCACTACAATCAGGTCTACTCATGTCAACCTAATCTAGACTAGGTTGACCTAGGTAGGGATTACTTTAGTGGTGAATATTCACCAAATGGGTAATCTCACTCGTCAGGGACCCTAGATTTGGCAATTTTTTTGGTACTTTTGGGGTAGCAATGTTGCTTGCAATTTATAAAAACTAGGTCACATTCTCAGACCAATCATCAATACTAATACATAATCATTTTTAATTTGAGGGTGACTTCACAAATAGAATCTAATCTTTCCACATGGTAAGTTAAATGTTTTCACCCACAATTTCTGAGGCATGTCTTAATAGATGGTCACACTCGACAATCTATGGTAAAACTTTAAGTTGAGTTATATATAAATTGCCTATATTTGACAAGTGTCTCTATTTTGACAACTTTATAAGGAACTTTTTATCCTTTTAATCTTTGGCCTAAAATATATTATCCTATCGATAAGTGTCATTATTTTAGAAATTTTCTATGAAACTTGTTGTACTTTAACTTTTTAGCATGAAATAGGATTTAGATTGTTGATTTAGGATCATCTAATGATCATTAAAAAGGGTTATTTTATCATGGATGATATAAATTTATGGTTTCTATACATTTTTACTTTTGGTCATGATTTTTTGAAATATTCAAAGATTCTCCATGGTTTTACAAAATTTTCATATGACGGAAAAAAATCACTAATGAAATTAAACTATTTCCTATTTTCAAAAATAAAATTACCAATTAGAAATATTATTTGTTTCCCCTAAAATAATGTTGGATTTGCCATGATTTTATATATTTTTCCAAAGGGGGGTTTCTTAAAGTTATCCATGGACTTAGGTCAACCTTGTTCTCTAGGTTAACCTCATCTTTAACTAGGTAAACCCAAGCTAACCTAGTCCTTAATATTTTTAGAGCTCGAGGCCTAAAAGTTCTTGGGCTTTTAATTAGTTGTATACTATTATTGAGTCAATCTATATTGTTTTCCCACACAAAAGCTCATTTATGAGGAGATTTGTGGGATTCATTTTCATATTTATAGTCATAATTTAATTGCAATAGTTCAGGTTTTCTCCCTCAAGTGAAGATCTCTTCCTTTTGCATTCAAGGAGTTAAGGTATTCAAGTTTTTCAAGCATTTTAGCAAGGAGATTTCTATCAAGCATTGAAGAATCCTTTGTGAGCATTTCCTCTTAAAGGTCTAGCTTATTTTTATCCATCATGGGAGGAGATGTAGATTGAAGAATTCATCAACTTCTTCATTGGTAGACTTTATATCAATGGAACCATGATGGGATTAAGGTAGATAAATTGAAAACAGTGGAGATACCATACATTACTAAATCAAGATCTACAATACATTTACATATATACAAGCAAGGGCAATCCTTACATTTATCTTGACATTTAATCATTTACATTTAGATTTCTCAATTATAGTTACGTTCAGAGCCTAGGGCTTGACCAAGGCAAGCCCTCTTCAAAACCCATGTCCAAAACCTTTCTATTATTTTTTTACATGCATGCTAGGAGTGAAAAATATTATTTATTCTGATCCTATTGTTCACAATATTTCAGGAGTTGCCTATTGTAAATTGTCTGAGTACTTCAATTTGGTTGTAGGATATCTTCCCAAGTCAACATAGTCCTTTAGTCTTAGATTTTGGGGATATTTGTGGGTTTTATTCCTTTCATCATTTAATTCCAATATAATCAGATGCACACTTAGATACAATCTAGATATACTATTGTTGGATCAAAAATACATCTTCCTTGATGTATTTCAAGGTGAGTCATTTATATTTTATTTTATTTCATATCCTTACCCTAGATTTACATCTTAATTGGGCTAGTTTTTTTTACATCGATTCTAGATTTAGATTATTTAAGAAATTATTTTAGTTCTACAATAGCATTATCCTATCAATGGCCAAAGAGAGTACATTTCCTTGTGTTGCATTTCTATTTATAATTTGAATTTAGTATTATCTCCCTTATTCCTTTTGGTCCCAGAGAATATAATTTCATCATAGTTGAAATCATTCTTTGAAATTCCCCTCTTTCCCTCAAACATATTTGAATGTCTTAGTGACCCCAGAAACTTGAGGCCTACATCTCATTATTTAGTGCTTCCATTTTACAACTAAACAATTTGGCCAACTTGACTTATGCACCTTTCTTTTTGGAGTGATATTATTTATCTTGGAGTGTTAACCATCTATTGGTAAACCCAACTTATGTCCCTTTCATTTTGGATTTAGATTAGTTGTTCTCGGTGTTTACCTACTTTTGGTGAATTTGACGAGTCCCCTCCTTTTTATTTTGGAGTTAGGTTTCTTTTCTCTTTCATATAATTAGATTTGGACATCTTGTGTGTGATTAGATCTATCATTTATGCTCTTTATTCTATGGTTAGATATAATTAAGGTTTTCTTTAGCGATCTACACTTTTATGAGCTTAATTACATGAAGTCCAACTTATACCATTCCAATTAGGTGAAGCCATAGATGAATGGGCTCCTTCAATCATGATTCCTCTTTTCTTCCTAAGACTGATGATGAGACTCAAATTTTCAATTATGTTCTTAATCTTATAATGGAGCATAACTCTTCTCACTCTTCCTATTATGATAATGATTCTTTAAGAGTTCCTCCTTTGCATGTTGATAATATTTCTAGAGAATTTGATAAATTGGAAACCTGGCTTGCTTAAGAAAATCAAAATCTCGATAACATTTTTTTTGTCGAAGCTCTTAAGAAGCTTGTTTCTAATGATAACAATATTTTTCTCTTTTTCATGGTATATCTCACCTTATTTATACTCATGCTAATTCTTTGATAGAATATGTTCAAGAGATGGGATATCCTACTTTCCACAACTATTGGACCTTCTATCCTAATTTATATGAATCTTTCTACCATACCTACATATGCTCTACCACTTATGACTAATTTTATACAAGTATCCACTCCTTTAAGTGCTGGTCCTCCTATCCTTTCACTTATTGTGAATGTTTCTACTACTTCCATTCCTTCTTCATTGCCTTCATATAAATTACTTCCTTTTACTTTCAAACCCATTACCTATTCCTTTTCACCCTCTACCAACACCTTTACATATTCATTATGCTTCTTGTAGCTTTCCTAATCCATCTAGCATACCTAAATTCCTACTAGCATATTCTTGCAATCCTAATATTAGTAAATTGGTTCAAAATGCAACTACTTTACAACAACAACTTTTCAATTAACTTAATCTAAGTAAAATATTCCTTCATGTAATGTTGCTAATATTATTTCCCTAGATATCCTTTGTGTTGTTGTTTGAAAATAGTTTGATGTACCTCATCTTGATAATTATAATGGCAAGGGAGATCTTTTAATTCATGTTAAAACTTACCAAGCTATATGTACTAATTCTACTCACAACTATAGTCTTACTGCTAAGTTGTTCCCATGTACTTTTACCAATGGAGTCTTGCAATGGTGTTTCTCTCTACCTCATTACTCTTTTGATTATTTTCAAACTCTTTCTTATGCCTTTAGTTGACAGTTTTAGAATAATATTGGTCTTCAAATTTCTTTAACTAATTTATTGCATTGTAAGACGATTGTTAAAGAGAAAGTTATTGAATTTATTGGTTCATTTAAACACTTGTATGCTCAGACATCTTATCCTATGTCTAATCATGGTATTTAACATATCTTTATTTATAATTTACAAAAAGATATTAGGAAATATATTCTCCTTAATGACCATATTATTGGTAATATAGTCAGTTAAATGTATTAATAGGCTTCATTTATGGAAGCATATAATCAACATTTCATTTACACATTTAAAGATCTTAATAGTGTGGATGATGCATAGAGAGTTAAGCTTATGCACAATTAAGGAATGTTTGTAACATTTTCATGATGACATGTACTAGTGTGCATGTGTGTAAAGTCAATATAACTCAAGTTATAGTAAGTATAACTATGTTGGTAGTTAACAATGGAAGACATAGCATAAAAAAAAATAGATTTGTACAATTTTAGGAAATATTTTAATTAAAAAATAATTACTCAGTCATCTTAAGCCAACTATGTGGTTATTAATTTATATTATATAGAGCATGTGAAGACATGAAAGCTGACTAGGCAATAATTTGTGAATGTGCAAGTAAAGATCTTATATTGTACAAATAGTGTGTAAGTGTATTGCGTAGTGAATATATATAATGCACAAATATTGTAGAAGTTTCACGATTAGATGTGACATGTGAACTACCATGAGAACCATTTGAAAGGCTCATGTGATGCAAAATCTGATGTAAAGGTTAGAGCAAGTACAAATTACTACAGCACGAAAGTATTGTATGTATATCTATTCTGTGAAGGAACTAAATTGTATAATTACATGTAAGGGCAGTGGTCTATTATTGCATACATTCTAATTGATCTAACAACTACTAATAGGGTTGAGGCTTCTAACAAGGCCTAGTCCTCTAACAAGGACTCAAGACACTATATGTACTTCATAGATTCCTACTATGTCAATATCTTTAACAAGATCCTATTGTTTAGTGAAACATCTAGTGGGTATCATCCCCATTTCCCTTGGCTAGGGTTTCCCTAGTTAACAAATAATAGTGTTATGAGCTCTCCATGTGTATGGTTATATTTTCTATTCAGCATTGTTGGTTTACTTTCATATGCAAGTTATAAAGTAATTAACAATATTCGGTTGTGGGAAAAAGTTTGTAGAATACTAATTCATCCCCCTCTCAGTATTATCTATTCCTAAAAATTTGTATAACAACATAGTTACTTTGAAAAGGATCAACAAATTAAGTACGATCATAGTGCATATGAAATAATTGAACAAGAAGCTCTTGAACAGATGTACCTTCTTATTGAAGAGATAGACAACTTGAAAGATAGATATAAAGATCCAAAAGCTTACACTAGGAAACTAAAAGATGAAATTGATGAGCTGAAATCTAGCAAGGAATTATTTTGCTGACTAGTGTTAATAATGATACAAAAAATCTCAAGAAAGAAAATGAGATCTTGAAACATGAGTTGAAAATTTTTGAACTTAACTTAACTCTTAAGATTGGTGGCAATAAGAGTGAACTTGATCTAAAATCTAGGAATCCAGGCCTTAGATCCTAGTTAAGTCAAGTGATAACTAAATTAGATTCTATTAAGATAGAGCATGCAGATTTGGAAAAATTAAACATCATTATGAGAGGAGAGTTGATACAAAATAAACAATAGTAAGAGAAACTTTACAAAAGTTTTGAGAAGATTGATGAATATATATTTCATCAAATACCTTCTTATAAAAAGACTGGCCTTAGATATCTTCTTGGAGAAAAGTCAGCAAAGAAAGATGAGATTAGGATAGAACTAGATTATATAGTAGGAATTGCTAAAGAAAATTTCAAGGGGACTGATAAAATTGAGAAAACTAAATTAATAAAGAAATTTGATGAACTTAGAACAATAGAGCAAGTTGAAGAACCTAAGCAGGACGATTCATCCAAAGAGGTAAGACATGAATTTAAAGATAGATGTTTCACATTCAATGAAGTTGGACATATGAAGAGAGATTGTATAGGTAAATCGTTTAAAACCATTACTAATTTCCATTCTTATAAATTCCATGGTTATGGACATAAAGTAGTAGAATGTAAGAAACCAAAGCTTTTTGATGATAATAAGAATAGTAGAATGTTTAGGATTACTAACCATCTAGGTAATTTAAGAAGTAGATCATAGAGGAGATCTAATCATGGAGAGAAATCTAATGATGAAAGGAACTAGTTTCTTTGTTACAAATTTAAAAATTCTAGACATATTGCAAGAAATTTTAGAGTACCTAAGATCGGAATGGAAACAATCAAAGGAGGAATGCACCTATATGTTAGTTATGTAATGAATTTGGAAAGACAAAAAGGTTCTGTAGAATGGACAAAGGGAAATTTAATAGGAACCCTAATCACATAAGGAACAACTGGAATTATAGAAGGAATTAAAATGGAGGCAATGATAGTAAAAATGGAACAGCCAATGAACATATTGAAGGATTCAAAGAAACATTTGTGAAAGCTTGTAATCTAAAAAGTTCGCATACAATATTGTAACAACAATTATTTGATGCACTTGATTGAAAGTTAAAGTAATAGATTATTTGTGACTCAACCTTCCTAAATTTAGCTATTGTAGTAAGTAGCAATGCATCAGTGGTTAGAACTAATGTTAGAGAGTGAGTTAGAGTTTGTGCAGTTAACAAACGATAGATGACATAGAGAGAAAAGCATGATTCAATGGGAAATTCTTGATGTTATCATATGAAGCAAAATTTTCAAAATCAAGGTCACTGGTAAATAGAGATAGTATTTTGAGTTTTTGGTTGACATACATTTATTGTACAGTGTGATTTGAAATGATTTTAGGATTGCAAATAAGATTTAATGTACCATTTGTTCATGCAAAGTGTTTCGAGTGAATTGAAGAGAAATTTGACAGCAATTTATGTGCAAACCAAGTTTATGAATTTGAAAGTTATAGAAGCCCTCAAATAATGAATTTGATGTATTTTATGGAATATTGAACTAGAGTTTTGAAGTATTTATAGTTATTAAAGAATGACTAGTCAAAGAGTGGATGATGTTAGTGATAGACCAAGATATGATTTCAAGAAACATCCATTTGTTTCATTACTTGATGATCTTGTAGGTGCATTTTTACAAGTTCTAGAAAATATCTTACATGTAGAGGATATAAGGAATTATATACATTGAAAATTTGAGATTGTAGGTAATGAGGATATTCACAAGGACTTAGGAAATCATGTGTAAAAATGACTTATCCCTAAGTCTAAGTATGCACACCTTGAAGATTCAATTTGGTGAAGTATACATTCTACATAGAATTCAACAATCATGAATGGACCCAAATTATACTAAGTAGAGTTCATGGCAATATATTCTATTTAGGTGATGTATAGATTTTCATTGAGAATGACCTAATCCATAAGGTCGTAGGATTTAGAAATGAAGGTTGTAATCATGTTAATGAGAAAATAATCAAGAATTTAGTGGAGACAAATATAAAAACCAAGTTCAATGTAAGAAATATGAAGGTTGGTCCTATTGAGGATAAAGCAGTTAAGTTGCTGACTAAAATCTTAGGGTAAAAATTGAACCAAGGATCAAGAGTTAGCTCTACACCAGCTAGATTCATCCATATAGCATATATGATTGCCATTCAAAGGATAAAAGTTAATTTGTGTGACATTGTCAGAGTGCAACTCTTGGACAAAATTGTGAAGATAAAGAAAACTAAGAGTGTAGTATTTATATTTGAGTCCCTATTAAATCATTTATTCTTTTATGTTACTAGGGATTTTCCTTTAGTAATAAGTTGGGATAGCAGTGAGTGTGCAATGAAGATTGTAACTCAAGGCTAAAAATTTAATCCTGAGAATGTAAGAGACATTAATATTGAAAAAATGATGAAACATTTTCAATCTATGATGAAATTGAGGTATAAGATACCTCCCCCTATTATACAGAATTATAAAGATTATTTGTGGTTCATGGTGGAAACTAATAACTCATGCATGGAAGCAGTGATACGTACAGTGAAGTTCATTAAGCCTATAGGCTATGAGGTGAGCATAGAACTTATTGAAGTGTATACGCAAATCATACTCAAATATGAGAAGGATACAACATGTCCTAGATGAGGGACATATGCTGAAAGGTCAAGAATTGTACAATCTAAGCTCCACAAAAAAGAAAGAAAAAGGAAAGTAGAGAAGGAGATAGATTCCATACTCAAGCAGTCTGGCATGACTAGACAAGAATTCAATGAGATAAAGAGAATTGTGTTGGATATGAAGGTCAATGGGCATACAAAAGCATTGGCAACAACACCTATTATAGTGAAAGGACCTTTAGTGTCATCCCCAAATTTTATAGGAAAAAACACCACGAAAATTTTAATTTTAATTTATTATCAATATTATTATATTATATACACATATAATTGCTTTGAGAAGGAAGTCAATTCTTTAAGCTCTAGATATAATTTCCCTTAGCATTTACTAGTCATGATGTCATGACATAAAAATGGGTATAAATCAAACTCCATTGCTATGGTAAGGATTACTTTAAAGGGTACACTTATTGTAGATGCAAAAGTATGTTCATTTTGCACTTGATTAGGTTCATGATTGGATTATTGAATATTTACTAGCTACTTCACATATTAAGCCTTACTGCAATCCAATACTCAAACCACAAGTTATTTCCCACTAGCAGTCTGGACAATTCACCACCGAATTCTTAATAACATTTTCATTTCATTACTTCACCTTATTTTATTTCCTACAGTTGATGCCCTACCATTATTTAAGAGTGACAGATAGTATGTTACATTTCACAAGATAAAGGTATGATATGAATCATCGAAACTGATTAATTGGGTCTATATTCTAGGTGACAAAAAAAGTATCATTTAATTCCTACATCAATGACCAATAGATATTACATCTAAGGGTCACTTAAACCTAGGTGAATTCCACATAAAAAAAAAATTATATCCTAAATTCTCTTAATGACCATTCTTCTTCTTCAATATTCATAACAAGTTTTAATGCATATGTACATCACCACTAAATCTATTTTCCCTTATTAAATGCTTGCGACAAATTGATAAACCCATGTGTGCATTAATAGTAATCAATTTTCATTTATATACTAATCACTAACTCAAAACATTCTTATGATTCTAACATAACCCCTAACTATCTTCTAAATTCAATATAGTAATTTCTAATGTATTCTCTAATAGTGACTTCACTATAATTAAATTCTTTAGTTTTTTTCTAACCTACTAATTAATATACTTCCCCACCTACAAGTCATGCTACTTATTCTCTATTAATAACCCCTTATTTATTTATTTATTATTATTATTATTATGAAGTTTGCACCATCATCATCTAACTTAAATTTAATCCCTACCCCCTTAACTAATATTTTCCACTATCTATTTATCTCCTACGAATTGAAACTATATATTAACTCTAAATCTATACATGATGATTGAGTTCTACCCATGTAGTGCTAGCTAGCCATCTAATATGCCTACACTATTTCTATATTATGTTACCTAAGATCTAAGTTTCATGTATAGAAAGAGGTAGCTTCATAAGCTATACTATGTTGATGTAATTACTCTACATACTAATAATATAAAATTTACATGCATATAGGCAAGCCACAATAACTACATCAAACTATATTTATGACTCATTAATATTGATTTATTTTATTCATATTTATTTTATTTTGACTCTTTCAACACCAATCCTAAGCTTACATTATATCTCCTATCTATTACTACTTTCTACTTGCAATTCTAACTCATAATTATTAGTTTACTATTAATCCACCCATACCCACTTTAACTACTAACTACCTCAAAAATTCCTTACCCTAATCTAGGTGCCAAACTCTATGCTAAAATACCCCTACAAATCCTCCTAACCCCATCCTACATGCCTCTTCCCATTCCCATAGACATCTGCCTTCCTGATGTTGGTGTTGTCTCTCCTCCCTAAGTGGAGGCATCTAAGTAAGAGATAGATCTATGTCTACTTAGAAAATGAAGCAAGTCTTAAAAGCTTAAAGGGAATGGAGGACCATTTAAATAAGGCACCAAAAAATAATCATTATCTTAATTGTAACCGATGCCTAGCTTCTCCCAAGGATAGAGGTGGTTGGTGGAGTAGGGACCATTGTCCCCCAACCAAATTTGGAGTCTTTTCTAGCTTTCTGCACCATGATTAAGGTGGTCACCTATAAAGGAGGAAGGAGAGGGTCTGACTTATGTCAGAACAAGTGTCTTGTAAGTTATTTAATTTACATGCCCAAATGTATACACAAGTAGGTGAGGACACCTAGGAGGATGTGTGTGTGGGGACAACTATCCCTTTCACATTTAAGTTATTTTTGTTTTACTAATTTAATACCTTTTACCCAGGTAGGTTTTTTTCTAGTGTTTTAGGATTGTAGTTTTATTTTACTTCTATTTACTTTATTATTATTATAATAAGTGCTTTATAAGGATGAATTCCTATGTTACTTTATAGGTCAAAGGGTATAATTTATTTTATTTATGTTGACTCCAAGAGGGATTCCAAGATTATTCGCTTGAATATTTTATTGGACAGTATTAGGAAGGACTTATTTTCACATTCTCATATATTTTCCAGAGAATGAAAGTGTAGTTATAGGAAGGTAAACTTAAAGGTCAAGAGTTTATTCTTTATAAATTTAGGAGGTCACAAACAAGAAGTGTCAATGTTTGAGTCAATTTCTCTCCCAATTGTGTTGCAAGAATAATTAATACTAAAGTGTCTATCACATCTAAGGACCTAATTTGAAATTGGAAACAAAAGAATCATCTCCATGTATTTACAATAACTATCAAACATAATACTTTCTTCATTGTACTCAAAACATGTTATATGTTCCTTCCTTTTTAATCACCTAAGTTTTTTAAAATTGAACCATCCACATCAATAAGGATTAATAGTATGTATAGCAATATGGATAGGATGCAATTAGAGAATTCCTTAACTAGAAATATGATTTTGAGGAATAAAATATTTGATAGTATTCATAATAAAATTCTAGAAGACCTATACAATAGTTTAATCAATGGGAAGAGAAGGGTAGCAGAAGAAGATCTAAATGCAAGGATCTCATCCATAAACAAGTTATGTGACGTTGAATCAAAAATGGAATCTGAGACAATTTTGAATGGTATAGAGCCCTTGCTAAGGAACAAAAGAAGAGCAATTCTTCTGATGGGAGGCAATTATGATAAAGTTAGACAAGAAATAGATGAGGCTATATTGAAATATATGACCTTAGTACCCAAGGAGAGTGCACAAGGAAAAGTTGATAGTCTAGTGTATGTATAGGAAGACACACCTTCCAATGAAGAGGCAAAGGTAGAAGGGAAATAACGAGCACTATCTCCAGCTCACATTGTTACTAGTACCGAATCCATGTAAGTGGATAGTATGCATATAACTATGGACACATAGGAGAATCCATTTGTAGGGTATGGGGAAACTATTGTTGGTAATATCATTGCCTATACCAATTCTAATGATGAAAAGGATGAGAAAAAGAAAAAGAAAAGAAGTTAAAGGAACTTGAAAAAAAAAGAAAAGGATGGAAGTCGAAGAAAAGAAAATGAAATTAGAAAAGAAAAGGAAAGAAGAATAGGAGAAGAAGAAAAAAGAAGAAGAAGAAATGAAAAGGTTAGAGGAAGAAGAGAAGAAGAAAGAGGCTAAAGAAAAGAAGGGTGCAGAGGAACAAATGAGAAATATTATTGTATCTCCAGTAGTGTTAGTAGTTGGAACATCAATAGTAGTGCATATTCAATCCGATGATGAAGATCAGAAAGAACTATTGGGTACATTGAGAAAATTATTTTGAGAAATACAAATCTATAAAAAATTTTATGAAGACTATTACTAAAGTCTTGGAGTACATGCAAAAGATAGTTTCTACAACTATAGCTAATAAAGACTTGTAGGCTAAGGCAATAGAGTTGGTGAAGACCTTTGATAGGGAATTCATAGCCTTAGCTGAAGTAGCAGCATTGTGAGCACAAAAAAATCATGATGTAGCATTATTCAACATAGTGTGGACCAATGTCCATAATGATTTGAAGGCACTTGATGGAAACATCAAGTAATTGAGATAGTGTATTGGAGAAGGTAAGAAGTTATATATACAATATGCAATGTCCTATACTTACTTGATTTTGATGCAAAGATCAAAGGTTATATAAGTGAGATTCAATCACTCACTACAAGATCACAGCAAGTTGAGATCATAAATGAAGATTCTAAGAATGAGATTGAGAAGATCCACAATGATATCCAAAGCATTGAATTTGACAAGAAAAAAGTAATAAAAAGATTCTATATTGTTAGAGAATATCTGGCACCTAGGATTTTAATTTTGTAGGGGCAATTGGAGGAATGTCTTTCAACAAATAATTCCTATGATACATTTTCCTATACTGAATTGAGTGCAGTTGAAGTGGCATTCTATGCACTTTTCACACTCATCAGTATATTACATATAGTCAAAGTCAATTGGAAGAAGAAATTTGATAGGAGGAAGATTGATTTTGTAGATTTCATATTCAAAATAACAAACTGATCAACAACAAACATCAAGTTTTTGAGATACAGTTTTTTTTTTTGACACTATTTCCATTGATGTCAAAGGGGAAGTATAATGTAGAGAAAATTATATGTGTGTATGTGTGTGTGTGTCTATATACATATATACATATAAACATTTATACATATATATACATATATATGTATATATATGTATAGGTATATATGTATATGTACACACACACACACACACACACACACACACACACACACACACATATATATACACATATGTATATATATGCTTATATATATATATATACATATACACATATATATATACATACACATATATATGTATATGGATGTGTATATATACATATATACATACACATATATGTATATATACATACATATATGTGTATGTATATACACATATATGTATATATATACACATATATGTATATATATATACATATATGTGTATACATATGTGTGTATGTATATATATATATATATATATACATACACATATATGTATGTACATATACATATATGTGTACGTATGTATATATATATATATATATACATATATATGTCTGTGTGTATATGTATATATATATACACATACACATATATGTATATATATATGCAAACTTATATATATGTGTCTATATATGTATAGGTATATATATGTATATACATATATATATACACACACACACACACACATGTACATATATATAGATATATACATACACACACACACACACACACACACACACACACGTGTGTGTGTGTGTGTGTGTGTGTGTGTGTGTGTGTGTGTGTGTAAGGGGAGCTTATGTATGTATCTTTGTAAAGGAGTGATAAGGAATGTAATGTTCCATCAAAATATGAATAAATTGTTAAATTTTGAAGGCAATTGAGTATAGTTATTATTATTATTATTTTTTGTCATGTATGACATCATTTTGGGACTTAGCCAATTTTTTCAAATGTTGCCATCAATGCCAAAAGTGGATATTATTGGCAATATAGTTACTTAGATGTATTGATGGTTGTGATTTATGGCAACATATAATCAACATTCCATTTATGCATTTAGAGAGAGAAAATTGTCTGAGTATTAGACAGTTTAAAGGAGTATCTTGTACAAATCTTAATAGTATCAACAATTGGAGAGAGTTAAGCTTATGTGTAGCTAAGGAAGGTTAATAATATTTTCATGCTAATGTACACTAGTGCAAATGTATGTACATTTAGTACGACACAAGTTACAATAAATTTAACTGTGTTGGTGGTTAACAGTGCATAATAGAGCATAATAGAAAACAAAGTTGTATGACTTTAGGAATTATTTTGATTAAAAAGAAATTACTAAGTCGTGAAAATATAATTATATGGATATTATTTTATATTATATCAAGTGTGTAAAGACATGGAAGTTGACTGAGCAACAATTTGTGAATGGGTAGTTTATATGTAAAGATCTTATATTGTGCAAATCGTGTGTAAGTGTATTGTGCAACGAATAGATGTGATGCGCAAATATTGTGGAAGTTATATGATTAGATGTGACATGTAGATTACTATGAGAACCATTTGCAAGGCTAATGTGATGAAAAATCTAATGTAAAGGTCAGAGCTAGTACAAGTTACTACAACAAGCATGTATTGTATGTATATCTATTCTGTGAAGGAACTGAATTGAATAATTGCATGTTAGGGTAGTGGGCTCTTGTTGCATACATTTTAATTCATCTACCAACTCCTAATAGGGCTGAGGCTTATAGGAAGATATCCAGACACTATATGTACTTCATAGACTCCTAACAAGGTCAATATCCTTAACCAAATCCTATTGTTTAGTGAATCATCTAGCGGGTATCATTACCATCAAGGTTTTCCCTTGGCCAGGGCTTTCCCTAGTTAAAAAATAATGATTTTATGAGTTCTCCATATGTATTGTTCTATTTATTGTTCAACATTATTGGTTTACTTTCATATGCAAGTTATAAAGTAATTAAAAATATTCAATTCTACGAAAAAATTTGTAGAATACCGATTCACCATGCCAGCCCCTCTTAGTATTATCTATTTCTAACATATAACTCATTTTTACATCTATGTGCAATGCTTAACCATTACCAATTAAAAGTGAGTCAACTTGAGAGCTCTACTATGATGGCTCTTGTTTCTAGTGATAATAGTAATGACACTAGAAGTTCAAACAAGTTTTCTAAACCTAAATATTTCATCAAAATAAAGTCTACACATATATTTGATGATCATGTAGCTACTATGTCCCGAGGTATAGCTAGTTTTTCCTCTATACTTCATCCTAACTATTAGTATACTCCTTTATCTGAGCCTTTGTTTCAGGTAATGACTTAGATGATTCATGCTTGAGTATTCTTAACTTTTATGTTATTCATCATATTGGTCATTGAAAACTATTGCCTATGTATTTTTATTCAAATTCTTTCAATCAATATCACCCTCAACTCATTCATGACACCAACAAGTGCTATGGTTTGAGGAATTATATTCATGACATTATTGATTCTATTACTATATCTATTTATGCTTAAGTTAATGACATGAATAAATAGATTATTCCACCTACTCAAAACTTATAGATTTACACTAATCCATTTCCTTCTCACTTTACGAATGTTTCTAGTTAACATTCTTCTACCAATAACCATATTGACTATGATTAGAAGATACAAGAAAAAAATCATGTTGAGTCAGGTCATCAACCATTGATTTCTTCTCCACCTGAACCTATATAGATACATATTATTAACTTTAGTCATTCCTATATGTTTAAGGTCTCTAATGGTCCTCTTTAAATCATTGAGCTAGATTGGTACATTTTTTGATCCTACCTCTATTGTGAATGTTATCACCAAATAACATATTTTTACCAAACCATCGTATAGAGATACTTATGATGCTATTGTTGTGTGGATTCAAAATTTTAATGGTTTTCTCTATCATCCTTAAGGTACTATTACTTTGACTATTACTTTATAAGGGAAAATTATTTTTACTAACTTTTTTATTATTCGTACTTCTGATCAATTACAAGTTAACCTTTGTATTCTATACATTTTTTTCATGCAAGCCATACCTTCTCTTCCTCATAAATATCTGAAATTTTCTTGTCATGGAATAATTATTCCTATTAATTATTCTCTTTATAAACCATCAAGTCCTAGAGATTGTTCACAGATTTATTTTTATTGGCCATCTCATCTTGAAAAGTCTCCTACTCATCTTGATCATATATATAGAAAATATCAAATACATAAAGTAGCCAAGATCATGGAGCTAAGTCTTCCTAAGGGTTTCTTCACCTACACCTGTCTTGCTTACGTCTACTTCTACTTCTGAACCTGTTCTTCTATCTATATCTATTGAACTTTTCGATATACCTTCTTTGGAGCCTATGGTAGTTAATCCTTCTATTATATCTCATAATACTATTCATAATTAACATGCTCATTGATATTGCAAGAATCATCAAGCTAAAGCTAAGGCTATACAACTTGTTCTCTTGCTTTTGAACCTTCATCTTCTTTTTAATGTTTACCTTCCTTTGATTAAACTATGTGTGAGCCTTTGAAGGAAGTTAAATAAGGAAACATTTTTCATATAGATAAACATGATGATTATGTTCATATTTCAGATTATGTTAATCTCGATATGGAAGATACTTTAGGAATTAGTGATGCAGATTTAGTTGATATGGATAGTGATTTTTCTAGCATGCTTTCTATGTAGCTTACATCCACTCCTAGTAATGAGAATAGTGACTCTTCAAGTCATTTCTTAGAACTTGTTATGATTCTTACTATAATAGATATTGTTCTTATCTCTAGTCACCATTCTTCTCCTAACATTTTAAGGGGGGTGCAAAATGATTTATGTGGACTTTATTCATCATAGTGGTCTTTGTGTTCTTGTATTATGTTTCCCTCCATGTTGTCTTTTTGTTTTATGATTTATCTTTTGATTTTTTTAGAGGATCCTTGTTGCTTTGTTGAAATCAAGAGGATAACATAATCACCCTATCATTCACATTTTTTTATTTCTCTCTTTTCTTCTATATGTTGTTCCATTATATATCACACTTGTGTTGTTGTTAGTGGTATTGGTCTTGTGCAATGTTCTTGGTTACTTTTGATATGGTAGCACCAATTTTTTTTGTATCCATATAATTGGCCCAAAAAGACTCTTCTTCATAGCTCTTCCATACTTTCCTCCATTGTGTCATAGATCTAACTCCTTTGGGGAATGATGATATTTCCACACTTGATATAATACTACACATTATCATATTATCTTACTAATACCAAAGTTAGTAGATCCCTTTTGTGTTCTCTCTTTTTTTTATGTGCTCATTTCCCTTAATGTGTTTCCCTTCTTGGGGTCATGTCATAATAGACACATTATTTAGTGGATGCATGTAGGCTTCTATTAAAGAAATCGTTCTAGTTAAGGTGTTTGGAATCACTTTAATGTGGAAGCATACACTCTAGTCATCCTTTGTCCATGGAATACATAGCTAGATTGTGTGTATAACTTGGACTACATTAGTCTTTAGTGCTTGGTTTTTTTTTATAAGGTATACCTTAATCTCTACATAATTATTTTATGTTTATCCCCTTTCTTTCTTTTTCTTTCTACTTTCAAGGAATCATTCCTAGGGACTTGGTCTATTTTCCTTTTGGATCTCTCTCTAAACTATTGATATTTTAGGACACCAGGTCCTTATTCTAACCCTTCTTTTGACTACTAATAGTCTAGGAAGCCTGATCTTTTTATGATCCCTTCAGGAAACACACATCCTTATACCTGGGTCATTTTTCTATTCTTCTTTTTGGGAAAAATGGAGTTACCTTGAAGCTGAATCACTTGATGTATAGAATAGCATGACATACACAATTGTTAGACCATTTGGTTCATCTTTTAAATGGGTTATATAGCATACCACAGACACTTGCTAGACTATTCAAACCAATCCCATTCTATCTTATGGAGACCTTTCCCAATTTTTCTTTTTCTTCTATGGTTCATAATCAGGAACACAAACCTTATTGGGTAAGTAACTACAACTCTTTTTGTAGCACCTATCACTCTTATTATGATTTTTTATGTGATAAAGACTCAAGTCTATTCAAGGATTGATGATTTCTTCTCCATAGAAGTCATGATAAGATTTTCTGTTTTGTCTTTCTCTGCTAAACCATGAGTTTGAGGAAATCCATACTGCTACTAAAGTTGGGGCTAAATGTACCATTATAAAATAGATATACTAGCCTTTTAAGACCTTAGAGCTACCTCTTTATAATAACCCTTTTTGGACTATGGATATGACTATACCTCATATGACTATACCTCTTTATAATAACCCTTTCTGGACTATGGATATGACTATTTTCGATCTCCTTCCTCTATCCACCCTTATCTTTCTAGCAACTGCCCCTTATGTGGAACCCGATACTTGACCTCCAGGACCCAGTCAAATTTGGTTGACCTAGTTTAGACCATGTCAAATTAGGTTGACCTAGTCTGGATTAGGTTAAACTCGATTGGCCTAGTCCTCTCAGGTCAAGTTAGTCCTAGACAAGGTTGACCCTAGTTGACCTCCTTGTCATTATTTTTAGAGCTTAGGGCCCGAAAGGTCTCAGGAATTTAATTTATTTTTTTATCATTATCTAGTCATCTTGTATTATTTTCCTACCTCAAAACTCATAAATAAGAAGACTTTGCGCTTCATTTTCATATTTATATTCTTAATTAAATTCCAAGATTTCAAGAACTTGCTTTCAAGTGAAGATATCTACCATTTGAATTTAAGGAGTTCAAGTATTCAAACTTTTCAAGAATTTTAGCAAGGAGATTGCTATCCAGCATTGCAGAATCCTTTATGAGCATTTCCAACTGGAGATCTAGCTTATTGTTGGCCATTAAGGGAGGAGACCTAAATTGAAGAATACATCATATTCTTCATTAATAAATTTTATATCCATGACACCATGATGGGGATATGGTAAATTCATTGCCAAGAGTGCATATACCCTACATTCACAATTCAAGATCCATAATATATTTATGTACAAATCAACAAGATGAATCCTAACAATTATCTTTTCTTTGAATCATTTAAATTTACATTTCTCAATTACTATTAATTCCTTAAGCTAGGGATTGACCAAGGAAATCCCTCATCAAACCTCAACTCCAAAACTTTTTATTTCTATGATGATTTGTAGGTTGGGAGTGAAAATGATTATAGATTTGGAACCTACCGTTTACAATGTTTTCGAAGTCATTACTTGCAGATCATTGGATTACATCAACTAGGTTGTAGGAAATCTTCCCAAGTTTACCTTTTCCTTCATTCTTATATTTTAAAGGGTTTTCTAGGCTTTGGTCCTTTCATTATTTTATTCTAAGAGCCATAGATGAATATTTAGATACAATTTAGGTCTGTGAGTTTTGGAGTAAAAACTACATCTTCCTCTACATAATTTTAAGGTGACTCAATTATATTTTATTTTCTTTCTTACCTTTACCCTATACTCACATCTTAGTTGGGCTAACTATGTTTACATAGCATTTAGATTTACCTTATTTAAGCAATTAGTTCAATTCTACATTTACATTATCGTATCAAGGGCCAAAGAGAGTACATTTTCTTGTATTGCATTCATCTTTATAATTCAAATTTAGTACTATCTCCATTCTTCCTTTGGGTTGTAGCCAATTTAATTTGGATTATAAGTGAAATCATATTTGGAAATTCTCTTCTTTCTCTCACACACATATTTGAATGACTTAGTGACCCCGTAGGGTCGAGGCCTACATCTCATTAAAGTGCTTTCATTTTATCACTAAATAGCAACTTTGATTTGAATAATTTATTTTTTGTCATAAGAGACTTTTTTTCCTTCCTACCAAATTCACTATTCCTCTGCTTGACATCACCAAACAATGTAAATTTATCTTTCAACTCATCGAAAAATAAATTCAAACTCTCCACCAATTCTAACTTACACTTCTCCAATTTTATCAAGTCATCTTTCAAATAATGATTCCCATAAATAAAAAAGTATATATCAAGAAACTTAGGTTTGGAGAGTTTAACACTCTCTAATCACCACAGTCAATAATAATAATATACAAATATGAAATTTCCTTTTCTCTTTTGAATTTAAGCAAAGAGAGATTTTGATAATTAAATTGGTTCATTTAACATCTTTTCTTATTCCATGTTCATTTAAATATTACTTTGTATTGATTGAGGCATTTAGAGAAAGGGGAGTATTATTAAATGACGGACATTTCCTTAATCTCAAAAAAAATGGAAATATTTAAAATTATCCACATTTTGATTAACAAATTCAATTCCAAAAGTGTTGAAATTTTCTATCATGACTTCTTTTGGAGACTATTATACTTTTTTTTTCTTGGATTTTTTAATCTTAAAATCAAATTATTTCTAATTATCAAGAATACGTAATAAGAATTATGATGCTTGATAGTCGATGATAGAAAATAGATACATTTGTGATCATATGAGAAAATATAGTATATTTTTATAATTATTATAGTGAGGAGTGTTCATGTACACATATATTTTATGTAATAACTCATGTTTTTTGAGCCAATTCCTATAAACAATGACAAAGGAGCCAAAGATAATTTATGCAATCAAATGATAAAATATAGACTAGATATATAATGGTAAGATAACAATCTAATAGCTATTATAAAAATGCATGTATGCTAGTGGACTACTTAACACACATAAGATAGTAATCAAAATTATTGTCATTAAAATTCTACCATAAATTTGTATCATGAATCTATACATTTTATTGTGGTTGATGAACACTTATAGAACATTATTTTAGATAAATTTGTATCATGAATCTATACATTTTATTGTGGTTGATGAACACTTATAGAACATTATTTTAGTTTGCTTCTTTCTAGAATTGGTAATCCTCATCTTGAATAGCTAGAACAAGTGGCAATTAGTATAACATAGTTTCTACAAGGTACTCTATATAGAAATTGTGGATATCCCAGGTGTGGTTGAATGTTTTTACTATAATTTCTACATACTCTACTATCATAACACCTTTTAATGCATTGCAAGTCTTCAATAATGAAAGACCTTTGATTTATTAGCTATATTTCATAATTAATTGCACATGCATTCTCACTAAGGTAGTTCCATCTTGAGATTAGTTTTTAATTGATTTCTAAAGTTCAATTCAGCCACTTGTATCCATTTCTAACCTATAATATATATCTATAACATTCAATAAAAAGAAGAAAAATATATTTATGTAAAAGGTTTATATTACAATTGTTTCTTCTCATTTCTATGCAATCTAATAACAGAGTCAAATAATTTACATTGAATTAGTGAGTCAATCACAGACGGCTTAAACATCACACACTAAGCTTAATTCTAATGCTAAAAGTCTTAAATAGTCAAAGTTAGACGTATTTTTTCAAGCGTGATGTTCATTCACAAATCACATACCATACTCTACCATTAGACATAATTCTCCCACTCTTAATTTAATTTATATGACATCTAGGGTGTCCATATACACCATTCCTATCATTCGAATAAGAGTTTGCATGTTATTGTTCCCCAAAGCAGAACTCCACTTTTCGATCGCACTCTTCTCAATCCCGAAACTTCTTACTTCACTTTTACCAATACAAAAATTTAACATTTTATGATTTAAATGAGGCCTTAATTTTGAAAAGGTGAAGAGGAGAACCGCTAACATGTACAAATATTTTGTCCTAAAAGTAACATGAAAATTACTATCACGTCAAAGAATCGTGGAACAATTTGACAAAAAATAAAAGTTGCCATCAATCTCTGAAAGAAAAAAACTCATTTCAAACTTTATAAAAGCTACTAAGCCAAACTTAAGTAAACATTCCTTAGGCTCGATGATTAGTCAATGACTCATAGCTATTACTTATATGGATATCGGGAATTTTAGGGTTCTTGCAAATACAATTATTTAAAGCACCTCGTGGAGAAATATAAGCATTGAGGTGATGAAGATTCTTGGTCGCATTTAACATAGAAAGTGAAATGTTTCTTGCTGGGCCACCATTTTATACTGTAGATCACGGAAAGAAACATGTTATTTGAGTGGACTGCTTTAATTCATGTGTCTTCTGAGAAATTCAAGGACAGGGATTTGCCAGTTGTTCGATTGGTCGAATCAGATGACGAATCGCTTGCATCGATCGTTAATGATCTTCTTCGATCCGACGTTCATAAGCGAATATTATGATTTTTCATGTCCACCAAATCTCGTATATATCAAGTTTCCAAAAATAACTGTGGTCGTGTGTTGTGTATTCTAGCTATTAGTTGCTGTATAAAAGATTACTTGAACCCCAACGAAAAGTTTCATATTTAATAAATAATGAGGGGTATGTACTTCATACGTATATAGTTGTATATAGAAGAATATGAAGGTACAGGAAAAGTTTGTGGACTAAAGATTTCATATAAGTTTACACCATTATCTTGAATTATAGCTAAAACAACAAATTTTGACGGGATTAATTGTGCATATGTTTAATGACTGGATTCAATTTGTCATCCAAAGTGGCAAATTGGATTCTGTGAATAAATTTACAGGCGCAAATGTAAAATTTTGATTGTATTTTGAACGTCTAAGCAATTTGTGAGAGGTGTGGATTGAATATCTGTCACAATAATGGACTGAGATTCGAAGAGTGTGACAAAACGCTTTTCAATTATTATAAGCTAAAAGCTGAAAATGTCAAAAGTTGGTTAATATTTAACTGAAAGGCCAAGCTTTATAAATTAGAAAGTGATGTTAACTTTATAGATAAGTTTGAATTGAAAATTTAAATATATTTATATTTAAAATTAATTAGTTAGTTGTTTTCCTAAATAATAATTAAGAATGACAGTATTCTATATTGTGATGTGAATATCAGGATTTAACTGTGTGATTTTGAGTCAAACTCATTGACCCATGTTTCATGACTAGTGATTCAACATGAATCCATCTCTCATGAGAATAAATGGAACACTTAGCACTCATTGGATATAGGTGATGCTCACAGGGGTGAAGGTTCATAAGGCACAACACTTGGTGAAGGTTTTGCAAATGGGGTGGCAAGCTTTGGGTTTAACTATGGAGGAAACTCTGTAGTTAAGCACGCTCAGGCTGGAGTAGTACTAGGATGGGTGACCTCCCGGGAAGTCCCAGTGCTTAACCCTTGTGAGCATCACCTAGATCCAATGAGTGCTAAGTGTTCCATTTATTCTCATGAGAGATGGATTCATGTTGAATCACTAGTCATGAAACATGGGTCAATGAGTTTGACTCAAAATCACACAGTTAAATCCTGATATTCACATCACAATTTGACTTGCTGTGGAAATTATCTCCTACTTATCAATTGATGAGCTTAAGCGGCTTTCTAATGAATGGTTCATAAGGCACAACACTTGGTGAAGGTTTTGCAAATGGGGTTGCAAGATTTGGGTTTAACTATGGAGGAAACTCTGTAGTTAAGCGCGCTCAGGCTGGAGTAGTACTAGGATGGGTGACCTCCCGGGAAGTCCCGGTGCTTCACCCCTGTGAGGATCACCTAGATCCAATGAGTGCTAAGTGTTCCATTTATTCTCATGAGAGATGGATTCATGTTGAATCACTAGTCATGAAACATGGGTCAATGAGTTTGACTCAAAATCACACAGTTAAATCCTGATATTCACATCACAATTTGACTTGCTGTGGAAATTATCTCCTACTTATCAATTGATGAGCTTAAGGGGCTTTCTAATGAATGGTTCATAAGGCACAACACTTGGTGAAGGTTTTGCAAATGGGGTCGCAAGCTTTGGGTTTAACTATGGAGGAAACTCTGTAGTTAAGCGCGCTTAGACTGGAGTAGTACTGGGATGGGTGACCTCCTGGGACGTCCCGATGCTTCACCCCTGTGAGCATCACCTAGACCCAATGAGTGCTAAGTGTTCCATTTATTATCATGAGAGATGGATTCATGTTGAATCACTAGTCATGAAACATGGGTCAATGAGTTTGACTCAAAATCACACAGTTAAATCCTGATATTCACATCACAATTTGACTTGCTGTGGAAATTATCTCCTACTTATCAATTGATGAGCTTAAGGGGCTTTCTAGTTCATAAGGCACAACACTTGGTGAAGGTTTTGCAAATGGGGTCGCAAGCTTTGGGTTTAACTATGGAGGAAACTCTATAGTTAAGCGTGCTCAGGCTGGAGTAGTACTGGGATGGGTGACATTCCGGGAAGGCCTGGTGCTTCACCCCTGTGAGGATCACCTAGATCCAATGAGTGCTAAGTGTTCCATTTATTCTCATGAGAGATGGATTCATGTTGAATCACTAGTCATGAAACCTGGGTCAATGAGTTTGACTCAAAATCACACAGTTAAATCCTGATATTCACATCACAATTTGACTTGCTGTGGAAATTATCTCCTACTTATCAATTGATGAGCTTAAGGGGCTTTCTAAAGAATGGTTCATAAGACACAACACTTGGTGAAGGTTTTGCAAATGGGGTCGCAAGCTTTGGGTTTAACTATGGAGGAAACTCTGTAGTTAAGCGCGCTCAGACTAGAGTAGTACTGGGATGGGTGACCTCCTGGGAAGTCCCAGTGCTTCACCCCTGTGAGCATCACCTAGACCCAATGAGTGCTAAGTGTTCCATTTATTATCATGAGAGATGGATTCATGTTGAATCTCTAGTCATGAAACATGGGTCAATGAGTTTGACTCAAAATCACACAGTTAAATCCTGATATTCACATCACAATTTGACTTGCTGTGGAAATTATCTCCTACTTATCAATTGATGAGCTTAAGGGGCTTTCTAATAAATGGTTCATAAGGCACAACACTTGGTGAAGGTTTTACAAATGGGATCGCAATCTTTGGGTTTAACTATGGAGGAAACTCTATAGTTAAGCGCGCTCAGGCTGGAGTAGTACTGGGATGGGTGACCTTCCGGGAAGTCCCGGTGCTTCACCCCTGTGAGCATCACCTAGATCCAATGAGTGCTAAGTGTTCCATTTATTCTCATGAGAGATGGATTCATGTTGAATCACTAGTCATGAAACATGGGTCAATGAGTTTGACTTAAAATCACACAGTTAAATCCTGATATTCACATCACAATTTGACTTGCTGTGGAAATTATCTCCTACTTATCAATTGATGAGCTTAAGGGGATTTCTAATGAATGGTTCATAATGCACAACACTTGGTGAAGGTTTTGCAAATGGGGTCGCAAGCTTTGGGTTTAACTATGGAGGAAACTCTGTAGTTAAGCGTGCTCAGGCTGGAGTAGTACTGGGATGGGTGACCTCCTGGGAAGTCCCGGTGCTTCACCCCTATGAGCATCACCTAGATCCAATGAGTGCTAAGTGTTCCATTGATTCTCATGAGAGATCAATTCATGTTGAATCACTAGTCATGAAACATGGGTCAATGAGTTTGACTCAAAATCACATAGTTAAATCCTGATATTCACATCACAATTTGACTTGTTGTGGAAATTATCTCCTACTTATCAGTATTCTATATATTTAAGACTTATTTTATGTATATTCAAATAAGATATTTTTAAGTTTTTATAAATTTTAATAAAAAATGATATCTATTTTTTATTATAGGAAAATTGGTTTTATAGAGCCATCCATTCCTCACCAGTTTTTAATTTCAAAGGGAAAGTTCTTCTTTCAACAAAGAATGTCAACCAAAAAAAGAGATGGAAATATTGTTTGAGTCAATGTGTATCAAAGAAGCCAAGCAACGACCACATTTTCTAATCCAATTAGGGGATGTGAAAACTCTCTCCAATTTTACCTAAACTATATCTACACCCATTCTTCTATTGGACCATATATATAAGCTAGTACCTAAGGATATTCAAAAAGTGCTTTAGAAGGAATTAATTATAAAAATCATGAATACTATCAATATCAATAGAAGCACCACCTTTCTAGCTAGAACCATATATAGAGGTGTTAGAGTCTCCAATCACAATAAGTTATGATTACTAGTGGGATCTCTAAAGGATTCCAAAGATCTCCAAAGAGCCCTTCTAGCAACTTTATTTTTAGTTGGATAAATGATTGATACCACCAAGTACTGCCCATCATTCAAATGCTTGAAATAACTACAACTGTAGATATGGGTAAAAACAAAAAAAACATTTATAATAAGCCTTATGTTTTAAAAGGTAGTAATCCCACTAGACACTCCACTATAATCTATAGAATGATTTTTTGAGAGAAACTATAACCTAAGGTAACTAATATTCTTCTGTCACACCTTAGTTACTTAAATAATTTAGAAATCAAGCTGTTTATATTGAGTTATATTATATAGTAAACCATGCTTATGGGAATTGGTTAACTCTCTTATGTTATAGGAAATAGTCTTCATTTTTATGATGGAGGGGGTTGTCCTGCTAAAGAGGCCCATCTTTTGGATTGTTCTCTATGATCCATCTTTGTTTATACCATACTACTATTATCTCTTGTCTAGATGAAAATTGGTCTACCTAACCCCATAGGAGCATTTCATTATTCTTCTCTCAATCTACTACTAGTGTTGGCTGTAGTGGAAAAAACAATATTCTTTCTTCTAGGCCTCAGGTTAACCCTAGTACATTTTGTAATATTCCCTTGATCATTGTTCTAGGAAAACAAGAGACCATGATTATTTCAATCTCTCGTATTAGTAGTTATCTAGCTTGCTCTATTTTATAGTTGAAATGGGTTATTAGGACATAAGTCCTCTTGTGAACATTTTCAATTTCCACTTGAATTATCATAGAGGTTCATCATAATATTAATAGTATCTATACTTGGCATAGTCTCCAAACTTTCTCAAATAATCTTATCACTATTATATACCTTCATGTTCATTCAAGGACAAATCCTAGTTGTCTCTTAGTAATTATTTCTAAGGAAACATTTCTTCAACCTTGTTGGTGCCCCCTTTGTCTTCACAATCCAAAAAATCAAACTCTTGAGAATCTTGAGAAACCCTTCAATAGAATCCATTCGAGCTCATTTTCTTCTTCAGCATCATCTTAGAAGACTATTTTATTATAAATATGTCTATTTCTATTAATTTAAACATAAAGTTACATATTCACAAAAATGGTCGAAGGACACAAGGTGACTCCATAAGAGTTCAAATGGTCGAAGGTTGGACACTTAACTATTTATAGAAAAAAAATATAAAGAAACCTAAGGCTGCAAGAGTAGTACCAACCGAGGAAGGATCAATTTCAGCATGTACCCATACATTAGAGGAGTTGGCAATATCATCATTCTTCTCTTTATCTTTATCTCCCTCTATCATAAGAGGTGAGATTGCCAAGTCTAGCCAAGAAAAGAACCACTTAGGATCTAGATGGGCTCAAGAACACAAAAGAGAAGGAGAAATAGTGGGAGTCACTAGGGACCAACTGGAACCATGCTTCAGGTGAGCTAAAAATTATAACTAACAACCTCCAAAAATACCACTAGGTAGCAGTAAGGAGGTCGTGACCTAAGGGTGTGATATTAGTAGGCTGAAAAGTTGTGGCCATGCTGATGATCAGGAGAAGGCATGTAATCTATACAAATAGCATCAAGTGGAACCCTAACAACCATACAAAAATTATTCCCCAAATGAGCTAAGAGCTCCTATAGGTGGGCCACCTCCAAAGCCACTTAATCAGTTTTTACTTGAATCTACATCATCACATTATTGCATACTCAAGCTTTACTATACATAGAAACATTAATGTGAAGAGAGATTGAAGAGAAAACTAAAATATTTTAGTCCTTTCATATGGTAAAAGATGTCCTCATTATGAAAGCATGCCAGATCTAAGATTATTTTTAGGGGAGCCTAGAAAAATCCCTTAGCAATATCATATGCCAAGAGATGGGTTCTGGATGAAAAGGCTTGAAAGGGTCACAAATCCAATACCAATATTATTGGGTCAATCCACAAAAACAAAAAAATATGTGAAAATATTCCAAGTTTCCCACAAAAAGGGCATTTAGGGGCTAAAGCACCCCAATGGTAGAGGTGAGAGTCCAAGTGAGACCTGCTAAAAAGGATGCACTAGGCAAAGTGTTTAATTTTTTTGGCTTAGTGATAGCTTGCTGAATAGTTTGGATCTATATTTTTATTTTTGCTAAGAAGAATGTAAATGCAAATGTTTAACTTGAGCACATCCACCATAGGCAAGTGAGGGACTACCTAGTGATAACCTAAATTGTGTATATAACTAGACAAAGAAATCATAGGATACCATTTCGAGTCCTTCCACCAATGCTTGACAAATCAAATACCCAACTTGTGTGATAAATGTGAAGTCACTACAGAAACTAGAATATCAAATATCTATTGATCTAAATTAGATAGCTTGAACTACATGTATATATCTTCCCTTGAGTGGAGGCTCATGGTGACTCTATTATAAAGCCCTTTAGGGGTCTTGATGCTATGTTTGAAAAAATGTAGCATACTGGCTCATTGGATATTAGCAAAGGGGATTTCTTAAACCAAAAATATGGGAGACTACCATAATATTTTTTGGTTCATAGAGAGACCATCTCTAAACCCATCTCTAGCCCAAAAAAGACAAGTCTTAATGTGTTCCCAAGCTTTCCAAAAATGATTTTGGCAACAAAGGTTCCTTGAACTTGAACTAGTTTGGGAGCGACTAGGTGGGCTTGAAAACCAGTCCCTCTCTAGCGATGCTAGTTGACTAAAAAGCTTAAAGAAATAGAATTCTATAAAAGTATTATACAAGCTTCATTTCTAGTGGCAACAAAAATAACGTACTTGGCAAAAAAAGAAGTCCATTTCTTCTCAGTAGAGAGGAGGTTGAGGCCACTAGAATCCTTAGGAAAATAAAAAAGGTCCCATGCTACCATGTGGAAGGCATGGTGTGAAGCATGCAAGCTCTAAAGGAAGTCATGGAAAAAGTGCTCAAGCCTAAGATATGAATCCTTCAAAGGAGCATGATAGGAGGAGTAATGAACGTGAGTAGTAGCGAACACTTTGGAAAAAACCTAGAATTTGTTAGTTAATTAAATTGATCTAGTAATCCATTAATCTAGCTTCTTCTCAATCCTATTCAATACCACATTCTTAAGCTCCATAGGGTAGTGTTGAAAAGAAAAAAGGTATGCCAAGAAAGTGAAAGACTTCCCCATGTTAAATCCATTTCCATTAAATCTTGGCAAGCGAAGGAGGGCTGGAAAAAAGAGATTTTCTATAGTAAAAATTCTTCTATCACTAGATAGATAAACTAGAGGCAAGGATTTAAATATAAACTCATGTTATAGCATTATAAATGTTATCCTCCTCCTCAAGGAGAATTTGAAAGGAGTCATCACAAAGTGCCCATTGACCAATTTCTCATAGGAATCATAGAGACCAATGCCCCTCACCTACCTCATAGAAATGGCATTAGCAAGCAAGTAACCAAACCCTTCAATGGCCAACACATATAAATAGGATGCAAGAGAGAACCCCTAACAAATAGATTTAAAGAGCCCAAAAGCCTTAGACTGAATGGTGATGAACATAATTGCATTACCAAAAAAGTTTGGTACCAATTAAAGGAAAATAGGATCAAACCCCAAGGCCTACAATATTGTAACAATGAAGTACATTAGAGTAATTAGATATTTCCTAATTAACTCTAGTTTTCTTAAACTAAAATTTAGACATCTAATAATTCTTTTATTAGTTATTATGATGCAACCTATGTTTGGCCTTTTTAGGGTTTTGATATTCTTTATAAGGATGATCTCTCTTTGTAATTATTAACCAATTCACTTTTGGTAATAGCAATTTCTCCTTTTGGTCATTAATAATGTCTCATGTATGGATCTATAAATTCTACCCTCCATAGCTTTTGCTTCTCTCTTTCTGTGATAGGTGCATGCAATCCTTGGGAGTTGTGGGGTTAATATTTCATCAACTTCAACATGGCATCAAATCTCCAAATTTTCATGCCCCTATTATGTTCTTGACAAATTTGGCATCTATTTTCAAATTTTTGGCATTCAAAGGATTTTAATATTGAATCTAGGGGTCACTAATTTTTGGTACACTTTGAGTCCAAAGGAACATCACCATTGAGCTTAGAGCTCCCCAAAACCCCTATTTTCATTTTCATATAAAATTTGTTGAATTTGAATATTTTTTAAATCTTATGTGAAATAATATTGCTCCCAAATTAAGCATGTTTCTCAAGGAGGTAATTTTTTTTAATTTTTGGCACAAAAATTGAGATTTTTAGAGATTTTTGGGTCAAATATTGAGATTATTTTGCATGCATATTGAGATTTTCTAATTCAAAATTTGATTATTTTTCCATGAATGTCAAAATTTTTTGGCACACAAATCCAGATTTTTCACACACAAGTCCAAATTTTTGGTACACAAATCAAGATTTTTGGCATGCAATTTCAATTTTTTTGTACAAAAATTGAGTCAGTTTTGATACAAAACTAACATGCTTCCCAAGGTAATTTTGGTACTAGTTGGCATGCTTTTTGAGACATTTTTCACAAATCTTGAGGTAGTGATTTTTTTTTGCTTTTCCAAAACTTTTTTGACCCATTTATGGGTTTTTTGTGATAACTTGCTCATCTGAACTCCATTTTTTTCCAACAAAATATTGTCAAAAAAGTGGTTCTGAGCCCATCGTGATGGTAAAGTGTATTTGGACTATTGATGTTGTTTGGTTTACAATTTATGAAGTCAACATCAAAGGCTATTTTTTGCACTCTAGGAGACATATCTTGAGATATTTTATTTTCTAGATTGTACTCCAAGCACATCCCATTCAGTTTTTTTTAAAATTTTGCATTGTGGTTGATATTTTGGTTGCTTTATGTCTGGAGATCAATTTTATTGTTTTAGATAATGTTTCATGGGTTTTACAAACTCTTTTACCAGTGTTATGTCTCTTTTGATCTTTGTTGACCTCCTTTTGTAGTAGTTTTGCAAACTCACTGAGATTAAGTGCCCCATTATTGCATTTCAAGATCTTGAACATCTTTGTGTTTTTTTGTGCTCATAATAAATTATAAAGTGCGTTGGGTGGTTTTATGTTGGCCATACTCACCATCTTCCATTGTCAAGTGAGTGCCTCCACAATATTAGCCTCGTGATGTGTCGATGACATGTGCCATTATAGTTGTTTGTACTACTTTTGTACTCTCGATGTTCTTGATTCTTCTATCTATAGGAGATATTGTATTCAATTTCAGTGTTCATATGTTACCTATCAACATTATAGGGGGTTATGTTGGTTCTTTTGCATTCATGGTTCAATGGAGTGAGCTATGTATTTAGTATTTTATTCTATGTATTAGGCAACTATAGTTGTTGGATACCTATGAGTTTTGATTTGTTATGTTGGTTATATTGCTTTCTTGGTTTGATGGAGTGAGTTACACATTTAGTATTTGATTCTATGTCCTAGATTTTTTGTTAAAATAGTTTAACAAAAACATGGAAAGTATAAGGACTTCCAAGAAAAATCCTTGTAAATTTGGATGATTATTAACATGTCTATTTTTTTGTGTTCAAAAGTTTTTCCCTTCAAAAGGCACTATAGTATGGAGAAAGGATGTGCTAGTTTTTTACCAGATTAATAAATATATTGCAGAAATGGGAGAAAATATTGTTAGTATAATGGATAATTATTTTGATGTCTTCAAGGAGAAAATGAATAATAGATTCAAGATTCCTAGGGAATTGGTTGAAGATTATAAAGATGGTATTTTCTTTATGGTAGACAGTGACAAAGTCTACATTCATGAAGTAAAACCCAAAGTTGTATGGGTAAAAATTCTTCCCTATGAGGTGAATATAGATGAAGCAAAATACATTATTGAAGCCTTGATAAATGAACCTATTGATCTAAAGGCACCCCACTTTGGAACATATGATGAGGCCAAGGCAAGAATAGAGCTTGAACTCAAGCTTCTATAGGTAGTTAACAAAGGAAATAGGAGAATAAAAAAACTCAAATCTAGCACACCTCTTATGTTGACCAAGGGTAAGGGAGAAGATGATGATGAAGTAGAGGATGAAGAGGAGTCCAGAAAGGAAGAAGAGCTAGTGAAGAAGAAAGGCAAGGTGATCATCACCAAGCCACCCAAGCCATCCACTATAGTGTTCACCAGGAGATCCAAGAAGGTCGTGAACTTGTATTTAGCAAGCCTCCTCCCACCTTCCAAGAAAAAATCAAAAAATAGGAAGAAGGTGCAGGCATAACCAAGTTCAAATCATTGAAGTATGAGACCAGGATAGAGGCTAAGAAGAAACAGGTTGAAGAATTGGTGCTAACCAAGATGGGAAAATGGAAGCATTCTCTTGATCAGATAGCCACCTAGATCTCTAATGAATTATTAGAGATATTAAAGCCAAGATGGGACTTAGCTATACAAATAGCTAAAGATATCTATGGAAAAACCTTGAGCCAGTTGCTACCAAGCATCACAAATGCTAAGGTAAAAGAGTCTATTAAGGAAAATGAAGATAAGATGACTCTTAGATTCAATAATTGTTTAATTTTGTTAAAAGATATAGAGCATGTGGTTAAGAATTCCACAAGTATGTGGAAGAATGTTTATCACTTGCATAAATAGAGTGACTTCCCTATAGAAGTCAAGGATGATGACAGTGATGAAACATACTTCGAGCCAACACATTTTGACAATGAATAAGTTGAAGAAGGTAAAGAAGAAGAAGCTACCGAGGAAAAGAATGAAGATGATGAGGAGACTGATCTTATGAAGATGGTAGCTATAGTCATTTCCTCACTTCCTCAATCTCCAAGAAAATCAATAGCTACATCAATCTCAGAGATAGCTTCAGCAAGTTTTATTGTGACCATAGTAGATACATCAAATGTCCAATCACTCTTCGCTCCCTCACAACTCAACACATCATTGATAGAAGTGTCTACCACTTCATCTACTGAGCTACAACCTCCTTATTCTTCAACTCCAAAGACAAAATCATTAGCAATGAGTAAAGTATTTTCTACAATTTTTTGTTCTTTAGCAATAGGTATAGTTTTGAGTTCTACAATTT
>CM053786.1:756408848-756526348 GCA_028749045.1 Cupressus sempervirens
GTTGTTGCATGTACATTTCTTTTGTTAAATCACCATACAAAAAAACACTTTTTAAATTGTTTTGAAACATTATCAATCCACACATTGCAAGAAATGAAATAATGGTACGAATGGAATGCATTTTAACAACTGAGGCAAATGTCTTAATGTATTCAATACCGTCTTCTTGCAAGAAAGCTTGAGGTACTAACCTTTCTTTGTATCTTTCAATGGCTTTGTTTGATGTGAACTTTGTTTTTAAGGTCCATTTGCAACTAAGCTTCTTATGTATGTTTCCTTGTGGAAGTATAACCAATTTGTGTGCTCCATTCTTTATCAAGGAGTTATACTCTTTTTGCATAGCTTCTTCACATTCATCTTTTTATCTTCCTTCCTCAAATGTGCTTGACATCTCAACCTGCATCACCTTAGCCATAAGAGCATTGTTAGAAAAATTCTTAGGGTCTTCTCAATAGACTTCTTGAATTCTTTGAGCCTTCCTTATGTCCTCATCAAAAGACCTACATGAATCTTCAATCTATGTATCTTCTCTTTCTATAAGAGTTTTAATATTTTCATCTATATCATTAGTATCAATAAATTTATCTTCTTCAATAAAAAATTGAAAATGAGAAAATGTGGAGATTTATTATTTGTAATATCTTCATCAAACTAAAAATTTCAATTAACATAAATCTCTCTTGTTTTAGGATATATAGCCTATATCTCTTTGAATCTTCAGTATATCCAACCATTATAAACTTCACTTTTTCTTTAGATAATATACTCTTTCTTTCATTAGAAATGTGAGCATAAGTAGTGCATGAAAAAATATGGAGATGAGTCATAGTAGGATTTCTTCAACTCTAGTGTTCTATAGGTGCTATGTTCAAAGCTTCTTTAGTAGCTCCTGAGTTCTATTCAAATTATAAATTGTAGTATGAATTGCTTCAGCCCAAAGATTGTCTTTTATATTTTTAGAATGAATCATACACCTAGCCATTTCCATTATAGCTCCAATATTTCTTTCTACAACCCCATTCTATTGTGGTTTGTAGGAAACATTTGATTATTTCTTTATGTCATTTTGTTAAAACAATCCCAAGAATACTTTATTCATGTTTTTTTCCTATATTTGTTCTTATGATTCTTCGAGGTTTTCCATTTTGTTTTTCAGTTAGAATCTTAAAATCTTTAAATTTATGGAACACTTTTTCCTTCTTCTGTTAAAATAAAGCCAAATTATTCTAGTATAAACATCTATGAATGCAATAACATACCTTGCACCTTCAAGTGAAGGTGTTTCAAAAGGACCCATTACATCACTGTGACCTCAATGTAAAGAGGTTTTGGACATCCATGGTCTTTCTTGTGGGAAACTTTCTACATTTTGCTTACCCATTGTACATCCTTCACATACCTTTTTCCTTGGTGAGATTCTTGGGAAACCATGCACCATATTCAACTTCTCCATAAGATTGAGGCTATGATAGTTAATACATCTCATAAGATCATGTCATAATCTATGCACATAATCATACTTGCCAATAGCACATACAATTCTATTTCAAATAAATTATGTATATTTATACAATCCATCCTCAACTTTACCAATTGCAATCATTTCATAGTTATTGTTTACACCCTTGAGTAAGCATTTATCTTCATAAAATTCTATTTGATGTCATTTACTAGAAATTTAAAATATAGAGAGAAGATTTATCGATAATTGGAACACAATTCATATTTTTAAACATTCTATTATCCACTTGAACATTTCAACTTTAACTTCTAGAGGACTATTATCTCCCAAAACTATTTTTTCACAATTGATTTTATTTAGTAACTCAAATTGCTCCTTATTGTGTCGCATATGTTATGTACAACTAGAATCAATTATCCATTCATCCTTAAAAGAGTTATTTGCAACTGCTAGAAAAAAGGGATTTCTCTTAGAACCAAATGATTTTGTGGACTTATTCTTTTATGTATCATTAATCATTTTGTATAATTCATTACTGTTGTGTCCTTGTTTATCATATAAATTACATTTCCACTTGCTCCTATTTTGATTCTTAGATGCAATATATTTATCTACATACTTTCAATTTTTTTCATTAGATTTATTATCTTTTACCTTTTAATGATATTTTTTTCCTTTAATTACAAATGATTGAGAGTCAGACTCAACAGTATAAGATTATCTTTCTTTTATTTGACATTTTTCTTCTTGAATTAACTTAACACATAACTCATCAGATATAATATCTTTTAGTTTATCTAGACTTTGTAATATTATTTGCATGAAATCTTTATTCTTTATTCTATCCAAATGAAATCAATTCATTTTTCTTTTCCTTTAATTTAGTTAGTTGAGACACTATTTCTTGATACAACTATTGTGTGAGAGATATAATCCATACATCACATGAATGCCAATACAAATTTTTTAAAAAAATTGACACTTGTAGTCCACTTCTTTTATTTCAAACTTCAATAAAAAATTCTTCTAAAAGGATTAATTTGATCAAAGTTGTTGTCTTCTTGTCTCATATCCCATTCATCTTTTTTCATAACCAATAACAATATCATAACAATTTTGTAGTGTTTGAGATATTTCTATCTGTGAAACTCAATCATAATAATTCTTTCCATTCAATCTTTCTGAGGGTAGAGGAACACCAAGAGAATCCATTAATCAACTACTCTCCTTTTTGGATGAGAGAAAAAATGTTATTATCATTAGATTTTAAATTGACAATTGAAAACACAACTCTCACAATTGCTCTCTCCTTTTGGATTGAATCTTGAATACCCAAATTAAGAGATTTAAAAAATCTCATCAAATATGTGTAGCAATCGCTTGGCCCACCAACCATTTGATGCTGCTCTGTGAGATTAACCTGTAGCAATAAATCACAGAAAAAAAATGCATACCACTGCCCAAGGATAAGATTTGTTCTGATACCATGAAGAAAAGAGGAAAAGGAAAAAAACAGAACAGTAGACTATGACAAAACAAGTAATAGAGACAAGAAAATCTGTATATTGAACGCAGCAATTTTATTCATATGATTGCATACAAACGTATTCAATGGCCTCTATAGATAGAGAACCTACAGCATGTTGCACTAGGAAAAGATGTTTGTAGAGTGAAATCTGGATAGAAGAGCAAAAGGTAAGACTGAGCTCTTCATTGCTGTCGGGCTATGTGCTCAACCGTTGTAAATAATTTAGGAAACGTGTGTAGATCAACTGTAACAAATTGCAGACATGGAGATTTTTACTGATTCTTCCACCAAACATGCGAATCGCCCAAAATTGATTGATTCAAGGCAACAATGAGGCAACAAACAAAATCAACACTATACAAATCATATATATATATCTTTATATCGCAGCTGTTACAAAGCATTTTGAAAAACGGCGGGGGAAAGTTTAACGTTCCCCACATTTAGTATCACCATCGGAGACAGGTTAAGCCACAGTGTGGAGAATAGCATCCCCAACATCTTGACCAAGTCCTTGGACAAGTCCGTCCACAAAGATCCCAATAGCTTGAGAAGCATAACGGGCGACCCTTGTAACCTTGCTCATCCTAGGCGGCGCACACATCCCATTAATGACACCTTTTGTACAGAAAACGTGGAGATAGAATTCGCAGATGGCGCAGTAATATACCCATGCATTGCCCTTTTTATTGCATGCATTGCATGTGTAAGGAGAGTTGTTGGGTAACGGGGAGGAAGATAAGAGCTTCAGAGAGTGCCGAGGATGCTCCTTCACGGTGAGCTCGGGAGGGAGTTGCAAGCAGCACGGATGAATGCAGAAAGAGCACGTTGGGCACCGAAAGGCGCAGCCATTGGTTGCTTTTCCACAAACTCCGCATTTGGGCTTTTTCATTCCGCCCGGTTTGTTGTGGAAGACGAGCTGGTGTTGGGTGTGGTACGGGTGGATGGCCGTGGGTGGAGCTTTGGCACAGAACTCGTGCATGTGGAAGTTGCACTTGGTGCACCTGTGTCAAATAAACAGGAGCGTTAAACACTTCAATGTTTGAAAAAAAAGAGGAAAGGGACCCAAGGAAATGATAAAGCCAAACCTGTATCTAAGGCCAGCTCCGTATTCCTTGCACGTGCTGCAAGTGTACAGTGATTGTGCAAAGACGAAATTCATAGGATGTTGTGGATGACTAGAATGCTGAATCTCCTCCCCTACTTTAGACACCATTTGCAGAGTTGACATCAATCTCAAAAAATTAAAGCTTTATAAACCCTATTAATCCTAGCTCGATAATTTGTTCAGGGATCACAACTCTTACTTATATCAACGTTTTATCATGAAAATCTAGAATTTTAGGGTTGAACTTGATTCCATTACAAATATCTAAACCGCCGCGTGGAAAAATATCAGCATTGGGTTGTTGAAGATTCTTCGTCACATGTCATATAGAAAGTGAAATGCTTAGTGCCCGACAATCATTTTTCATATCTTTTGAGCAGAGGACTTTAGGTTATCTGTAGATTAATAAATTTGAAGTGCTGTGAGTCTTTTCCAATGCGGAACATGGACAGGAATTTGCCAGCTGTTTTACCGGATAAATCAAATGACGTATCTCCTGCATTGATCGGTAATGGTCTTATTCGATGCAGTTTCGAATGTTCACAAGCCGATATTTATATTTTCTAGCTAATACTTGATGTATCAAAGATTACATCCACACTAACAAAAAGTTTCATATTTGATAGATGATAAATGGTATATGTTTCATAGCTATTCAATGCTATACAGATAGATATGTAGGTATGGTAAAAGATTGTACATTGTACATGTCTTGGAGGTTTAAATCATTATGTCGAATAACAGCTAAAACCGGGATGCATTATTAAAATCTTATTGACAAGGTTAATACAGCATATGTTATAATGATGAAATTCAAATATAATGGTCATATATGGTGGCAATTATTTAAGTTGTATTCTTTGAAAAAACCGGAATACATTTAACAACATATCAGTAACTGTCGGATGTTTTGCTTCAATACGTAGAGGCAATCCGCCTAGATTTAAACTAGTATGGAATAGCATCTCTTACGTGGTCCCCTTACTCATACTGTTTAATATTGTAAAGGTTGCTCTAAAGTATAGCTTTAGTGTATATATCTATTTTGTTTAATTTTGTGTTTACAGATGAACTAAGCGTGTTAATTTGACAGCCATGACCGGCACAAACTATTTAACCAGTTGCCACGGATGCAAATGTATGTTTCCATGTATTTTAACATCAAACGTGTCCTAGAATACTATGGATTGAATATTTCTTATTGAAATGGAATGGGAATCGGAGATTATATCGAGTCTTTAATAAGCTAAAGGTGAAGAAGTCCGAAGTTTGTTAAAATATCTCGGAAAGGCAAGCTTTATGAGTATTAAGATATTCTAATAATATCTAAAGATGGCTAAAATGTATAGTAAAGCCTAGACATATTAAATATAAAATATAAAGAGTTATTAATCTAATTATTATTTTAAATTCATATTTAAAATATTTTTGACAATTATGTTTATAGGTTATTATATTTTTTAATATAATTTTAAAAACTATTTTTTTAATATAGTGTTATATGAAAAATTGTATTTAGACTACGAAATATTTACTTTCATAATATTTTTAAATTTTTTGTTGAATTTTTTTTAAATTACTTAATATTTGTATTTTATATAGTTCTTTGGTGACTTCTATTGTATATAATGTTTTTTTTTTTAATATTTACAATTGACAAGAGTAAGTCTCCTATAGTAGATTGATTGATTAATGAAATTTCAATATTAGAATACAAAATTGAATATGACATTCTCCTACAAAGTAGAAATAAGAAATGAAATTAATTTATATCAATCAAGTGTCAAAAATACATCATGAATAGAAAGTTGAGCCTCTCTTAAACCCTTACATAATTTCATTAAAAAAAATATAATTCTTTCTAAATCACATAACTTTCTCTTAATATAAAATTTTATCTACTTATATTTTGCAATGGCCTCCCTGAATGTGTTAAAGTTTAAGTTATTTTACATGATGGTGACAAATCCCCTTAAAACCTTCTTTATTTTAATATGTTTTCTTTACAAGACATGAATTTAGTCAATGTTACAATTTAGAGTCCTTTTACCCTTCCATATTACTAGTTTTGAGTGTTGATTTTAATTTCCATTGGTACAATTGATTTATGAATCATTTCTTGCTAGTCCACTATCTTTTTGAAAGCAAAATGTTAAATAGTTGATGTTCAATACAATATAAAGTGATTGGAAATAATGATTCACTATTTTAATCATTCTCTTGATAATTAACTTGTATGTAATAACCATAAAATATCTAATGAGTGTATTAAAGTAGAGATAAAACTAGAATTTATTTTTAAAATTTATGTTTTTATTGATTATGTCATTTCTAGTGTTGTATTGTGATGTGGACTACAATTGAATGAATCAATATAGATTTTTTTTTTTTTTTTTCTAAATGTCTAAATAAATAAATCCAACACTTAGTCTTCTAACTATGAAATTGGATAGAAAACTTTTTTGTATTAGATATTGTATTCCTCTTTGACCTACTATCAAGTGGTGATTCTTAGTATCTCCATTACATGCAATTTATTTTCTAATATTTCACATTATAACAAACACTATTTTATTTTTATACACAAATTTTTAACTTCCAATTGTTAATTATTTTTAAAGGCTATTATATTACCCTATGATAATTATCCATATATAAATTAAACTAAATATATTGTTAATACATTTTTTAAGCTATTATATTTTAACTCTAATAATTTTTTTAAAAGACTATGGTAGTTTCTTTCTATCTTAATGAATTCAAAATGTTGGAATGACAATGAATTATCATAAAGATAGAACTTGGAAACATTAGACAAGAAATATGTCAGCCATAAGATAGTATTGTAACATGAACTTGAATAAACATTAAGACTAAAGTGATATGAAGATGCTTCATCTAATAATAAATTGTTATGAAAAAATGTTAAAATAAATCTTTTTTATAGTTAAGGTGATGAGTTAGGGTTACAACTATCCATGACACAAATACAAAAACTATGTGAGATGACACGATAGATTACTAAAGGAAATATAAAATATTGTGCTAAAATTTATATTCTAAAGTTACACCTACTTAAACTATCTTGATCATATGTTAGTATTTAATAGTGAGCTATTGTATTAACTAAGGAAAAATTACATATACTAACTAATATTTTATTAGGGATTAAATAGGTCTTGAAGGGACACAAAATCACTTTTAAAATTATTTTTCTATAGTAAATTCATAATAAATAAATAACCAATTGTTAACAAAATGTACGAAAAATAAAATGTAGAGGACAGAGGTCATCCCCATAGGTAGCCTAAAAGAACAGTTGGCTAAATTTATTGGAACTTACCATGGTTTTTTAATTTCTTACCAAATAAATTGTACAAATATATTGTTTGAAAATGACTCAAAAGATATTATTGATTGCATAAATGGTAGGTGGCATGGTGAAAATAGTATTAGCCATTGTATAATTTTTAAAGATTTGGCTTGTGACAAGACCTTACAAACTTATAATTATACTTTATCTTGACAATAATTTAGAGTATTTTCCTTCTTGCACAATAAATAGTTTTCTTATATATTGGTAATATATAAAGGATTTTTAGATGAAAATAAGGGGAGTGATAAGAAACTTGTTGAACATGTGTATTTTGTATGTATCAAAAGCTAAAACAAGGTGTGCCATATGTTAAAAGTGGCTCATCTTCTACTCACTTGGAGTTTCTCCTTAAATGTGACTCCGACAATACTAAGCTCTTCAAAAAGATTTGGGAGAACTAAAATTGTGTTCTCTTTAGGGGGGTGCCATATTAAAATCTAGCCACCATTAATTTGGAAGCTCTAAAGACTTCTTAGGTCCCATTTTAGTGATCTCTTAGAATGTTGATTTATTTGTGCTCAATCTAATGTATTTCATTAAGTTTGTGTCTTTAAACCATTTCCCCCCTATCCTCACGATCACAAAAAGCATCACAATGTAGGAGATCTAATAGGTTGAGGTCAAGTGAAGAAATTTTTTTACATCTCCATTCTTGGTTTCGGTATTATATTTCCTTCTCTTTGTATATCTACTTTGTTACAATGTGTACATCTCGTTAGACCCCTTTCATGATTTATACCTTCTCATTTGGTCATTAGATCTCTTTCACATTGCAAGCCTAGATCCTTGTATGTATTTCATTAATAAATTTTTTTAATTTAAATTTATTATAGCTATTTTCATTGCATTCTTACATGTTTTTAAAGTATTAGATAGAAGCCAAAAGAAATGGGGCTAACCCTAGAGTATAAAAAGGATAAAGAAACATTCATAAGTTATCTGTCACTTATCTTACTAAAACTAGTTTTATACTTCAAAAAAAAAAAAAACTAGCTCCAAAATAGAGTAATACTTACCACCAATCATATTCCTAACAAGCATATAAAACAAAAAATTATACTAGCAACAAGGAGACATATTGTTACTATTAGTAAAATTCTTGATCATATACATTTAAAAATCCCCATAGGGCATCAAATTCAAAGGGATCTAAATCGAAAAAACCAAATAAACACAAAATTAGGGGCATTCTTAAATGTTTCCAAAAACAATACAAAAAATATTAATGGGGTTGTTATCTTCATTTGCTAGTTTCTTTCAATAAAATTTAACAATGTTTAATTTCATGCATATGATGATGGTGTAGTCCTTAATTTCGTTCAATATCATACTATTATCCTTTCTCAAAGTAATCCCATGAGAGAATTTAATTAAAAAAAGGGTTCACTAATATCCCTTTGCAAAATCCCCCTCCAAAGAGTGAGATCTTGAAGGATAATGTTGATCCTTCTTCTAAAATGTATCTCTTCCATGAAAACATTAAAGAGACAAATCCTTCACCCCATTTTCATTCATATTCCCTTACTCATAAGGATTTATCTTTAGTGAGTTATAAACATTCCACTCTTAAAAATATTGTTCCTCTTGATGATTCTCCTATTTGTGATGAACCAATTAAAAAATACACTGATTACCCATTTCCCCATAAAGATGCTTAATACAAAAAGATCAAAACTTAGTTGAAATTTCTCCCAAAGAGATGATATGTTAATTTATTATGGTTACCCTTTTCCTAAGGTGCAATCCCTTCATGAATATATATTAGAGAAACCAAAGGATAGTGTAAATACTTTTCCTAATATCACCTCACATTTTGTTGATACTCCTTTTAGAGATGAATCATTAAAGGGTATTCCACATGAATCTTCAATGGATATCATGCCCAAATAAATTTATACTATTCATTATTACCTTTATGTTCTCCATTTTAGTGATGACCGAATGAAGAATCATGATCTTGATAAAATAAATCTTATTGCTAATGCTTAACCCATCAAGAATGCAAGTCTTGGTGAATCGCCAATGATATCATGGCTTGACCATAATCCATACAAGGGGTATTTTGTGGGGCATGTGAGCCACGAGTTAGATAAGGCCTAGATAGACGTTAACAAGGATCTAAGCCACCTCTTGAAGCAGGGAGAATTTGAAAAGGAGACTAATGAGGAAAGATTTCCCCAAGTTCTTAAGATAGTCAAAAATGTTCCATGTGACCCCTTAGAGGAAATTAGGTCTGACATGGAGTTTGGGGGAGAAAGTATGACTTAAAATACTAAGATATCATCATCTTAGACTATTGAGAAAAGGGTGGCAAAAGCTCAATCGAAGGATTGTCGAGTGAGGATGTTCACATCAGAGAAAGATGGGTTGTGTTGCTCCTCATTATGTGACACTGCTATAGTTAATCTCCCATGTATTGAGCTTCAAATGGTGTTAGAGATGGGATCCCTACCCTCAATATTGGGTACTCCTCTAAGGATGGATGGGGGGTGGTAGGAAGCTAAATAAAATGGGCATAGTAAACCTAAGGTAGATGTGGGCTCAAAAAAAAGGATTAGAAAGTCCCCAACAATGGTCACAAGAACCACCATAGATACCTCCTAGGACATAGCTAATGGGTCACAAAGTACCTTGGAGGAAATCCAAATAGGTTAAAAAGTGAAATTAATCTCTTGGAATATCAAGGCTTTAATATTTTTAGAAAGCAATTTTTTTTGAAATCTATGATCAAGGATCATAAAGTAGATATAGTTCTCATTTAGGAGGTTAAGATGAATAATTAGAACTTTAAAAAAGGGCTAGGGTAAAAGCACAAACCCGTGTCACCATTTTACAAAGGAAAAGGCTAACAAAAGTATAATTGTTCACCTTCACTGACATAAAACTGGTATTATTATTTAGAATTTGAAAATGAAATAAACTAATGAAAGTTGTAGAAATGGATGAAGTTTAGGATTACAATTTTAATAAATATTTGGAATAAGAAATGATATATTTTCCTATTTTTAAAGATAACTTTTTAGTTGCTAAAAAATGCTGGAAATTAGGGTTCTAGTTCCCACCACAAAATGACATGGAAATAAGCTTATTTCCCTTTGATCTTAGATTATGTTATAGATAACATATGTAGATAGAAAATAAAAAAGAAAGTGGCTTTAGACCTATATTTTCTCTTTTATAATGATTTACATATCAACTTATTTAAATCGATAGTATTCATCTCCCACCACATTTTTCAAAATAAATGTATTCCAATCAATTTTTTTTTATAGATTCTAGAAGAGGACTCTCTCCTCTAGAACATCATATACTTTTAAAAAATTTGTGATATGATTTAATATTTTTTTCTTTCTCAAAATTGACATCTTCTCAAGAGTTAAAATACATACTTGTAGAATTTTTTAATTACAATATACTATATCTAATTAAAACACTATGAACTCTATATGAAAATATTCATGATTTCAAGCTCTATAAAATGGTGTTTATATATTATTAAAAAATATATAATAAAAAATAGTAAGAGTTATTGAAATGTCAGTTTGATGAAATAATTTTATTTCTTTAGTAATTGGATACTAACTAGTATAAAACATTCATTTAATAGAGATTTCTAATTGGAAAAGTGTGAGACCATATATAGATCATGTGTTTGAACAAAATTGATGTTTAGATAGAAATACTCCAAATTCAATCATTCTGATAAGTCAGCCTGAATGGTGACACAATTTTGTACTTTTACCCACCAACTATTTTTTACCAGGGGAAAAATATGCCTATAGTGAAGTACTTGACTCTTCTAGGGGGATTTATAATATGTGGAACCCCCAAAAAACATGAAGGAGTGGACCTCTATTTTCAACCCCACTTCGTGGAAGTTTCCTTTAATCAGGAAGGTGAAAACTTGGTGCTTCTAAACTTATACACTTTGAACACTAGGGGCAAATTCCTTCATCTATAGGATGAAGCCTCTAATTGTATGAAGAATTGGAAGGATACTTGATTCATGTGTGCATGATATTTTAACACCCCCTTATACCATTTAGAGAGGAAAGGTAGCTTGAATGACGTCTCAGAGAGCATGCAAGATTTGGAGGGATTCCTAAGTGGATATGACCTCATGGACATTGAGCTAAAGAAAGTTCAATATACCTTGTCTAATAACAAGATGGGAAGAAATATCATTCAAATAAGCCTTGATAGAGTGCTAATATCAATGGGATGGGATATCTTACCTTACAGCTCCCTCCAAGGATTCCCTAGGTCTATCTATGACCACTAAATGGTCTTATTTACATGGCATTCCAATATTCATTACTAGAAGAAACCTTTTTGATATAAAATCATGTGTTATTTGGATCCCTAGTTTAAAGACCAGATTGACTATTAGTGAAGCACAATAATACAAGGGTCAACTATGTATTGTATAGAGAGAAACATAAGAATTAAATAAGAACATAAGTTTTCAAGTGGAGAAGAAACTATTGTGGAGATATCTTTCAACAAAAAAGGAAACTAAAAGAAAACTAGAACAATTATAGGTGAGGATGGTGAAACACAACCTTTCAATGGCTAGTTGTGAAGAAGATCAGGGATGGAGGAGGAAATGAAAAATGTTGATTGGAATAGAAGAAGTTGCCTAAATAAAAACATCTAGGGTTCAATGGTTACTAGAAAGGAGATAGGAACACATCTACATAAGTGAACTACTAGGTATTTTGAAGAGATGTACAATCTCCCTAATCTTCTTGTCAATCCCTAAACCATGTTTAACTTCCTAGAAGTTCTTTTTTTGGTCATTGATAATGGGACTAATTAGGACTTGGTTAGGAAGGTGGGTTTTCCCATGGATGCCTAATGGATGGTTTCTGTCAGGCGTTCTTCCAGGTATTCTAGAAGATTATCAAGTATGATATTGTCCATACAGTGTATGACTTCATAAGGATAGGCAAGTTTGTTAGAGAACTTAATGAGATGGTTTTGATTCCTAAAACTAATGAGCATTCAAGACTAGAAGACTTCAGAATGATAAGCCTTGATAATGCTATTTACTTGAAGATTTTCTCAAAAGTGATGGTCAATAGAATGAAACTAAATCTGAACACAATTATTAGTCCAACTCATAATCAATTCATTCCTGAGAGACAAAGCCTCGATATTGTCATTACTTCACATGAGCTCCTACACTCCATGAAAACAGGGGTAATCATACTATGGTTTCGCAACTTGATATCTCTACAGCTTATGAAAAAGTATGAAGAAAAATTCTTTTAAGAATCTTCAGAGACTTGGCCTTGGGGAGAATTTTTTTACCCTAATTGGAGACATGACTAACACCATCAACCTTTTAGTGTTAGTTGATGGATCACTAGGGCCTTTCTTCTTGGCAAAGTGGGGGATTAGACAAGGGGACTCATTATCACCTTATCTCTTCATAATGGTTATTGAGATTCTTAGTTGGAACCTTCTTGCTTTGGTGGAATGACATGAAGTCATGGGGACCAAATCTTCTATGACTCTTCCCCACAAGGTTCTCCACTAGTTTGTTCATCACAACTTTCTTTATAGAATTTTTTCCATGATAGAGGAAAAGATTTGGGAAATGATGCTAAATGGATACGCTGAAGTGTCAGGGAAATATATCAATCATTAGAAAAGTAAAAAATATTTTTGTAATACAAAGATGGCTATTTAGCAAAGAATTACTAGGGAATTGGAATTTCAGGTTGCCACCATCCTTGATACTTATCTGGGTCTCCCCCTAACAGTCAACCAAGTGACTCCCCAACTCTAGACTATGGAGGTAGAAAGGATGTAGAGGAAGCTAGTAGGTTCGAAAGGGAAGGTCTTTAGTAATGCTAGTAAGCTTTAACTTCTCTCAACTTCCTTGCAAGCTATCCTTGTTTAAGACATCTAGTAAGCTTAGGGATATTATTGAGAAGATACAATTGCATTTCCTATGTTGGGGAGTAGAGGAAAATAAGAAGCTATGTCTAGTGAGTTAAGATAAGGTTTGTAAGACAAAATCTCAAGGTAGTTTGAACTTGAGAAGAATTGGAGATCTTAATAAAGCTCTTATGATGAAAGTTGGATAGAGGTTGGCACAAAATTTTGCCTCTTGGTGCGTCATTATGAGTGCCAAGTATTTGAATTATCATCCTTTTATGCAGACTCTTTCTAGTGAAAGTCTACTGATTGGTTCAAGAATATGGAACAACATCAATAGGATAATGAAAAATTTGAAAGGGGCTGTGAGATGGACCTTGGGAGATGGTATATGGATTAGATTTTGGAAGCATAAATGGATTGGGGAAGGTTTTTTAGTCGAAACTAAGCTCACTATGTTAAAAGGAAGGGAAGAGATTAGTATGGGACAAATGGTGAAACACTACATCCAACAAAATGAGTCGAAGACCTTCAACATAGATAAAATTGATGGGATGGATAGAGCCTTAGTTCAAGATATAAATGTTCTTCTAAAGAGGACCCGTATTCTCTCCTTTCCAAAGGATGAAAGATCGATATGAAACAAAATATCAAATAGAAAATTTAGCATGAGATCATCTTATCTCTCCCTAGTCAACTAAATGGGAAACCTAAAGTGGAAAATTGTCTAGCACTCCCACTTTCTTTCGAAACACAAGTTCTTCTAGTGGTCGGTTACACATAATAGTATTTTCACCATTGATAACATCAAGAGGCATGGCTTCCAAATGTGCAATAGGTGTGTGCTTTACTACTAGGAGGAAGAATCCATCTCACACCTTTTTATTCATTTTCCTTGCTCTGTCCAAGTTTGGTAGAATATTTTTTGCCAACTTTGATTATCATAGCTTTTCCATCATTTCATTTTCCAATTCACTTTTGGGTGGAAGTTCCTTCTCAACCATCGCATGATTAAATTGGTTTGGAAGGCCATTCCTCACTATGTCTGCTAGAACCTATGGAAAGACTAAAAAAATAATTTTTTTGGATATATAGGTACCCCCTAGGGGTATTCATCCATAAATGTATGGGAGGAACAAGTGAGGGATCCCTGAATTAGAGATATAAACCACCTCCCAACCTTCCAACATGTACAAGGATAACTTTAACAAAACCCTCCGAACAAAAATATGTAAAATGTTGGTGAATTCAACATTTAATGTGAAGGAAAATTTTTTGATGGAGGGTGATTTTTTTGTTCGAGACAAGACAAAAATTTATTTTCTATTGCCAGAACTTTCCATTTGTATTTAAATTTTAATGATGATTGTGGTGAATTAATATTTTTTTGAGTATGCAAATAAATGTAGCCAAATTAATTTTTTTGTCATAAATATATATTTTTAATTTATGGGGTGAATTAAATTTTTAGTAGAATGCAAAATATTAATATAGTTGGATAATATATCAATTTCTACAAAGAGATTATTTATCTTTTTGGAGAATTTATAGTCTCAAATGGTCCATGGGCCACATGCCAAGTGCACACTATATAGTGTACACTATACGCTATACTTGTAGTTTTCCTATCTATTAATCTATTCAATTAATAATGTTCTATTTTTATTTCCAACTTGGTCATTGTCTCTTTTCATTTTATCATATTATGGTGAAAGGAAGAAATTTGGACCACGTATGTAAGATAGATCAATGGCCTTGGCTCTATTTCAAACCTAATTTGAAATGTTATTACATAAAGTCTAATTCTTCCCAAAATTAGGACACATGTCCCAAAGCCAAAACAAAAATTAGTTGGCTAAACAAGAATAGTTGGAGACACATGTAAGTAAAATGGTAGGCTGTACACTCCCAGGGAAAATATTATTTTATTCCAAGTGAAAAATAACATTGTCCAATAAGAAAACATTAGGGAAAGGATGGAAAAAAATTTAAAATAATTGTGTCCTAAGTGTAGATTACATTAGTGATTAGACGGGGATTTGGGACCAAATATGTGTAAACTAATGAGCGATTATCCTTGGATTTGGACCCAAATTATTTAATATAAGTGACGATGTAGTTAACCCCATATATAAGTATTATTTTCCAAGATGTGAGTTCCCAAAAAGATGGAATCACCAATTCATGAAGATTTTCCACTAAAAAATTCACTTAATGTGTGCTGATAGGCCCTTGGCAAGAGTTTGGTGTATAAATCAAATTATTGAGAGAATCGATAATTCAAAGATTAGCCAAAGAATATAAATGAAATGATAGCAACCACCCCCTCCCCCACATTCACCCCCTCTCCCAAACTAGTTGAAGATGAATTTTGATGGTTCAAAGTGTTATAAGGGGGCTGTTGTGGGAGGAATAATCACAAATTCTCAAGGTGTTCACTTTGGAGGATACTCTAGGAAATGCATTTAGAGTCTCAAGCAATAAGGCTAAGGAATTTGGGCTTCTATGGGGAGTCAAGTTAGATAACAACATGAGAATTAAAAATTTAATTATGGAGGGAGATTCAATGCTAGTTATTAAAGCTACTACGGGGAAGAACAAGATGAGATGGAATACCACATCGATCATTAGGATTGCCCAACACATCTTGAATGCAATCAATGACATCAAGATATAACATGTCTATGAGGAAGGAAATTAGGTGACTAACAACCTAGTGGGATAAGATCATGAAGTTATTAATGCTCAAGTCTGGTCTGACAAGCAAGACCTTCCATTGGTGATCAAATCTCTTATTAATAAAGAATCACTTAAATAATGATGTACAACTTAGTGTACAACAAGGGTTTCCATATCATGATGGGTTTAGTAAGGATCATTCATACAACCACTAAATATCTTGCTATCTTGGTTGTGTATGATGGTGATATTTTTAAGAGAGGCCTTTATTTGCTATAGCACTACTTTTAGCAAAAAAGGGTATAATAATTTTTTGTAATGAGAATGGAAAATGTGAAACATTGAGCAATATTCAGGAGGATTTTTTACATCACCCTAGATGGATTACCAAATCTTAAGACTTGAAGTTAATGAGAAATAACAAATATTTGGTGATCTGGCCTTTCAATATTAACTTAGTCGCTACAACTCCAAAAAGACCTTTATTTATTTGGGGTTTTCATTGTAATAGACATTACATGATCTAAAAGGAGTTGTTTGTAGGTTTTTCAAAACTCCTAGTCAATCAAGTGGCAAATATGATGATCGAGCTCAAGGATAGAGGGGATGAGTTAGTTGTGGACTTGGATGATGAAAAGGTCATGGAAGGGGCAAACTCGAGAATTGAACCATTGAGAATTGATAAGATGGTTAGGGATGAAAAAGTGGCATGGTCTTATTTGGAAAAAGGTAGATTCATCCTTTTCATCGAAAACATTGAGGACCATGATGAGATTTTCACCTAGCAATTCATAAACTCCTGGAATAAGAAATAGGTCATTATTAATAGGGTCTCATTTGAGATAACTAAAGTGATGATAGCAAATTCCACCATCCCATCTATGGAAGAGAATTCATGGAGGATAAAATCTAGGGTTAATGATGAAATAAACCTCAAGATTGTTTTACGCTCTAATGAAGTCCCCATCTAATTTTGTAGTGGTTTTATGAGGGAAAAACTTCCAAAACCATGGAATATGGTCTTCTATGTTATCATGCACTATGTTAACCTAGAGGACAAAATCAAAGTCTGTTATAACTACTATTTCCCTATTTTGAATCATTTTTGGAGCAAAGATTGTATTTATTTCCCTTTCCTCCTACTTTATTCTATGGAGGACTGTTTGTGGAATACAAGGAAATTTTATTTTTATTTTATTTTCAAGCCTTGATTCTCTATCTATTTAAATTTTACAAAGGCCTCCACCCTCAATTTATGAGCCTTATCCCTTCACAATTTAAGTAATTGACCAAAGCACCTCTCCCCCTACTAAGCACATTTCTAAAGAGGATGCCATGGGAATGCCTAGGAGAAAAAAGGAAGAAAAAATTGAAGTTCTCAAGTTAAAAAACTTGGAGCCATTAGTAAGGGAAAAAATCAATTGAGTAAGATGATGAGAGAGAAAAAACCTTACTCTAGCATGCATAAGCTCTAAAACTTTGGCAAAAATCTTGGACCTCCAAATAAAACATATGGGTACTAGAGGAAACTATAGGGAACATAATGAAGAAGAAATAGAAATTAAGGATATGGAGGAAGGCTTGACTAGTCCTTCTCCATATGAGGTTTTGGATATAGTTAAAACTAATACCCCCACACAATATTTTGGAAATTCTAAGAATTTGGAGCATGGCACGGCCACCTCACCAGTTACGATAGGCACTCTGGGTAGTTATGCCTAGGTGGATATCACTGAGGGAGAATATGATGTTAAGTCCAAGGAAAAGGGGGAGATGATACACAATAGGAAGAGGCTACAATTAAAGCTAATAGAAAAGGGAATGAAAACTAGAAGGTGGAGAAACTAAAAAACTCCATTGTTGACTTGATAAAAAGGAATGCAGATCTAGAGGAAAAGTTTGACTAGTTCCTTATTTCTCAATGCACATCAAGCACTCAATGGCCACTATGCTCTACCTATGAAAACTAGTAAAGATGGTGATAATAATGAGAAGGATGTGGAGAAAAAATTCTCTTTGTATGGATTCATTGCAAATGACTAGCTTCCCATTCTTCTAGAAAACTCAAAGAACCAATGTCTTTTCCCTCTGCTAGTATGTTTTTTTATAGTTTCTTTCTTATGTTGCTTAGTTACTCTTTGAGCCTTTGGGATCTTTTATTCTTATTACACTAGATTTATAGTAGGACCAATGTTTATCTAATGCCCATTTTTTTTTTATATTATCAAGACTTTTGCTACTTTTGGTAGTATTTACTATATTATTATTCTTGTGGCAGTGTTTCTAAAATTTCTAAAGGGGGTGGTTTATCTTTTGGTAGTGAATGCCAAATAATCTCTAAATAGTTATTCTTTTCTATGATAGGTCAACCCCCAGCTTGACTTCTTCTTAATTTCAAAAAAATTATAGTAGCTAGTACACTTGTCATAACTACTAATGGATATAATCTATCATATCTGTCTCACAATTCTAGTAAATATATGGTTTTTGTTGAGGTTTATCCTTTAAATATTTCACTATAGTTGAGGTAATGGTAATATTATATAATCAACAAGGCTTATTTCAAATACCCGCAAATAAAATTATTTACCCAAGAAAAGAAAAACAAGGATCCCTTTGAAGTATATAAAGATATATAATCACACCAAGAATAATAATCAAGACATACTTAATGTGTTTCTCTTCCAAATTTACTAAGAAACACTTCTCACTCTACCACCTTGTCAACATAACATCAATTCATATTTTTCATGCATGCATACTATTCATTTCCTAGGTCAAATTAATGTTACTTAAGATTATTTACCTTTTGAAGAGGTTCAAGGCCAACATGATGCCCTTATATTGTATATGTTCTTATCAATAGTAACTACATTTATGAAAACATAATTTATATCGGTTCAATACGTGCAATTGGTAGCACTAACAATTTTCTTAAAATTAGAGCTTAAGTTTTAGCTAATAAACTTGATCCCAATCATAATCCTATAATTTGTGATGTTACAAATAAATATCTTTGTGTTATCCTTTTTCCTATTTAACTATACTATGATATTTTACATACACCTATTAAGGTATTTCATAAACCTCTTAGTTATATCCTTATGCTACCATTCCCATGGTTACATGTCATCCATGTTGTTCCTTCAACTCTTCATTGAAAATTTAAGTTTATTCATAACAACATAATATAAAAGCTTCCTATTTATAATAGAATTAATGCTTATTTTTGAACCAAATATGGTTCCCATAATGTATAGATTTGCAAATCACTAGTTACATGTTTATTAGGGCTCATCTCTAGTGGGTGAATACAATATTCCTAATGACAACATGTAATATTTCCCAAAACATTGTATTTCATTCATTCTACCTAATTATCAAACTATTTCAATGCATAATTTAAAACATTATTTACGGTGTGTATAAATAATCATTGAGAATAGTGAGAAACAATTTTAATAATAAAATTTCGACTATAATTCCTTGTCCAACTATTATCCTTTATCCTTTACTATCTTGATGTTCAAATTTCTTTATTCTTGTTCATCACCTTTTTAAGATGAGAAGTTCATTTCATTTTTCTACCTTAATGTGGGGTATTTATAACATCCTTTTTGCCTATATTTTGGTCACTTCAAGCATAAAAGATAAAGTTCCCTAGCACAACACAACTTGCTAGGGTGAGATACTCTCCCTTTCACAAATCCTCTCCTTTATCCTTTACTATCTTGATGATTAAATTTATTTATTCTTGTTCATTAGTTTTTAAGAGGAGAAAATAATTTCATTTTTCTAGCTTAATGTCGGGTATGCATAAGATCCTTATTGCCTATATTTTTTCACTACAAGAATAAAAGATAAATTTCTCTAGCACAACACAACTTTCTTGCATGAGATACTCTCCCTTTTCACAAATCTTATCATTTATCCTTTACCATTTTGATGTTTAAATTTCTTTATTCTTGTTCATCTATTTTTTAAGATGAGAAATTCATTTCATTTTTCTACCTTAATGTGGGGTATTCATAACATCCTTATTGCCTATATTTTTGTCACTTCAAGCATAAAATATAAAATTCCCTAGCACAATACAACTTGTTAGGGTGATATACTTGCCCTTTTTATATATTTAGGAGTGGTTGAAAAAAGAAACATATTTTGTTATACCATTTCACCTAGCCTTGAGCATACATATCCAATCCTCATTAATACAACAAATGATGATCCATTCATGAGGTGAACATATCCATGGACATAGGTAAACCCATGATAAGGTGGAAGGTTTTTTAATAGGATTTAATATCATAACACACAAGCCTAATAAAGCTTTTGATTGTATTTTTTTGTTGTCCATAGTAAAAGACACTAATATTATTGGCTCATGTAATTGCACCCCTTTTTGTTTCTCCTTTCATAGGTTTTGATTTAGTGAGGATAAATGTCTATTAGAAACTCCTTTTTTTTTGTGGTCTCCTTAGTTTTGGCAAGATCATCTTATGTATTTGATCTACATTAATATAATATTTTTGGCTTGTACATTCACTAATGTTGGGGCCAAATGTATCATCTTAAAATGTAGTACCCATGAATTTGGAAGATATAAAAAACATCTTAGGAAAATATGAGGAGTCTTTTAGAAAACTAATGCATACATGCTTGATCCATTACCTTTCTTTCAAAATTTTAAATTTTTTTTAATTATGTTTTCCCTATCCCCATGATCCCAAAGGGCATCCAAACATAAAATATCTTCTAGTTTTAGGTCAAGGTCAACCTCTACCAAGGTGTTTTTCATTAAGATCCTAGGCTAATTTTGTGGTTTTAATTTATTTCTCTCATCTAGTGTAGTATTATCTTTCTATTTTGATCCCAAAATAACTAAAAAAATAGGTTTATTCACTCAATTTCATCATCCATTCTATGTGAAAGAAGTTGATATATTACATATACAAGAAATCTATCCTTTGTAGAAATGATTCATACTTTAATAAGAAATAATATATTTAATCCATTAGTTGGAAGTATGATTTAAAGGTTCCTACAAGGAGTTAAATTCAATAAATAAATGATTGTTTGAAGGCTCTCATTCCATATCATTCATCACACATTTCCTATTTTATCTAGATTATTTATTCATAGAAGATAGTGGACTTTCTCATCAAGAAAAGAGATCTACATTCATTAAAATTTTACATGTATTCATCCTTCAATAATTCAAGAGAACATTCACATCCATGCATCTATTATTTTGCACTTCTAAATCTATCACATCTATCAAGAAATCATACCTTATCACTATGCATCTTACATATATGTAAGTATAAGAATTCATACATCTTCATGGATTTAAGATCTAGATACATCCATGAAGATTTGATAAGTGAGATGAATACTAGTATTTTTTTTGCATACTTTCTCATATCAAGATTAACTCCTAAATGGCGGTTGGACCAATGATCACTAATCTAGGTTTTGTCATTAAAAAAGAAAGTCTAGTTGTCATATTTATGTATAAAGAAAGTTGAGGTTTAAACCTTTATATAGATCAAGATTTCCTTAACATGAATTTATCCCTTTCTAAGAACTCCCTAGCACCATAATTCTAAGAACCTTCTACTAATTTTTCTCACATTAAGGTCAAAGTTAACCTAAACCTTCCTTGTTTACCATTATCTAGAGAAATCAAATCTTCATTGTCTTTAGATTTTCCTTTTTTTTTGTGTAGTTTTTGTTTCAATTATAATATTTAAAGTAGAAGCTTCTTGTTTCTCTTAAGGTGATTTTGATTACTCATTTGTCATTTATTACCACTTACATTGATGTATTTGATATGGTACTTTCATTTTTATACTTATCATGTGCATTTCTTAATGTCTTATCTTTTAATTAATAAATCTACTTACATTACATGATGATACCTTATCTCTAGGAAAGAAGAAGATATAGGTTAGATTCTAGGAAAATGTTATACCCTAGATCAAAATGTCATTGCAAGTTGCAGACTTTCAACCCACCTCAAGTGACATTTAACATGTTTTATTCGAAAAGTCATCAAGTGTCCAAATTGATGCATCATTAGGACATGTTAGTTGAAATTTTTTCTTTAAAAATTGCAATTTCATAACATTTTCATTGTGTTAATTTTGACACCTCTTTGGGCAACAAAGGAATGACTTTTTCTATTCATTTGAAGTTTACATACCAAGAATTTTAGTAGCTTTCCTACATCATTAGTATTATAAGTTAAATTTGATGTTTATATTACCATCATTTTGTTTTACTATGATAATTGTTTAATCATAAAATTTAGCTCACTAATTTTTCTAATGACATCAATTATTGAAAAATTGGACCCCTCACCATATATAGTTTAGATTTGGTATCTAACTTTGGGTGGCCATAACTTGGTCATTCAGGCTTCAAATTGACTCAATCCTATTTTAGTTTGTCTAGAATCTCATACATTTTACATTGATACAACTAGTTTTTGGTACTAGTGAATGGATTTTATAGAAATTATAGTTTTTTGTGAGTTATCATGTCCAATCCCTAATTTTTCAACTTTAGGTGATTCATTTAGTTTTATAAAGATACATTTTTAGGTGTATTAGAGAAATTTTTTTATCTACTTTGTAGATTTGGCATCTACGTGGAGAAATTAGGAGTAGACATAGTACTTCTAGATTTTGGTCTTTTTTTTCCTTTCTTGGCACTTGTAATTGATAAGATCCTTGAGTGATATCTTTTTTTTTTTTTTTCTTTTTTTTTTGAGTCTTTTATAGCTTCATACTTCCAGTTGTGATCATCAAATCAAAACCCCAATTTAGGCTATTTTGGAAAGTGCCAATTATACATGCACTAAATATAAACTGCCAAAATCATCAATTTTTTTTTTTTGGGTGGAGGTGGGACGGGGGGGGGGGGTGGTGGTGGTTTATTTGATTAAGTTAGTTTTTCGGAGTTCCTTGAGTGATTGTGCTTCTCTTTTTCTCTCATGTTCTTTCTTTTTCCATCATGTGTTCTCCAAAATTTTCACTTTTAACTTATAATGATTATGATACTTGGAAATTTGATGGATGGAGTGAGATAATAAGAAGAGGATATATTCACTATAATGATGGATATATCTATGTACTTATGATGATATACAAGAATGGGAAATTGTTAATAAAATGTATATTAGAATTTTGGGTTGATATGTCACAAGGGATTGTAATAGAACAATGTATTAAATTAATTTGAGTCTTGTTATACACCACCTATTTTAATGACCAGTCATACATTCATGAATTTGGGTTGAAAAGGAGCTATTGATAAATGGGAGATAACCTTCAAAGATATCATATGTGTACCTCACCTAAGTTATAATCTTCTTTCCATCTATTAACTTGATAATACGGTGACGAGGACTATATAATTCACTCTATAATTTAATCAACAATATCACTTATAAATAAGAAAATTATAAAAGTAATAATAATTTTAGTAACTAAAAAAATGCGTAAATTGATGGTGGTACTTTATTGATGTAAAATAAACCTAAACGAATCTAATACAATAAATCCTACATTCTCCTCCTCTCCTTATTAAATTATTTCAAATAAGAATGGAGATTGAAAGGGTCTTGATGAAGGGCCACACTACCCTTACCAACTCGCAGCCAAGAATGCAAGATCTAATATCAAATCACAGCTCTTTATTCATAAAATAACTATTACATGCAAAATGCCAAGTTGTAAGGCCTTCCTAATTACAGCCAACTACAATAGAAATTACAATAAGAGTTCTGCAAGATCCCTCAAGATCCAATCCAAACCCAAGCTGATCCAGATCCACACTTTGGTAGAAACCTCCAAGATCTGAACTTGTGCTTGCAAGCCCACCAAGAAATCTCATTGTCTTCCAAGCCATAGCTACTAGCTTTTCTCCAACTTTATCTAAGATCCAAGTGTAAACTACCCCACATTCGACACTCTATCCACACACTCACAACTCCACCACAATCTTGTTGCAAACTACCTCACCTTTAGTGCTCTGTCCATAGACTCGAGAAAACTCACTCCTTGTTTCCTCCTTCTCTCCAAGCTTCTACTAAGAGGAGATCACACCTTGAAGCTTTCACACCTTGAAGCCTTCACATCTTCTAGCTTTCACACCTTGAAGCTTGACCTTCCAAAGCTTGATTAGAAATGCTCATATGTCTTGCTTAAATAGGCACTTACCACCCAATGCATGACTTATCCACAACCTTCTAGAATTCCACCTATACAATATCCACAACCTTCTAGAATTTCCACCTAAATACAACTAAGCACCACCATGTGGCCCAATTAGAAAATTACATCTCCTTTATGGATCACAAAAAATATTAAATGCATGATTTAATGAACTTCCCAAAAACTTCTAAGATGCCACCTTCACACTTCAATAAATGGAATGACAACTATTTTTTTTCCATATATGCCACCTATGCACCTTGAAAATAGAAATTCCTCTTTTCTCCTTTTCTTCTATTTTCTATTTTTCTTTATTTTTCCTTCTATTTTTATCACTTTCTCTCTCCTCCAAATTTATTTTTAAAAAATATTTCCCATGCACAATGCTCTTGCATCAAGTTTGAACCCAACTTTCTAGATACTATGATAAAACACCTTCACCTATTCTGCTTTCTCTCTCAAGAAATACTAAACTGATCAAATGAGGGGATATCTTGAACCATAAAACCTAAATCCTACATCTCCTCTAAGTTTTTTTAATGTCTACTCTAGTGCTTAACATGGAATGCAATTTTCTTTAAAATTATGGATCTTCAAGTATACCTAATGCGTCCCCTAGTGTTGTGAAAAAAATCACCATTTATATGTATTCTAACGAGATGTATTTCCTCTAAAAGTTCACCTCTCCTCCAAGTATGTCTAATAAATCCTAAAGTGCTTGATGTATCACCAATTAAATCATGCCCCAATCACTCCTTGAAGGGATAATCATGATGCTAAGTCACCTCTTCTCTTTAGGGACACAAATAAGTCAAACCCTATGTACTCTTGATGAATAAATCTGCCAAGCACCAAATTTATAGGGACACAAATAATTATTTCTCATAAAATATTGGTCTTTGAATGAGAATCTAGCTTGAGATGATAAAAAATCTCCTCCCTTTGTTTCCTATAGACCCTTTTGATCCTTATTATTTTCTAAACATATGAGTTTCCATGTAAGATTCTAAAAGAAATGTCAAATATATAGGTGGGAGTTTTAGTTATACAATGATATACCTTTGGTAATATAATTACCTTCAACAAAAAAATTATTTTAAGACAATAAATTGCAAAATATATTCCTCTTCTATAACTTTCACACCACATAAAAATTGGTTCCTTTTCCAAAGCTTCAACTCCACATAAAATTTGTATAAGTAGTTATAGAAATAACAATTCAATGACATAAATGTACCACCTACATTATAGACATAGATTTATGTTTTATGTGCACCATTTATTCTTACATGTATTTAGAACACAAGCCCCTTAAAAGGACAAAAATAAATAAATAAATTTTGCCGCAAACTTTAATATATGATTCTGATTGAGCCAACTATGATAACCTTTACTCATATCACCAGATTGTAGTAAGATAAATCACATCCTTATAAAATTGGTCTTGGTCATTAACCCAAAATATAAGATAGAAAATGCATAGTTTATTTCATCAAACAACTTGTATTTTTTTATATTAAAAATATGGGTATAATCTTTTCAAATTATATAATGATTATTTCCTATCACTTACATTTGGAAAGAACCAAGGACCAATACAAGATTTGAAACATCTTTACCATTAGACAAAATTGAAAAATGGCATGTTCTTGGACACCTTACAATATCTCCAATGTAAAGTATGTCCCTACAAAACCAATTCCACATCAACAATCTGTCTAAAATGTGGAAACTCTAAAAGAGTCAAAGTTATTCAAATATTAAATAGTCACCATTAATCAATTTTCCTTAAATTTAAAAGAAATACATAAATCAAATATCAGATACCAAGATGGTCTAATTAGAATGACCAAGCTGAAATTAGCTTTAGAACCTATACAAGAATGTAAGAGGGTGAGAACATTGTAGGAGTTCTTTGCCACCCTACCACAAAGTTTTTAAGCTTCCCCAAAATCTTTCATAACATGAAAGATACCCATCTCGACAATGAGAAATTCTAAATAGGTTAAACTAAGAGAGCTAATGGAATTGAGTAACAAATTATTAATAAGATAATCTAACAGTTACCATCCATCCAAAGTCCTTTCTACCATGCTATGAAATTCATTCCATATCAACACGTGGTGGTTATCAAAATAAAAGAAATCATAATGTAATAAATCCACAATAGTGTTGGAATTCTTTAGAATAACTAGGGGGTTGGGGGGTGGGTGAATCAATTATCCAAGGTCCAAATGTAAAAATAATTTTTTTAATTCTTAGTAGACCCATATCCATAAAAATTTATTATGCATACATCCATTAGATCATACAACACTTGAACTTTGTAGGTTACTATCCTAGGTCAAAAAATCTTTGCAAAAATGTAAACATGAAATATAATAGATTTAATAACACATTTGGTAGATGAATTTTACATGGAAACCTAATTTGGAAAAAACCACTAGTAAAATGCTAATAATTCTCACTCTTCTAAAGTGATTCACTGTGAATGACCAACCATGTTAAAGGTTACAATGCACATTATTAAATGTGACCTAGTTAGAGGATTTCAACCACCCTATTAGGAGTGAGCCTTGTTAGAGGACTTTAGAACATTCATTTAGAATGTCATTGTTAGGTCAACCTCAATCTAAAAGATTTACCCTAGACTAATATAATGATTAGATAGTGAGAACTTAATCCTTGATCTGATAAAAGATTACAACTCACTTGCATATTATAGATCTATATTTTAGTCCTTCATTAATTTTAGCTTTCATAGACTTCAGCTCTAATAGCTTGTTCACCCTTCAAATATTCATAATCATATGCATTCTTTCTTTGCATGCTAATTGCAGTCTCATCTATTCAGCCAATGAATGAAGCAATACCCTAGATTCCTTGTCTTTCTTAGGTTCTTGCACATGAGAACCTTCACTTCTAACCAAAACTCTCTACAAATAGAGATTTAAGATATCTTTCCACTTGACCAAAATCATCCAATTTAGGGTTAGGTCAGATTAGCTAGGATACAATCAATCTACCCACTTTTCCATTTTCTTCCTCTAGAAACATCTTCCTCAAATTTTCTTGAATTCACTACAAAATGATATAACTTGAATTCTATGCCACCAGTTCATAATAGTTATCTTCCACATGCTTCATACAATTCTAGAAAATAATATAGCTGGCTCATATTTGTTAAATCCATTACTTTGCATGAATACTGGCACTCGACATCAATATGTTGTCACTCATCATGTATACTATTCTTCCACTTGGTCAACACTAGTTAATTGATTCTTCACACCAACTCAACTTTACTTAACTAACACTATGTTCCCTCAGTATACATAGAATCTGCAATTTTTTTGGTTCCACCTAATTTTTGCTTAGCTTGCACTAACTTTTCTCGACACCTACTATACACTCGGTCAAGCTTGGTAGACACAATTCTTCTTACTTGTTCTTCTAGACTTAATTAATGTATCCAACCTTTGTAGCCTTAAGTAGATAAACAATACACTATATCATTACTGTCTTAACTAATTTTTTTACTATCATAACTCAACCTTTCTTGTAAGTGTTCTTTTTATCTCATTTGGTAAAATCCTCTTCATCAATCAAACTAATAATAGTACTCAAATCAACTAAGCAATTGTCTTACGAGCAAGTAGCAGGTTTGACATTAGTGACAAAAAAATGATTGAAACACATCCTCATACTTGTACAAATATTTTTTCAATAATCTTCCTCTTTAGTATTAATGAAAAACCAATACCGATAGTAATATCAAAAAGAAACAATTCCTTGTATTGAAATCTCTCCTTCTATTAGCAAATTTCATCTTTTTGTATAGGCTACAAAATTCTATTCTAATCAATAGATAATCAACTCTTCCTTATGAATGCCTTCATCCATCATCTTGCAGGGCTTCTCCTTCTAATTTTCTCTAATCATTGAACCTCTTTTTGATATTTAATTATCTATCTCTCTGTTTATACTTATTTCTCCCTCAAGAGTATATATCTCCCTCTTTAGTAAACATTGAGTACACTATCTCCCTCTTTGACACTAATTCCAAAGACTTGTCATCTCAACATGTAGCTATTAACAATTTCAATTTCTCCCTCTATCACCTATCTCATGACTGATCTTCTATTGCATCTCTTTGATTACTTTAGATAGCTCAAAAGTAATATCCATTACATAAATGTATAACATATGCCATTCATCTCAGTTGATGTAGGACACTTCTCATGCTTCTTAAGAACCTTTGGATAGGGGTAATCACCCCTAGTTTACCTATAAGATATTCATGAGCATCCTAAAGTAAAGGTTTTTTGAAGATATCATCTATCTATTCTTTTGTATTCACATATTCCATCCTCACCTCTTTGTCTTAAACTAACTCTCTCAAGTAATGATAATTGATTCCAATGTACTTAGTCTTTGTGTGCATCATAGGGTTCTTTGATATATTTATAGTACTCATATTATCACAATAAAGTACTAGAGGTTAAATGATTTCCTCCTTCATACTATTGAGTAGTTGTTTGATTCATAAAATGTTTGTATAATTTACTGTAGCAACCACATATTTAGTTTTAGTAGTAGATTGAGATATGTAATTTTGTTTCTTGTTGGTCCAAGTGACCAACCTCTTTCCTAAGAAAAATTCTCCACCACTAGTTATCTTTCTATCATTAGTGTTTCTGGCCCAATCAACATCAGTGTAGGCTCTCAACTCAAAATTTCTTATATACTTATAGTATAGACCATAGTCTTCAGTTCCTTTAAGATATCTCATAATTCTCTTAACAACCATCAAATCATTATCTTTAGGATTAGCAGAGAACTTGCAACAATCCCAATAGTTAATGCAATGCTAGGTCTACAATGTACTACATATTACAATTTTCCAATCATAGACCATACAATGTTTGATTCACATTAGTTGAATCATCATGCTTTGATAACTTGTGTCCTATCACCATAGGTATGCTAACTAGCTTTGAATCTTCACATCCAAAAAAATTCAATATTTTCTTCAAATACCTAGATTAAGTGATGTATATACCATATTTCATCTGATATGCTTGCAAAACAACAAAGAACTTGATCTCTCCAAACATGGACATTTGAAATTCTTACTTTATTTCATTTGCAAATGCCTTACATAATCCATCTTGACCCTGAAATCTGATTTCATCAACAAAAAAATCAGCTAATAAAATACCTTTACTTGCTTTTGTCATCAAGTATAGATTATTGTTATCATTAGTCCTCTTAAATCTTATCTTTAGAAGATAAGTATGAAGTCTCTCATACAATGCTTTTGGGGAATTCTTTAAACTATATAAAAGTTTGTATAGTCTACATACCATGTTCTTTTTGTTAGCATAAGAAAATCCTTCTAGTTGCTCTATGTAAACCTCTTCTTCTAATATGTGATTTAGAAATATTCACTTCATATCCATCTAATAAAATTTGAAACCTTTGTATGCAAAGTCAGCAATCAGAGTTCTTACTCCTTCCAATCTTGCAATAGCATAAAATGTTTCTCCATAGTCTATTCCCTCTTCTTGTGCATATGCCATGCAAACTAATCATTCCTTATTTCTTGTGAGTTCATCATTTTCATCTAATTTGCCTATGTACACCCACTTGGTTCCAATCACATTCTTGTCCTCTAGTTTGGGAACTAGACTCCATGTCTTCTTCTCAATCTACTCAATCTCTTCTTTCATGGCTTTACTCTAGTCCACATTTTCTAAGGCATATTTCATTGTCTTAGGTTCATGCATCCTTAGAAAACATGTATCACTTCTTAGCATGTTTCTAGTCATTGGTCTAGCAACTTTGTCTCCAATAATTTGTTTAGTAGAGTGATGTCTTTTGACATAATTTGACAATCTTGGTTATGCTCTACCATCCTCATTAGGTCTGTCAACTTTTGAATCACCATGTACTTCTCTATTAGGTAATTCAAAATCTCTTTCATGTACACTTAATTCAAAATCAGAATGTGCCTCAACTTTAGTCTAAAATTGTTAGAGTGGGGTTGTCATTGCACTTAAAAACTGTTCTCTTAATGCTCAATACAACCACTCAATTTATAGTAAATATGAGGTGGTTAAGCCCTTGTCACAAATCCTGAGGGGAGCATTGAGTAAATTTCTAACAATCTCCCCCTCACTATTACTTGAGGGTCTGGATTCGAACCTATGATTAAGCTCTGATACCACTTGTTATAGTGAGGTTGTCATTGACCCAAAAGACTGACCTATTAATGCTCAATACAACCACTCAATTTATAGTAAATAGGAGGCAATTAAGCCCTCATCATGAATCTTGAGGGGAGTGTTGAGTACATTTCTAACAATGATTGTTAGAAACAACAGTGCACCAAGATAACTAAGAGGGGGGGTTGAATTAGTTATCCAACAATTAAAACATTTATCTTCTTTAAACAAACTTAACCATTCAGCTGAAGTAAAAATCAACCATAATAAAGTCCACATAGACAATTATGCTAGATAAATTGACTAGGGAAGCCATTGATCAAAGGGAAAACCCTAATGGGAATGATGCCCATAAGATGATGTACTAATATAAATATTCCTTGTTAGAGGATGGACCCTTTGAGGAGTCTATAAGAACATTTAGTACATAAAGTCCTTATTAGGAGACTTTGAATCCCTATTAGGAGATTCCAACCCTGTTAGGAGTTGTAGTACAATGTATGCAAGAAGAGCCCACTACCCAAATATGCAATTTAAACTATGACAGGATATCATTGCTCAAACATGTAATTTACTGTTATTTTCTTCTTTCCTTTGTTTTGTCAATTTAACCAATCACTATTAGACCTTGTAGAATAGGTCACAAACTTTAGATCCATATATCAAACTTTGTATCACTCAACAAAACCTTGGCAATGAAGTTTCCTTCACTTCTACACTGCTCTTCTAGCCTTTGCATTCTACTCTTTCTCTGCTTACAATCTCTTTGCATCAATATAATTCATGTCATACTTGATAAGGGTAAAAGTACAAAGTTGTGTCATCTTTCAAGCTGACTTATCATAATGACTCAATTTGAGTATTTTTACCTAGAAAACCTTTTTTTTTTCAAACATATGATATGGATAAATTCATTCTGGCTAAGTTATATAAGGTATCACACTTTTTCATTTGGAAATATCTACTAAATGCATGATTTATAATAGTTTGTATCCAATTACTAAAGAAATAAAATTATTTCAGAAAAATGATGTTTCAATAACTCTTACTATTTTTAATAATATTGTTTTAATAACATATAAACACCATTTTATAGAGCTCAAAGTTCAAGAATATTCTCATATAGAGTTTATAGTGTTTTAATTAATGATAGTATATTGTAATTAATAAATTCTATAGGCATGCATTTTAATACTTGAAAAGATGTCGATTTTGACATCTTCATCAGTGGGCATACCTTCATAAAAGTATACAAAAGATTTGTATTCCTCCGATTCCTTCATAGATTCAACCTCATGTACCTTTTTATATTCCTCAAACTTCACATTTGCACTTTTCACAACTTTGTCAATGTTAGTATTTAAAAACACTTATAAGCTTTACTTTTTGTGGAATATATAAGGAATATACCTTCTTCACTTTTAGCATCTAATTTAGCATTCTTAGAATCCTTAACAATATAGTACTTGCTTCAAAATACCTTAAAATATTTTACATTGGTTGAGGATCTATACTATAATTCAAAAAGTGTTGAATGAGCACCTTTCTTGACTTTTAAATGGTTCAAGGTATAGAAAATTGTACTTACAACCTATCTCTTGTATTTCAAAGCAACATTCTTCTCCATCATGAGTGTCTTAGCACATTCCATTACAAATCTATTCCTCCTTTCAAAAAATACATTTTGTGGAGGGGTCCAAGGTATAGATATTTGTCTTTTGATTCCTCTATCACTATAGAACATCTCAAATTCATTTGATGTAAATTCTCAACCTCTCTTAGATCTTAGACATTTTAGACTTTTCCTGTCTCCTTTTCAACTCTTGCCAACTACCACTTAAACATTTGGAAAGAATAAAATTTCTTTTTCTGAAATATAACTATCATTGTCCTAGAATAATCATCAACAAATAGGATAATGTACTTGACACCCTTTTCATTTTTCACATTAATTGGTCCACACAAGTTAGTATGAACAATCTCAAGAATTTATTTTGAGGTGTGATTCTTATTCTTAGAACTAGATTTTTTCATCTTGCCTAACTGATATTGTTTGCAAATTATATTGACAAGTTTCTTAAATTTAGGAAATTCTCTCACTCTTTTCATGTTACGGATACTCACTAAGTTATCAAAGTTAATATGACATAATCTCTTGTGCCATAACCACACATCATAAAATTCTACAACAAGACAATTAGCATCATTTATATCAAGATAAAATTGATAACCTCTAGTTTGATCACCTTTTCCAATTAGTTTCCCATCTATATCATAGATCTTAGCTATCTTGTTCTCAAACTCAACTTTGCAACTTGAACTATTTAGTTGTGACACACTCAAAAAATTATAGTTAAGTCCTTCATCATAATAAGCATTGTCACACAAAATATTTTCTATGCATCTGATAGATCCTTTTCCTTTTATTAGATAGGGTGCATCATTACCAAACATTATACTATTTCCATCATAATAATTCAAGGTAATGAACTTAGTTTGATCTCCATTCATGTCATGTGAACACTCACTATCAATGATCCATTTGTCACTCTCATTCACACAAGACACTAGTACAGTTTCTGCATCCTCATCAAAATCATCTTTCATTTAAACATACACCACTCCATCATCATGGTCACAAGATCCATCTCTAGTTTCCTTTACTACAATGTAACAAGACTTCTTGCCTTTGTCTTTATAATCTTTATTGTCCTCATCTCTTTTTCTTTTGTATTTATCTCCACTTCTATTGTTCTTCTTCTCTAGACATATAGTAGCAATATGACCAACCACATTGCAATTAAAAAACATGATAGGTAACTTACCTTTGAATCTTCCTTTTCCTCTGTGAAATCTCCTTGCTAAAAGTGCTTCAAGTTGTTCTACATCTTTCGCATCTATGTCACTATCACTAGAAACATATTTGACCTTTCTTCTTCTTCTCTTTATTTTCCTTTAATGACAATTTAGCTTTAAAAGTAGATTCAAAATTGTTTCATTTGAAGTTATCAAAATTAGAGAGCTCAAGGATAGTGAGATTTCCTACCAAAATTTTTAGAGTCAGATTAGAACCTGGTATATATCATGATTCTTGTATGGCAGAGATTCTAAAAACATAGATGGGTAGTAGTGTTCTCAATACTTCACTTAATTTAGTATCACCATCTATCTTACTAGTAGCTCCTCTTATAGCATAAACAACATCTTTTATTCTAGAGCAATATGGAGCAACATTGTCACCTTATTGCATCCTCATATCATCAAATGTACCTCTAGGACTTTTAGATTTGGCTCTTAAAACATTTGCATCACCTCCATGAATGGTGTGAAGAGCATCCCATATATTCTTTGTAGAATAACAACCCATGATATCATCAAACTCAACATAAATTAGGGAAGAGGAAAACTTCAACATCATTTGATTATGTTCTTTCTTCTTTTATAGATCATCAACAATTAGTGCTCTAGTAGGATTGACATGCTTGGTGGAGATAGTGGATTGTGCATGGTCTCTAAGACCCTCTAGGTGTAGCTTCATCACACTTTTCTATGAAGGGAAGTTCTCCTTATTAAGCTTTGGTATCTCTATTTTTGACATCTTGATCTTTTTCTTGTAGTACCTTCAAACTTGATGTAGGAGCATCCTAGGTTGCCTTGTTATCCTAATCATTTTTGTTCATTCTGCAAGTTGGTGCCTACCAAGTCTTTCATGTACCTAGCAATTCATTCATGTTCCTAGTAGTCCTTCATGAGCCTATTAGTTCCTTCATCTACCTAGTAGTCCTTGATCATGTGCCTAGAAGTTCCTTCATGTGCCTAGTAGTCCTTCATGTGCCTAGCAATCCTTCATGTACCGAGTTACCTAGTGTATGTTGAATGACTCTTCATGTGTTGAGTTACCCAGTGTATGCTAAGTGTTCCTTCACGTGCCAAGTTACCTAGTGTATGTCGAGTGACTCTTCATGTACTGAGCTACCTAGTATATGCCAATTGTTTCTTCATGTGCTGAGTTACCTAGTGTATACCAAGTGTTAGCAATTGGATGTGATTTTTGCAAGCCGACTTGTAGGATTTATTTTCAATAATGACATTTATGTTAAGATCTTTTCTTGGGATGTGTCCAAATAATTGTTGGGTTAGCTCTCCTCTTATGTAATGTTCTAGGATAATCTATTAGCCAGTTTGGAAAGTATATATAGAGTTAGGAAGTTTTTGGAGAAGAGGAATTGTAAGAGCAGAACTGAAAGTGCAAATTTACAGTTGGATCTTTGAATGTAATTGGCCATAACCTAGAAGACCATACAATTGGGCATGTATGAAGATGTTTTAATGAATCAATAAAAGTAGTTCTCTCTTCTTCCTCCTCTAGTTGTTGTTTGTTGTGTTTTCTTCCATTGTGTTAACTCTTGCAGGGTGGTTTGGATAGTTGAGTGAGCCTTTGGCCCTAGTTATTCATCTCTTTCCTATGTCAATTGGTATCAGAGCTTGATGTTCATCCTTGTGAAGATTGGATTGTGTATAACCCTAATTTGGATTTGGTTATAAGATGATAGATCTGTGGATTTGACCTATTACTTGTAGAGGGTTATGATCTTGTAGGAACTTATTTGTAAAGATGGTTTGTGGTAGAAGAGATACTAATCATGCTATATTGGATTAGTTGAGATAAATTATGGCAAAATTAGATGCTACAGAGATAGCCCAGAGGAGAAGAGCACATCTTGATAATGTAAGTGATGATGAAGTAGCATCACCAAACTATAATCTAGAACCTGAAGAAGATCAAGATGAAGAAAGATTGTTGCGAGTGCTGTCAAGGAAAAATTCAAAGCTTGCTATAGAAGTTGTTCCTTATGATGGAAAATTGAATACCAATGCTATGTTAGATTAGATCTTTGATATGGAGAAGTTCTTTGAGTATGAAAAAACTCATGATAATAGAAAGGTGAAGATTGTGTAGTCATTAGGTTGAAAGGTCATGTATCACTATGGTGGGAGCACTTGAAAACTAATAAACAAAGGAGAGGAAAGGAGAAGATCAAAACTTGTCCAAAGATGGTGAACAAGGTAAAGAAAAAATTTCTCCCTGCTGATTACCAAGTTAGCTTATTGAGAAAGATCAAAAATTTGAAACAAAAAGACATGACTATGAAAGAATATACCAAAGAATTCTATAGATTGGACATTAGATCTAGACATGTGGATGATGATGTTGAGAAAATTGCAAGGTACATTAATGGATTGAGATCTGGAATTCAAGAATAAATAAGTTTTGTGAAGTTGGAAAGTGTAGAAGAAGCATATCAATATGCCTTGAAAGTTGAGGAGATCTTGAAAAAGAAGCATGAACAAAGATAAAGAAGTAGAGGTGGTAGATTCTAGAGAGGCAGAGGTAGATCTTATGGAGAAAGTGGCAAATCTGACAATTCTATGTAGGATAAAGGCAAATCTGAATGGAAGAATGATGACAAAGGCAAGACCGAATGGAAAAGTGGCAATTCTTATTGAGGAGGCACTACTTTTAATCGAGGAAGAGATAATTCCTATTCTAGAGGTGGACTTCATGGTAATTGTTTTAGATGTCACAAAGAGGGGCATAGATATTTTGAATGTAGATCCTCTGAAAGTAGGCAAGGTATTAGAAATGTTGTCATTCAAGAAGATGATGAGGGTTCACCAAGTGGACTTAAGGCTGGAGAAAATCTAACGGTGAGAAGAACCTTATGTAATTAGGGAAGTGATGAGGAACCTATTTTAAGGAGAAGTCTTTTCAGGACAAGATGTAAGATGATTGGAAAATGCTACAAAGTGATCATTGATAGTGGAAGTTCTACAAATCTGGCATCAGAAGAGTTGGTTAACAAGTTGTAATTGAAAAGGCTGAAACATCCCAAACCTTATCATGTTTCATGGATCAAAGATGAGCATAAGATATTGGTAAGTGAGCAATGCCTTCTGAAGTTCAAAATTGGATATTACTTTGATGAAGTCTTGTGTGATATTATGCCCATGGATGGATGTCATACTTTTTTGGGTAGACCTTGGCAATATGATAGATATGTTGTACATGATGGAAGATTGAATCAATATACTCTTTGGGTAAATGGGAAGAAACAAACATTTCTGCCTTTGATTGAAAGTTCGGATGAGGTTAATTGTACTACTATAAAAATTTGCATGGTTAATGGGAAACAATTTGAAAAGGAAATTAAAAGGAATCAAGTTTGTTTTGTCATAGTTCCTTGAGGACTGAGTGTTGGTAGTAATGGCCAAGCAGCAAAAGCTAGTAATGACCAAGTGATAATAGATAGTGACAGTCGAGTACCAGTAGAAATGATAGAATTATTGAATGAGTATAAAGACATTATTTTTGATGATTTTTTTGATGGTTTACTTCTAGTAAGGAGCATAAGTCACTGTATGGATTTGATTCCTAGAGCTAGTTTTCCAAAAAAAGCACCATATAGATTGACACCTGTAGAGAATCAAGAACATAACAGACAAGTGAATGAGTTCTTGTAGAAAGGTTTGATCAGAGAAAGCTTGAATCCATGTTTTGTACCTACTATATTAGCACCTAAAAAGAATGGAGAATGGAGAATGTGTATCGATTCCAGAGCCATTAACAAGATAACAGTGAAATATAGGTTTCTTATGCTAAGGATGGATGACATAATGGATTGTTTGAGTGGAGCAAGGTATTTTACCAAGATTGATTTGAAGAATGGCTATCATCTAATTAGAATTAGAGAAGGTGATGAATGGAAGACTATACTCAAGACAAAAGATGGTTTCTATGAATGGTTGGTTATGCCTTTTGGTTTGACTAATCCACCTAGTACTTTCATGAGGTTGATGAATGAAGTTCTGAAAAGATTTTTGGGGAAGTTTCTGATTTTTTATTTGGATGATATTCTAATATTCAGTAAAAGTAAGGAAAAACATCTTGAGAATATTAAAAAAGTATTGTCGAGGTTGAAAGAGGAAAAGTTGCTAATTAATCTAAAAAAGTGTTCTTTTATGCAAAGAGAGATTGTGTATTTGGGATTCATTATTTTAGCTGATGGATTAAAAAGGGATCCTAAGAAGGTTAAAGCAATTTTGGAATGGCCTACACCTGAGAATGTTGGTGAGGTAAGATCATTTCATGGTTTGGCTAGTTTTACAGAAAGTTTATAAAGAATTTCAATGTTGTTTATAGTGTTATGACCGAGACAATGAGGTGAAATAAAAAAGAATTCAAGTGGACACATAGAGCCGATAAGAGTTTTGAGACTTTGAAACAAAAGGTTGATAAATTACCTATATTAGCTCTACCTAAATTTAACAAAGTATTTCAAGTTGAATGTGATGGAAGTAGTAATGCAATAGGCACTGTATTAAGTCAAGAAGGTAAGCCTATTACTTGCTTTAGTGAAAAGTTGAATGATGCTAAAAGGAATTATTTTTGTGTATGATCAAGAATTTTATGCCATTTTTCAAGCATTGAAGAAGTGGAGACATTATTTGATTCCTAAGAAGTTTGTGTTGTATACTAATCATAAAGCATTACAATACCTAGGAAGTCAACATAAATTGAATCAGAGACATATGAAGTGGGTTGAGTATTTGCAGAGTTTTATATTTTTCATCAAGCATAAGAGTGGAGTTAGTAATAGAGTTGTTGATGCATTGAGTAGAAGACGTTCTTTGTTGACTGAAATGAAGGTTGAAGTTCTTGATTTTGATGAAATAAAAGAGTTGTATGATGCCGATCCTTTTTTTTTTTTGAGACATGGAGAGAGTGCAAAGCACCAAATCTAATAGATCACATAAGTAAGTATGATGAATATTTCATTCAAGAAGGTATTTTGTTCATAGGTATTCAATTGTGTATTCCTAGAAGTTCTATGAGGTTGAATCTAATTAAAGAAAAGCATAGTGGTGGATTGGTTGGACATTTTGGAATTGATAAGACATTGAGTTTGTTGAAAGAAATGTATTATTGACCACAAATGTATAAGCATTTTCAAAAATTTGTAAACAATTTTGGAGTTTTTCAAGTTTCAAAAGGGGTGAGTCAAAATACTAGTTTATATACACCTATTTTTGTTCCTGAGAAACCTTGGACTGACATTAGTATGGATTTTGTTCTTGGATTTCCTAAAACAATGAAAGGGTATGATCCCATATTTGTTGTAGTGGAAAGATTTTCTAAGATGGCCTAATTTATACCATGTAAGAAGACATCAGATGTTGAGCATGTAGCTGAACTTTTCTTTAAAGAGTTTGCGAGATTGCATGGATTACCAAGAAGCATTATCTCTAACAGAGATAATAAGTTTTTTGGTTTTTTTGGAAGACTTTGTGGAAGAAGATGGGTATTGAATTGAAGTTTAGTTCTACATTCCATCAAAATATAGATGGATAGACAGAGGTTGTGAATAGAAGCTAGGGTAATTTGCTAAGATGTTTAGTTGGGAATAAGCCAAGTAATTGGGAGATGGTATTGGCACAAGCTGAATTTTTATATAACAATTCTATGAATAGGAGTACAGGGAAGACACCTTTTGAGATTGTTACTAGAATGCATCCTATAGGTATATCAAATTTTAGAGATGTTGTTGGTGAAGAAAAGAGAAGCACTACAGGAGAAGAATTTACTGATTTTATGGAGTCTTTGCATAATGAAGTGAAGTTGAGGTTGGAAAAAAGTAATCCAAAGTATAAGGAGAATTATGATTAGTCTAGAAGACACCATGATTTTCAAGTTGGTGATGAGGTGATGGTTTATCTAAAGAAAGGAAGATTTTGAGTTGCAACATACAGTAAGCTGGAGATGAAGAAATTTGGACCTTGTAAGATCTTGAAGAAGTTTGATACTGGTAATGCTTATGAAGTTGAGTTACTTGACGACATGGATATATCTCCAATATTTAATATTTATGATTTGTCTAAGTATAATGAGTCAGAGGATGAAGTTTTTGTATTAGATAATTATCCTAAGAAGTAGATTGAGGAAGTTGAATAGATATTGGATTAGAGAGTTCACAAGAGCACAAGAGGAAAAGATTACTATGAATATTTGATGAAGTGGAAGAATAGACCTATTGAAGATTTCTCAATTTGAGTTGGATTCAACTTGGGTTGTGACATCTCGATGATTCAGGAGAATTATTTCTTTTAACCCTAGTTGTTTGATGCAAGAGCACCCTAGGTTTCCTTGTTATCCTACTCATTTTTGTTCATTCTGCAAGTTGGTGCATAGCAAGTCCTTCATGTGCTTAGCAATTCCTTCTTGTGCCTAGTAGTCCTTCATGTGCCTAGTAGTTCCTTCATGTGCCTAGTAGTCCTTCATGTGTCGAGTTACCCAGTGTGTGTTGAGTGACTCTTCATGTGCAGAGTTACCCAGTGTATGCCAAGTGTTCCTTCATGTGCCAAGTTACCTAGTGTATGCTAAGTGTCAAAATTTGGACATGATTTCTGCAAGCTAACTTGCAGGATTATTTTTGATCATGACATTTATGTTAAGATCTGTTGGTAAACAGATTCGTTCTTTTTAATTTCTTCTATCAATATGACTCTTGATGCCCGAACAATAAACAAAATCTGTTTGCAACAGTTGAAAAGCCGTTTTCTTGTTAACTGGCTTATCTCTGAATTTGTAGGTACAGCTCCCTATTATGAATGATATTCGATGAATTATGTTTGATTCCTAAAGCTAATGCGGGGTATGCTCTTAACCCGAGAATAGGAGAGGAAACCAAGTCTCACCCAGACAAGTGAAACTCAGGCAGGAATCTAAATGTTAGGATGTTATGTATATGGCACCCACAATCTTATGGCTCCCGCAACACAATAGAATGAAATGCAAGATATGGACCGCGAATGCAATATGAGATGATTAGTTAGTGCTACTGCGTTCGGATCTTCACAATCTCATGATTTCCGAAACGCAACAATGTAATATAAGATCTAATGCAGATGACTGAAATATAAGGGAATGCATATGGAGAACAAAACACTAACCGAGATATTTCCCACTACTAGCTCCAATACTCTGATCGGTTCACTAGTTCAATTAAATAGAAACAACGAAATGAAACTCTGTTCACTAAACCATTTCTATCCAATATCGAAGAAGTATCTCATACACGAATGAAAAGAAAAGGACAGTAAAGAAATGGCACAAATTCAATTGTCTCTGCAACCGGATTCACACCAAAAATTTGCCGACCATTTATTAATCATTCAAAATCTTACATATAGGGTGAGAGAGATGACCGTTACAATGGAATTTAAATCGGCTCATCTTCTCAAGATGACAAATGGCGAGATGCCAACTTATCATATCTACACATTTACAAAATCCTAAGATTAATGGAATAGAAAACAAAAGGGGGAATTTTGAATCATTTAGGCTTCTTCCCCTTTTTAGTTTTTGCCTTATATGCTTTAGCAGCCGCTATGATTGGGGTTAATTCATCATAGCTTGGTACGTGTACATTTGTGAATCTCAGCTACCACGTGCACGCATCCGCTAAGTGTTTGTAGTTCTGACACTCTATTTTGGCTGCTTGGAGCTATCCCAGACAGATTGCTCAAATGCGTGGAGAAGTTGTTTTTCATCATATCAATGTCGATGAAGGACTTCCCTTGCCCACTAGTTTGTGATTCAGTGTGCAATCCTCGTATGAGCTCAAAAGCTTTCTCTTGGGCCTTCTTTACTTTATCCTCTGTTTCTCTAAGCCCTTTCTCGGCTTCCTGGATCATTTCCCGCTTGAATTGCATGCTTCTGATCCATTCATTCAATGGTTCATCTCCTTTCTTCAGAATCTTTGCTTCAATCGCATCCTTGGCTTTCATCTGGATGATCATATTCAGAAGAGAAATGGATTCTATGCATTTCGCCTCTTCTCCTGCCAGAATATTACTATTGGCAGTAATATTGCCCTTTTCTGCTTCTAATCGGATGAGCACATTGCCGATTTGACCAATGAGGGCGATTCCATCAGTATTAAGCTTTTCGATCCACTCTTTCCCGATCTGACCGAAGTGCCTATCTTTCTGCAGCTGTGATATGAAGGCCTGCACTTCTTCTGCCGAAGGATCCTCTGTAGCGGGTAAACCGGTAATAGTTGCCAATGGGACAACTAACTGTCGGATGAATTTTCTTAGTTCTTCGATCTCAGCTTTCATCTTAATCTTTGATACCTTGAGGTTCTCCAGCTGCTCCTCTATTACTTCGTTACTTGATTTCCATAGGCCCACTTTAGTGTCATGCCTGGCTTCTCCAAGATCGATGGAATGCAGAGTGAAGTCTGCTGGAGTCAAATCTTCAATTTTTCCCACTCTGTTTGGTTTCGCCACCTCCATGGTTAGGTGCCCTATTTCTGTATCATGCCCTAGTATGGATAGGGTTCTCTGCTTCTTGGCCTTCACCATCATCGATCCTGAATGAACTGCTTGAGACACTATATCTTTCGCAGGAGTGTTGTCATCTTTCCTCTTCCTCTTCTTCTCCAGGGTGTCTTCAAGCCAAGACTCTGTGCTAATTATCTTAGAGGCCGTTCCCAGAGACTCAATGGTGAACATCTTCCTCTTTACTTGAGTCACTGCAGCAGTAGTCGCAGAGAATGGGTTCCTCTGGTCTCGAGAGAGAAGTCGAGAGGAACTAGGGATCTCCTTTTCTTCTTCAGGTTCAGTGCTACTACTTTGATCATCCTTGATCTTTACAATTTGAATAGAGGAGCCAGTAGGCTTCAAGGACGGGGCACTTATGGCTGGAGTAGGGCTATGATGAGATGGTGAACTTGGGGCGAGCTGAGGAGATGGGGGTGGAGTGGAAAGAGAAAAAGGGATTGGAGAAGTGGATCCATCCTTTGGCTCTTCGGCCTCCTTTTCCTCTGCTGCAGCCTGAGTTCCGATGACTGGCAACGATCCGCCTTGGCATGTTGGTACTATCGGAATGTTCTTCTCTGGGGGTTGATCTCCTCCTCCGGCGGACTGAGCTGGTCCTTGTGCAGCTGAAGTTGTGGTACTGGGAGTAGCGCTCTGTGATGAAGCAGGGGTAGCTGTGGCTGGTGAAGCTTGAGTGGCTTTACTTCTGCTCTGACCTTTCTTAGCTGTCCATTCTACCCATTTTCCAGTTCGCTTGATGATTTTCGCCATCATAACATCGAAATCTTCCTCGACATTGAAGTATGGTTTGGAACTGACAGGCGTGTTCCGCAACTTGGTCAAATATGTATGACTATACATATTTTGGCCGTCATCTTTGATTCCTTCCACGTCTAGATTGACGCCATACATTTTTACCAGCTCCACAGTGAATCTTGCAAATGCTCGATCTCGGCTCTCCAGCTCGTCTTTACAGTCCGCCCAGTAGTCTTCCATGGTAGTCACATGTTTGATCATGCTCCCAATTTGGAGCACATCTCGGGCATAACCATTGGGATCGAACATGGGCCTGACTACCTCATACTCTTCCAGCTTGTATTTGCTTTCAAACGCCTTGAGGATGTTCTTTGCATCCGGTCTGGCCTCGCAGCTATAAGCTCTGACTCTTATGGGGAATTCATACCCTTTCTTGTGCATACTGGCGCTCAGCACGTTCACCTGGACGGCTTGTCTCACGATCTCTACGAGCACGATCATGTCGTCTGGGTATCTGGGCAGCTTCATTGGGAAACCATCAAATGTTGCAAGACGCAAATAAGAAAAGGATAAGAACTAGATGAAATAACAGCCAAATTGACTGATTGCCGCCATCGCTTCAGGACTGAATCTCCGCTCCGAACATCCTTGAAGTTCCCTGCAAATTCTCATAGTAAAGGCGTCATTCACTCTGACATAATCTGCATAACTATTTTGCAACTGTAAGCATGGATAAAACTCATAACTTTTAACATCTTCAGGAAATTCCTCAATTCTGGGAAGTCCTGGCCATAACTGAAGAGAAGCCAACATGTATATCAAAAAGGACGACATATAGAAAGAATTATAAAACTTAGCTGCGGCGAGAGCTCTAGCAAGATGCTCACTCACCTCATGCGCCCAATCTATATACTGAGTATCTGAGCAGATAACTTGCACTAGAAAGAAACATTGCTCCATAAAATTAAAAGCTTCTACCTCACCTTTGAGCCGATGCAACAGGACTAGGATGTCCACAATCTAGTTTGAGGTCAGTACCGAAGAGGGTTTTAGGGACCTTACTCTTGGCTCCTCTTGGCTTCTGAAACCAAGAGCTCATTATCTCTTTCCTCCAGATCATCTTCTTCAAGGAGAACTCCGACATAGCTCCACCCATGGTTAGGTCAGAGAATTCTTCTCTCTCTGAAATTCTCAGATAGTTCACCACTGCTTGCCTGTCGATTGAAATCAAAACTGATTGATCAGGCAAGAGGATTTGCTTGGTGTCCGGGTTGTAGTTGTTGATGCATTCGAGAATCAACTCCGGGGCTTGAACTGCTACTGGGAAGCCAGTTGCTTCCACCAATCCGCTTCCTCTGAGTCTCTCCGTGATATGGTGGATAGGTTCCGTTTTCAATCTCCTCTGAAAGTCCTGCATGTCGTAGAAATGGAGTGAAGTGTCCGTTATGGTCGACCATGCGGACTTGATGCCACCCATGCTATTGAAACCTGCAAATCTCGCTGCCATATTGCTTGAAGGATAATAATGGATATGCGGATGAATAATAGTGATGCAATAGAAAACAAACTCAGCAAACTCGGGAATTATTGCATATACTAAGCAATTTTAACAATTCGACAGTAAAGCGGGAGTTTGAAAATCTGTTACATTCCCCTTTATAGAAAACTTCAGATTTGCCCGTTTAATTTCATAAATTGTGCCACACGAGCGAATTTATGATTGAATCCGTTGGGTTAGTGAAGGTAAGAATTTCTAACGGATTTAACCTTGTCTTTTCACTATTCCCATTGATTTCAACGGTAACTTTCATTAATTACAGCCTTACCTCTCGTTTAGCAACCCGCGAAAAAATGAAAATGGAGTACTCCTTCGGGCAAAATCCGCATATGTCAATTCTCTCTGAAATAACTGGTGAATTTGGATGATCTGCTCTCAATTCCCCTCTGAAAACCATCTGCAATCAATCTGAATACTTACCATGCTTACAGTTGCGTCTTCTCATCTGATGCGGAAAATCGCCTCTGAGGGTAGAAAACCCGCAATGGAGAAGTCGATTTCTGTTTTTCCGCCACTGCCTTCTCTTTATTTAAGTCACTTCGTTTCAACCCTTTTCGAAAAATCTCCAAGCGGCTTCGCCAAAAGGTAGGGCCCACCGTCTTATATTATCTCTTCGGAAAGCTCCTTTTTGGAAAATCGCCAAGTAGCTTCGCCAGAAGGTGGGACCCATATGTCAACTTTCCCTTCTAATAGTGCTTTTGCGGAAATATCACTTAGGATTTCAAAACCCGCCGAGGAGAAGCCCTTTCTTCATTTTCCGCACATCTACCTTTTGATCATTCCATTAAGTTATAATTGATTCTGGTGGTAGGATCGCGACAACATACGAAAGATTTCTTAGAAACATGAACTATTTCGCTCCAGTTGAATTCCTTTACTGTATATACTGAGATCTGCGGAAAAAGGCCTTCGGGGTGCGAAATCCGCCGAGGAGAAGCTAGAACCCAATTTCCCGCCGACTTGATTTTCTTAACTCAAAGTGGGCTATATTGAAGGCAAGTCACATGATGCAGTACAATCCAAGAATCTTCATCGAGTAAGGATCTAAACTACCCCTCTGACTTATAATAGTCAAGGAACAACCCACCCGGCTCATATGTGATACGGAGGAAGGCTACAGGTGAAAACCTGATGAAGAAGCTCCTCACCTAAGAAGGCAAAGACCTATTGACTTGACCAGACCAAACAAGACTATGATCCACTCCACTTTGTAAAGTTGGGACAAGGTGTAAAAGTGGGGCAACAGCTGGCTCTGACTGGGGACTTGGGTAGAGTATATCCAAGCAAGGGACCTAGGATCTCTGGTTTCGCACAAGGATGGAATAAAAGGTGGCAACACAACAAAAATGAAACAAGACAAACAACAAGGAAAGGAAAAACAGCAAAGGAAAAGCTAACTAAGCAGAACTGGGAAATACTAACCTACTATAGTACAGCACAGGGATTACCTGTTTTCAATTAATAACTTGATAGAGCTTGAGGTCCTGACCATTATAGGTCAGGGGTAGTACTTTGCCATCTTCATATGCTAGTTTGAAAGAATTATTCTCAAACGCCTGTTGGATCTTGAAGGGGCCTTTCCACAGTGTGTCAAACTTTTTATGCATTCCTTTTGGAGCTCTTCTTTTGTCCCAAAGCAATACCATGTCTCCTATCATAAATTTTTGAGGCCTTGCCCTTTTATCAAAAATTTCTTTTACTCGCATCTGATGCTGTGTGATGTGATCAACAATCTCTGTTCTTTCTTCCTCCAATTTGCTCAAATACAAGATTCTCTTTTCCAGGCCATCTCTATAGATATCATCTTCGATTACTATTCTGATTTTACTTGTAGCCAATTCCAGGGGTAAAGGCAGATTAGCTTCAGTTCCATAAACTAGCTCGAATTGGGATATGCCAATCGCCCTTTTAGGTGTTACCCTATCTGCCCAGAGTGCTTCATGAATCTTCTTGTGCCAATTTTTCTGATTATCTGAGACTAGCTTCTTAACAATGCTAATTAAGTTCTTATTGCTAGATTCAGCTTGACCATTTCCTTGAGGGAAATAGTCAGAGGAATGGCTGACTGTGATTCCATACTCAAAACAAAAACTAGTGATATCTAATGATGAAAAATAGGATGCATTATCCATCACCAGTTTGATAGGAACGCCAAACCTGACTAGAATGTTTTCTTTTATGAATTCACATACCACCTCCGTAGTAGTTTTCTTCGTGGCTTTAGCTTCTACCCATTTGGTGAAGTAGTTCGTAGCGGTGATTATGTATTGGTGGCCAGCGCTAGATACAGGGGCAATTGGACCAATGAAATCAAGACCCCACTGTTGAAATGGACCTTCAATTATAACTGGTCTCAGTGGTAATGCAGCTAATTGAGGACGCCCAGTAAACAACTTACATTTTTCGCATCTCGCCACCCACGCGTATGCATCCGTAAACATCTCGGGCCAGTAATAACATTGCCTCAGTATTTTAAAAGCCGTAACTGAAGAAGAGAAATGTCCTCCACAGGCCTCGTCATGGAAAGTCTTTAATAGCTTCTCTTGCTGTGGTTTATCTACGCATCTCAAAAATGTACCATCAATGGCCTTTTTGAACAGTTTGTCATCCCACAATACATATTTAGCAGCTTTCAACCTAAGGTCTCTCCTTTGCCTTGAGTTTAGTCCTTCTGGACATTCTCCGTATGTTAGGAGATACGAGATGTTTTCAAACCACGAATCATACAGACCTACAGCGAGCACTAAATTTTTCTTGCTTAGTTCCTTGCTTTCTTCAACGATCTTATTTTCTGCAATTGCTCTACATAAAGCATTCCCTCTTATTAACTTGGTGGGTTTAATCTCTATATCATATTCTTGTATTTTCGCTACCCAGGCTCCTCTAGTATTACAATCTATATCTTGCTGCGTCAACATGCTCTTCACAGCTGCATCTGGTACATGAACTACAGAATGTGAGTGCAATATATAAAAACAAAAATTCTTAAGAGCTCTTACCACTGTAAAGGCATGTTTTTCAATCTGTGAATACTTCAATTCATGATTCTTCAAAGGTACGCTCATGAAAGCGATGGGGGCTTGTATTCCTTCATCATTTTCCTGCACAAGGATGGCTGACAAGGTATGTTCTGATGCGTAGCAATAAATAATAAAGTCCCTTTTATAATTGGGATGGCACAGCACGGGAGCATTAGCAATTGCAATCTTTATATCCTGAAAGGCTCGCTTGCCTACTTCATTCCATTTGAAGCTCGGACTTCCCTTCATCATATCTACTATGTGTTTGGTGGTTTCTGCGAAGTTCGGGACAAACCTTCTGAGGAAATTCACCTGACCGAACAAAGACTTGACCCCTGTTTTGTTCGCTGGCAGACTCAATCTCTGGATGGCTTCTACTCTGTCAGGATCAATTTTTATGCCTTCCTGGGACACTATATGTCCAAGCAGCTTTCCTTCAGTCACACAGAAAACTGACTTTTTTGGATTTAAGGAGATACCATGTTCTCTACATCTTTGCAGCACCTTTTTCAGATCTTCCATATGATCCTTTCTTTTCTTTGAGAATACAGTAAGATCGTCCAGGTATATGACTATAATCCTGTCCTTCATATCTGCAAAGGTTTTGCTCATACATCTTTGGAAAGTAGCTCCGGCATTGATCAACCCAAAAGGCATCCTGTGATAGGCGAAAGTACCCCAAGGAGTGGTGAAAGCCGTTTTATGTTGATCTTTCTTCTCTACTTCAACCTGGTTATACCCTGAAAAGCCATCGAGCATAGACATCATCTCTGATCCAGCAGCTGTCTATAACAAATGATCCATGTTCGGGAGAGCGAAGTTATCCTTGAGAGATGCCTGATTTAAGTTCCAAAAATCCACACAAATCCTTATCTCTCCATTCTTCTTTCTGACGGGCACTATATTAGCAATCCAGGTGGAGTGATGAATAGGGTAAATGATTCTTGCCTTTAACATTTTATCCACTTCCCTGAAAATGGCGTCCGCTACCTTCAAATTATAATTTCTTTGTTTTTGCCAGAAAGGCACTGCATCTGGTTTGAGAGGAATATGGTGTTTCACTTCTCCTCCTCTATAACTTTTTAGGTCTTCATAGCTCCAAGCAAAAACGTCTCTATATTCTTCAAACAAACTCTTCGCGGCTTCCTTTTCTTCCGGGGTACAACATTTGCCAATATTCACCATCTTTGGATTATGAGCACTTCCAATGTTTATCCCTTCGAACTCGCCTGTCGTAGGTTCCTTCTCCATCCTTTTTTGTTTAACGTAAGCATCATGTCTGTTGAACAACTTTTCCAGAGCTATAAAGTATGGAGGAATGATGTTATCTTTCAATTGAACTTCGCCTTGTTCACTGTTTCCATCGGATTCAGATTCGAAACTGGATTCGTCATTTTCAAGAAATAACTGCAAGCTTTTATCATCATTAAACACTTGCCAGGATTCTGTGTTATCTGGAACAGCAGACCGGTATACAATTTCGATCTGGTATTTTTTATCTTTAAAATCTGGATGAGGTAACAGTAAGGATGCAGAAACAGCAAGTGAATCAGCTTTAGTATTCATTTCCCTTGGTACAGCTATGATAGAGAAAGCTTTCAAACCTTCTATTTCATCCCACACCTTATTTCTGTAATTTTTTAGTTTATGGTTTTTCACTGAATATTGCCCTTCAACTTGCTTTACTATCAACTCTGCATCACCTTGAGCTCTTAGGATTTCTATTCCCCTCTCTTTCGCCGTGACTACCCCTAATATCAAGGCCTCATATTCTGCTGTATTATTTGTATTGCCAAACTCTAGTTTGAAAGCTAAGGGTTCGGCCACTCCCTCTGGAGATATCAATACTACGCCGGCTCCAGAACCAGAGGAAGCGCAACTTCCGTCGAATTCAAGGGTCCAGACGCCAGAAACCTCTTGGTGTTCTTCGGGAAACTCTTTGTCCAAATTCTCATCTATTTTTTTACCTGCATCCTCTTCCGTAAACAACATATAATTCCCAAATTCCAATTCCTGATATAAGATTTGGGCTTTGGGATCGTCTGACTTTAAGACCGTGAACTTGGCCTTTTCTTCTGGCTCTAATTTGACTTTCTTACTACCGATGGGTATTATAGCTTGAGACCAGTCCAGCTTAATTTCCCCTCCCAAGTCATGACAGAAACTTCTGCTCAAAAGGAGTCCATAACTCGCAGGGATATCAGCTACCAGAATCGTTAATAGGAGTTTCTTTTCTGGGTATGAGGCTAGAGCCACTTGTGCATCCTTAATTTGCCCAAGCAAAAGGACCTATTTGGAGTCCATTGAATAGCATTTCCCGTATACCTTAGTAAGGTTGAGGCGTAAGGCTTTAGCCACAGAATAAGGCATGACATTATCCGAGGCACCTGAGTCTATAATGCAGTTACTAAGCTTACACCCGTTAATGTACAATGAAATATAAAAAGGCTCAAGTTTTTGTCCCCGGGAGGTTGCTAGGACTATTGAATCTCTCCGATCAGGAATGTCAGGTGTCAAGGTTTCTTTCTCTTCTTCCACTAATATGTTACAATTAGCACCAGTCGCATTATCTTTACACCGGTCTACCAGTTTTCTCAGCTCAACAGGGTGTGTCTTTAAATAATCAATGGCAAAAATTTGAATTTTTGAATCTTCACAAAACTGAATAAAATCAAAGGATGATTTACCCTTACCCATATGCGAAGCAGAAACTTCAATATCCGCCGGTGTATTACTTGTTGATGGGCCAGGATCATTTCTCTGAGCAGAGCTAGAGGAGGGAGCCTTTTGCTTTTGTCCTCGAGTAAGAACGGTGTAAGAAGTTCCGTCAATAGTCGCATAACATTCTCCTTTGGTCTCAGAATCCGATTCATATTCTAAGAATAAATTTTCAGAGTCGCCATTTTGATAAGAATCGGTTTCCAAAACATTAGTTGCATTGTTCAACTCATTGGTAGACAACAATTGCATCATGCGAGCTGTTTCTGGACAATTTTTGCTGTCGTGATCTGTGGTTAGATGGAAGACACACATATTTCCCTTCCTTGGTGCCGCCTCGATTTGCAATTTAGGCGGTGGTCCCATGAGTTGTGGGACTTTACCTTCGTTGTTCCTCCCGGGCATGTTCTGGTAATTGCGCTGATAAGGATTGTTGAACGCTGGCAAGTGTTTCTTTAAAGACACTATCTCATTGGATAGTTTCTGAATCATCTCTTCGGATGATGAAGAACTGCTTGAACTACCCTTAGCATGAAGTTCTCGCTTCCATTTTCCGGCAGAGATTAAATCATCTTCGCACTCAAAGGCCTTCTTTTGTGCATCAGCTAAGTCAGTGGGCTTTGCTCTTCTTAAATCATAGTTGATGTCAGGAGGCATCGCACTTATGAAGAAAGTTTTCAAATTACCTGCGGTAGGTCTGGCGGCAGCCGGGATCCTGCTGACAGTCTTGTTAAAGCTTGCAATGAAATCTTTCATGCTCGTAATTGGTTGCTTCTTTATAGACGTGAGCTGGGTCAACAGGGCATGTTCATCCTCTGCGGTCTTAAACCTATCTTCGAATGTAATCCTTAATGAGGCCCAATCTGTGATTGAATCATCATCCAAATGATAAAACCAATCAGCTGCACTATCAGTAAGGGTTTCTACGAACAGTCTCACAGCTACATCCTCATGTCCAACTCCTAGGATATGGGTAGCCGCGAAAAAGGCTTTAATATGTTCGTCCATAGTAACCTTCCCATCACCTGAGAATTTAGGGAAATTCTTCCTGGACCCAGACGGAAGTGGATGATAAGCATTTAGAGCTAAGGGTCCTGTCGCCGCGGCCCATGGAGCGGCCATGATTATCCTTGAATTGTAGGGAGGAAAGCCTACAGTTGATGGAGGTGTTACCCCGTGTAATGCTAACACCTGACAGGCAGAGTGCGAAGTGTTAGCGCCTTGATCTTTAACGGGTGAAGATGGTCTACTTCGACCCTGATTTTCACTTCTTCACTTTGGAACTTCTAAGATAGGAAATCCGAGTTCTTCAAGTTTGTCAAAAATAGGATCTTTCCCACCTCGTTCCTTGGTACTTCGGAGGAACTTAAAACTTTCCAGGGTGCTGGGTCACAGCTTCTTACTGCGATTACCTTTCCACTCGTCTGATATTTCTTCTTTGGATGGCTCTTTCTAAGGCTTCAGCTCTTCTTTCTTCTTCCTCTAAAACCTGGTTTGCGTTCCTATAGTGCTCTGAGTTCCTTCTATTTCTCCAAACAAAGGTGTTGAGTGAAGAAATTATATCTTCTTGGTCGTCTTGAAAACCAAGATTTGGTTGGAGAACGGGTATAATGTTTTCATGAGGCAGTACCATCTTTCCTCATGACATATGCTTTCTTGATCAAGCGACTGTTCGTCTCCCTAGCAGAGTCACCAAAAATCTGTTGGTAAACAGATTCGTTCTTTTTAATTTCTTCTGTCAATATGACTCTTGATGCCCGAACAATAAACAAAATCTGTTTGCAATAGTTGAAAAGCCGTTTTCTTGTTAACTGGCTTATCTCTGAATTTGTAGGTACAGCTCCCTATTATGAATGATATTCGATGAATTATGTTTGATTCCTAAAACTAATGCGGGGTATGCTCTTAACCCGAGAATAGGAGAGGAAACCAAGTCTCACCCAGACAAGTAAAACTCAGGCAGGAATCTAAATGTTAGGATGTTATGTATATGGCACCCACAATCTTATGGCTCCCGCAACACAACAGAATGAAATGCAAGATATGGACCGCGAATGCAATATGAGATGATTAGTTAGTGCTACTGCGTTCGGATCTTCACGATCTCATTATTTCCGACACGCAACAATGTAATATAAGATCTAATGCAGATGACTGAAATATAAGGGAATGCATATGGAGAACAAAACACTAACCGAGATATTTCCCACTACTAGCTCCAATACTCTGATCGGTTCACTAGTTCAATTAAATAGAAACAACGAAATGAAACTCTGTTCACTAAACCATTTCCATCCAATATCGAAGAAGTATCTCATACACAAATGAAAAGAAAAGGACAGTAAAGAAATGGCACAAATTCAATTGTCTCTGCAACCGGATTCACACCAAAAATTTGCCGACCATTTATTAATCATTCAAAATCTTACATATAGGGTGAGAGAGATGACCGTTACAATGGAATTTAAATCGGCTCATCTTCTCAAGATGACAAATGGCGAGATGCCAACTTATCATATCTACACATTTACAAAATCCTAAGATTAATGGAATAGAAAACAAAAGGGGGAATTTTGAATCATTTAGGCTTCTTCCCCTTTTCAGTTTTCGCCTTATATGCTTTAGCAGCCGCTATGATTGGGGTTAATTCATCATAGCTTGGTACGTGTACATTTGTGAATCTCAGCTACCACGTGCACGCATCTGCTAAGTGTTTGTAGTTCTGACACTCTGTTTTGGCTGCTTGGAGCTATCCCAGACAGATTGCTCAAATGCGTGGAGAATTTGTTTTTCATCATATCAATGTCGATGAAGGACTTCCCTTGCCCACTGGTTTGTGATTCAGTGTGCAATCCTCGTATGAGCTCAAAAGCTTTCTCTTGGGCCTTCTTTACTTTATCCTCTGTTTCTCTAAGCCCTTTCTCGGCTTCCTGGATCATTTCCCGCTTGAATTGCATGCTTCTGATCCATTCATTCAATGGTTCATCTCCTTTCTTTAGAATCTTTGCTTCAATCGCATCCTTGGCTTTCATCTGGATGATCATATTCAGAAGAGAAATGGATTCTGTGCATTTCGCCTCTTCTCCCGCCAGAATATTACTATTGGCAGTAATATTGCCCTTTTCTGCTTCTAATCGGATGAGCACATTGCCGATTTGACCAATGAGGGCGATTCCATCAGTATTAAGCTTTTCGATCCACTCTTTCCCGATCTGACCGAAGTGCCTATCTTTCTGCAGCTGTGATATGAAGGCCTGCACTTCTTTAGCCGAAGGATCCTCTGTAGCGGGTAAACCGGTAATAGTTGCCAATGGGACAACTAACTGTCGGATGAATTTTCTTAGTTCTTCGATCTCAGCTTTCATCTTAATCTTTGATACCTTGAGGTTCTCCAGCTGCTCCTCTATTACTTCGTTACTTGATTTCCATAGGCCCACTTTAGTGTCATGCCTGGATTCTCCAAGATCGATGGAATGCAGAGTGAAGTCTGCTGGAGTCAAATCTTCAATTTTTCCCACTCTGTTTGGTTTCGCCACCTCCATGGTTAGGTGCCCTATTTCTGTATCATGCCCTAGTATGGATAGGGTTCTCTGCTTCTTGGCCTTCACCATCATCGATCCCGAATGAACTGCTTGAGACACTATATCTTTCGTAGGAGTGCTGTCATCTTTCCTCTTCCTCTTCTTCTCCAGGGTGTCTTCAAGCCAAGACTCTGTGCTAATTATCTTAGAGGCCATTCCCAGAGACTCAATGGTGAACATCTTCCTCTTTACTTGAGTCACTGCAGCAGTAGTCGCAGAGAATGGGTTCCTCTGGTCTCGAGAGAGAAGTCGAGAGGAACTAGGGATCTCCTTTTCTTCTTCAGGTTCAGTGCTACTACTTTGATCATCCTTGATCTTTACAATTTGAATAGAGGAGCCAGTAGGCTTCAAGGACGGGGCACTTATGGCTGGAGTAGGGCTATGATGAGATGGTGAACTTGGGGCGAGCTGAGGAGATGGGGGTGGAGTGGAAAGAGAAAAAGGGATTGGAGAAGTGGATCCATCCTTTGGCTCTTCGGCCTCCTTTTCCTCTGCTGCAGCCTGAGTTCCGATGACTGGCAACGATCCGCCTTGGCATGTTGGTACTATCGGAATGTTCTTCTCTGGGGGTTGATCTCCTCCTCCGGCGGACTGAGCTGGTCCTTGTGCAGCTGAAGTTGTGGTACTGGGAGTAGCGCTCTGTGATGAAGCAGGGGTAGCTGTGGCTGGTGAAGCTTGAGTGGCTTTACTTCTGCTCCGACCTTTCTTAGCTGTCCATTCTACCCATTTTCCAGTCCGCTTGATGATTTTCGCCATCATAACATCGAAATCTTCCTCGACATTGAAGTATGGTTCGGAACTGACAGGCGTGTTTCGCAACTTGGTCAAATATGTATGACTATACATATTTTGGCCGTCATCTTTGATTCCTTCCACGTCTAGATTGACGCCATACATTTTTACCTGCTCCACAGTGAATCTTGCAAGTGCCCGATCACGGCTCTCCAGCTCATCTTTACAGTCCGCCCAGTAGTCTTCCATGGTAGTCACATGTTTGATCACGCTCCCAATTTGGAGCACATCTCGGGCATAACCATTGGGATCGAACATGGGCCTGACTACCTCATACTCTTCCAGCTTGTATTTGCTTTCAAACGCCTTGAGGATGTTCTTTGCATCCGGTCTGGCCTCGCAGCTATAAGCTCCGACTCTTATGGGGAATTCATACCCTTTCTTCCGCATACTGGCGCTCAGCACGTTCACCTAGACGGCTTGTCTCACAATCTCTACGAGCACGATCATGTCGTCTGGGTATCTGGGCAGCTTCATTGGGAAACCATCAAATGCTGCAAGATGCAAATAAGAAAAGGATAAGAACTGGATGAAATAACAGCCAAATTGACTGATTGCCGCCATCGCTTCAAGACTGAATCTCCACTCCAGACATCCTTGAAGTTCCCTGCAAATTCTCATAGTAAAGGCGTCATTCACTCTGACATAATCTGCATAACTGTTTTGCAACTGTAAGCATGGATAAAACTCATAACTTTTAACATCTTCAGGAAATTCCTCAATTCTGGGAAGTCCTGGCCATAACTGAAGAGAAGCCAACATGTATATCAAAAAGGACGACATATAGAAAGAATTATAAAACTTAGCTGCGGCGAGAGCTCTAGCAAGATGCTCACTCACCTCATGCGCCCAATCTATATACTGAGTATCTGAGCAGATAACTTGCACTAGAAAGAAACATTGCTCCATAAAATTAAAAGCTTCTACCTCACCTTTGAGCCGATGCAACAGGACCAGGATGTCCACAATCTGGTTTGAGGTCAGTACCGAAGAGGGTTTTAGGGACCTTACTCTTGGCTCCTCTTGGCTTCTGAAACCAAGAGCTCATTATCTCTTTCCTCCAGATCATCTTCTTCAAGGAGAACTCCGACATAGCTCCACCCATGGTTAGGTCAGAGAATTCTTCTCTCTCTGGAATTCTCAGATAGTTCACCACTGCTTGCCTGTCGATTGAAATCAAAACTGATTGATCAGGCAAGAGGATTTGCTTGGTGTCCGGGTTGTAGTTGTTGATGCATTTGAGAATCAACTCCGGGGCTTGAACTGCTACTGGGAAGCCAGCTGCTTCCACCAATCCGCTTCCTCTGAGTCTCTCCGTGATAGGGTGGATAGGTTCCATTTTCAATCTCCTCTGAAAGTCCTGCATGTCGTAGAAACGGAGTGAAGTGTCCGTTATGGTCGACCATGCGGACTTGATGCCACCCGTGCTATCGAAACCTGCAAATCTCGCTGCCATATTGCTTGAAGGATAATAATGGATATGCGGATGAATAATAGTGATGCAACAGAAAACAAACTCAGAAAACTCGGGAATTATTGCATATACTAAGCAATTTTAACAATTCGACAGTAAAGCGGGAGTTTGAAAATCTGTTACATTCCCCTTTATAGAAAACTTCAGATTTGCCCGTTTAATTTCATAAATTGCGCCACACGAGCGAATTTATGATTGAATCCGTTGGGTTAGTGAAGGTAAGAATTTCTAACGGATTTAACCTTGTCTTTTCACTATTCCCGTTGATTTCAACGGTAACTTTCATTAATTACAGCCTTACCTCTCGTTTAGCAACCCGCGGAAAAATGAAAACGGAGTACTCCTTCGGGCAAAATCCACATATGTCAATTCTCTCTGAAATAACTGGTGAATTTGGATGATCTACTCTCAATTCCCCTCTGAAAACCATCTGCAATCAATCTGAATACTTACCATGCTTACAGTTGCGTCTTCTCATCTGATGCGAAAAATCGCCTCTGAGGGTAGAAAACCCGCAATGGAGAAGTCAATTTCTATTTTTCCGCCACTGCCTTCTCTTTATTTAAGTCACTTCATTTGAACCCTTTTCGGAAAATCTCCAAGCGGCTTCGCCAAAAGGTAGGGCCCACCGTCTTATATTATCTCTTCGGAAAGCTCCTTTTCGGAAAATCGCCAAGTAGCTTCGCCAGAAGGTGGGACCCATATGTCAACTTTCCCTTCTAATAGTGCTTTTGCGGAAATCTCACTTAGGATTTCGAAACCCGCCGAGGAGAAGCCCTTTCTTCATTTTCCGCACATCTACCTTTTGGTCATTCCATTAAGTTATAATTGATTTCGGTGGTAGGATCGCGACAACATACGAAAGATTTCTTAGAAACATGAACTATTTCGCTCCAGTTGAATTCCTTTACTGTATATACTGAGATCTGCGAAAAAAGGCCTTCGGGGTGCGAAATCCGCCGAGGAGAAGCTAGAACCCAATTTCCCGCCGACTTGATTTTCTTAACTCAAAGTGGGCTATATTGAAGGCAAGTCACATGATGCAGTACAATTCGAGAATCTTCATCGAGTAAGGATCTAAACTACCCCTCCGACTTATAATAGTCAAGGAACAACCCACCCGGCTCATATGTGATACGGAGGAAGGCTACAGGTGAAAACCCGATGAAGAAGCTCCTCACCTAAGAAGGCAAAGACCTATTGACTTGACCAGACCAAACAAGACTATGATCTACTCCACTTTGTAAAATTGGGACAAGGTGTAAAAGTGGGGCAACAAGATCTTTTCTCAAGATGTGTCCAGATTGTTGTTGGGTTGGCCCTCCTCTTATGTAATGTTCTAGTATAATTTGTAAGCCATTTTGGCAAGTATATATAGAGTGTTTAGGCTTAGAGTTAGGAAGTTTTTGGAGAAGAGGAATTTTTTAGAGCAGAACTGAAAGTGTGAATTTGTAGTTGAATCTTTGAATGTGAATGAATTGTAATTGGCTATAACCTAGAAGGCCTTATAGATGGGCATGTATGAAGATGTTTTGATGAATCAATAAAATTAGTTCTCTCTTCTTACTCCTTTGGTTGTTGTTCCTTATTTTTTCTTCCATTGTGTTAACTCTTACAGGGTGGTTTGGATAGCTAGGTGAGCCTTTGGCCCTAGTTATTCATCTCTTGCCTATGTCAAAACTAGTCCTCTTAAGCACTGTGGTGCTTTGATATGAATTGTTACAATTCTTTAGAATAACTGAGATAGGTTGTGAATCACTTATCCAAGGTCTAGATGTACAATTAAAACTTTTCAATGCTTAGTAGACCCATATCCATAAAACATTACTATGCATCCATCAATTAGATCCTACAACACTTAAACTTTTTAGGTTACTGTCCTAGGTCAAAACAACTTTCAATAAATGTAAACATGAAATATAATAGATTTAATAACACATTTGACACAAGAATTTTATGTGGAACCCCAATTTGGGAAAAATCACTAGTAACATGCTACTAATTCTTAGTCTTCTGAAGTGATACCCTATGAAAGGCTAACCCTATTAAAAGTCATAATACACACTGTTAAATGTGACCTAGTTAGAGGATTTCAATCACCATATTAAGAGTGAGCCTTTTTAGATGACTTTTGATCATTCGCTTGGAATTTCACCTAGTTAAAGGATTTACAAATGACTATTAGGTCAATCTTAATACAAAGAATTTACCCTGGACTAATACAATGATTAGGAAGTAATAGTGAGGCTTGACCTAATAACAAATTATAACTCACTTACAAATTACAGATCTCTCTTTCATTCCTCCATTCTACCTGGCTTTCTCACAATTCAACTCTAATAGCTTGTTCACCCTTCAAGCATTCATACTCTTAAGCCTTCTTGCTTTGAATGCCAATTGCAGTCTCTTTTGTTCAGCTAGTAAATAAAACAATACCCTAGATTTGTTTTCTTCCTTAGGTTCTCACACATGACGACCTTTGCTTCTAACCAACACTCTCTATAAATAGATATTTAAGATCTTTTTCTTCTTAACCATAATCATCCATTTTAGGGTTAGGTCAAATTAGGTAGGATATAATGAATCTAGCCACTTTTCCTTTTGGTTCCTCTAGAATCTTCTTCCTTAATCATCCTTGAATTCTCCACAAAATAGGTTATCTTGAAATTTGTGCCACTAGCTCATCATAGTTATCTTCTATGTATGCTTCACACAATTCAAGAGAATAAAATAGTCAGCTTAGATTCATCAAATTCATGATTTAACATGAATATTGGCACTCAATATCAATATTGTTTCACTCAACTTCTATATCATTCTTCGACTTGGTTGACACTAGTTAACTAATGCTCAACAATAACTAAACTTTACTTTGCTTACACTATGTTCACTTAAAATACACTAAATATTAACTTTGCTTAACTCCAATTGATTTTTTTTTGTCTTGCACTAACTTTTATCAACACCTACTATACACTCAGTCAAGCTTGGCAGACACAATTCGCCGTACTTATTCTTCTAGACTTAATCAGTGTATCCAATCTTTGTAGCCTTAAGTAGATAAACAATACACTATATCATCATTTTCTTAACTAATCTTTATACTCCTTTTTAATACCATTATTCAACATTTCCTCTAGGTTCTCTTGTTATGTCATTTGATGAAGTCATCTTCATCAATCAAACAAATGATAGTACTCAAATCAACTAAGTAGTTATCTTACCAACAAGTAGCAAGTTTGACATTAGTGAGAGAACAATGATTGAAACACATCCTCATACTTGTATCAATATTTTCTTAACAAATAGTAAGTACATGATTATGTGAATAATTATGTAGTCTATTTTCCCTATGTAACACATAGTCTTTTCAATTTAACACAAGCTCTTAAGCTATCCCAAACAACAATTTAGTAATTAATTTCTTTACACATTATTTAATTCACAAGTGAACACTTCACAAGGGAAAAAGATGAAAATGTTGTCAAGTACATCATCTATGCTAGATATACAATATTTTAACAAAGAAATCTTAGCTCTCTATTCTGAAGTTTGAACAAAAAAATCGTACTTTGAAATGTTCAATAAAACATAACTAAATTTCAACAAGAAATGGATTTTGCATTGAATAGTTGCCATAGAAAGTAAACCTTAAATTTGGAAACCATCATGCAAACAAGAAAAAGAATTAAAGTATATTTTTACTAATGTTCTATCAAAATGAAATCTCATTCACAAGCTCTTTGAGCTATCTCAAGAATCATAAGAAATAGTTCATAAACACTTACTGATTCTATATCTCTAATTTAAGGTTCATCTTTAATAGTGAGAGAAACTTTGGTCATTACTTGCTCATACTTCATATAAGACATGTTACACACTTTTTCCAAGTTTGGCTTTGATATGCATTTACAATGCAAAATTAGTGCATAAATTTAAATTTTGTTCACTTGACCACATAGGACATTCATTACATGCTATTATATTTCTACATTATCTATCTCATAGGTGATAAAAATAATAGTCATTTGTCATTACTAGACATTGGAGACAGAAGCAAGTCATAAGAGATCAATGAAATACTACTTTATGCACAACTTATGTCACCGCATCAACTATGTTAATTTCAAAAGAATGACAACAATGGTGCTACAAAATATGTGCTTTAATTGAAATTTATAGACACTATAAAAGAGAATATCCAAATAATGACAATGCACACTACCATTGAATTCACTTACAATTCTCAAATGGTTGAGTTAAAGAAGAGTCTTCATTGACAAAATATGAACACCTATATGGATAAGACAATATATATTTTGCTCAAGATATTTCCACAAGAAGATTGTCATGAAGAGACATTTAATATCACTACTATATTAGAATCAATTTTTGTCCTTATGGCTCAAGTTACAATAATTTTTATTTTAAACCAAAATTTACATCAATATTATCACTAAAGTATTTATCACTAAATACTTTGGTGGTCCATTTATACTATTCCTTATACCTTTGACATCTAGAAAACTTGGTATGCAAAACAATAGGGAAGAAGATATGCAATGCTTGAAAGATAGCATCTCTGCATATCTTTTAGATAGGGATGGATCAATCCATGGGGTGGCTGAAAAAATGATCAAAAGAAAACAATAATGCTAAAAAGAGGGAGAAATGTCTGAGACATGCTATGATTAACACTTCTTAGTAATGGAGATCAACTAACAACATTTTTAGTAGTAAAAGAGGACATCTCTCTAAGTTAAAATGTGGCTCAAAATAATAATAAGGGAAGTGTAAGGTTAACATCAATTCTGACAGAGCTTCAAGAGGTAATCTTGATATCTTTGGGATTAGTGTTTGTATCAGAGATTGGTTAGGCAAGCTATTGGTAGTTAGGGCTGCTCCCATATATCCTAACACAAACAACATGGTAGAGGAAAATGCACTTCTTCATGGTCTAGTTTTGGTAAAGAAGGTTGGTTATTGTAAAGTCCACATTGGACTCTCTTGTGGTAATTAATGCATGCACGACCAAGAATATTCACAATTGGCAGCTACAATATATTATGAATCAGATTTGGCAATTACTTCATTAATTTTTGGATATTTGCATCACACACATGCTTAGAGAAGGTAACAAGGTGGCTGACTTTTTATCAAATTTTGGTTGTGATGGAAACTTTATTGAATCATTTTCAGAAGATTATACCTCAAAATTGATTTGTGAATTGGGGAATTTATTATATTTTGAACTTTTTTATTCAAACTATAAGTGTTGATCTCCTCTTTCAGCTCCTCTTCCCCTACTTTCTGATGGGTGTTTAGCTTCTTCATCTATCTTCTCTTTCTCTTCATGTTGTATTCTAGCAAGGGTACTGGGTTATCTTCCTATTTCTTTTCTTGTTGAATCTTTGAAATAGGTCATTTCTTGTTTATAAATATATTTTAGTGGTTTTCCCACTTTCTCCTAAAAAAGATTAACATACATTACTATCATAATTAGTTTAACTTTGACAAGGAAGATATTTCATATATACACTAGCCTCAAAAGAATCTATGGGAGAATAACTAACATTTGCAATCACTATAGGTCCTTGATACTATACACACTTTTCCATTACAAAAGAAATTAAAAAATGATAGAAGAATATGGAAATCCTCAAGCATACCATTCCCAAGAAAGATTGTTGAATTGAGGCTCCAACAAAAATCACTAACAAACCATAATTCATCAAGAGTTTTTACCAATTTAAAAGATGTGTCTCCTAAATTTGATGGATTCTGACTGGTTTCATTTCCAAAATATGTTTGAGAACCTCCACTTTAATCCTTTTCTCTCTTCCTTCAATTCCCCACATTCATAGTGATTTTATTGAATATTATGTGTGTCTTCTTAAAAATATAGATGGAAGCCTCCCACCTGAAGCTATTGCATAGGAGTCTTTCTCTTCTTAGATAGGTCACCTTTAAAATATGTTTAAGAATATCCACCAACCACTTTAATCTTTGTCTCTCTTCCTTCAATTCACCCAATTCATAGTGATTTTATTAAATATTAGGTGTGTCTTCTAAAAAATATATATGGATTCCTCCCTCTTGAAGCTATTGTGTAGGAGTCTTTCTCTTCTTAGATAGATCATCTCCAACATATTTTGAGAACCTCCACCAACCACTTTAATCCTTGTCTCTCTTCCTTCAATTTCCCCCATTCATATTGATTTTATTGAATATTATGTGTGTCTTCTAAAAAAAGAAAGATGGAAGCCTCCCTCTTGAAGCTATTGCATAGGAGTCTCTTTCTTCTTAGATAGGTCTTCTCCTATCAGTTTATACCATCCAAAGAACTATATAACTATTTCCTCTTCTATCATGAGTTGGTGGTGAATACGCTGAATGTACTAAGTTTTTGGATTTCATATTTCTCCTCCCACCATTCATAGTGATTTTACTACATTCATTCTTTCCATTAGGGAGTGGTCTCTCTCTAACTGACACCCCATTATTTTTTTATATGTAGCCGACATTCCCAATAATTTTAATCATTTATTTACAGGAATAATTTCTAATTCAATAACTTTTTAAACATTAAATCCCTGACAGGTTCTAGGTGGCAATCAAACAAGTGGATGAAAGTTGTAATGGGTTGCGACATCCAATGTCAATGCTGGTCAAATGCAATGTTGTTCATATAGAGATATGAAAATTTAAATATAGTTTAAGTGACATTTTTTTTGCATAACTCATACACACAATAAAATTTGATTAGGTCTTTCATTAGAAACATGTGTAGAGAACTATATAATAACTTAGACTAGCATATGCTCTTTCTTAGTAGTGTATCACTACATCATTACACATTGTAATAACATGTGAAATAATGTATTTAAGTCCTAGGAGGTAACGTAGTGCTCTACCCATTATTGTTGACATTTCCATTTACCTCATTCCATCAAATAAGCTTTATACTAACATACCATAAGTAGAGATAAAGTAACACTCTAATACCACTTGAAGTAGTATATTCAAACTCAATATTTTCCAAGTTGTATTCAAAACTGGATCAAAATTTCATATTTTTGGAATTATATTTGATGACAATTCAATCAACAAGATCACCTGGGAATAGGCATTACAAAAGTCATAAGTAATTTAGTAACTTCATAACTGTAAAAATAGATTGTGGTAGTTTACTAATGTAAATTAAACTTAATATTGTACAATATAATAAGTAAAAGAATGTATACATTCTACGTTTGGCTCAGCAGGAATGAATGGCTTAAACATCACACACTAAGCTTCATTCCTAGGTTAAAAGTGCTAAATAGTCAAAGTTGACTTATATTTTTCAATCTTAATTTCTTCCATAGTGTGTCATGTTTAAGGGTGGTCATCAAGGGGGGGAGGGGCTGCATAGTCTCTCTTTTACTTTTTCTCTTCTATTTTAGGATTCTTCATTTACATGGATGATGTATGTCACAATAGGTAGTCTACTCCATCCATCCATGTCTCTTGTCTATATGTTATCTCTCTTTTTTCGAGCACATTTGTCCAACGAGACTCTCTCTCTCTCTCTCTCTCTCTCTCTCTCTCTCTCTCTCTCTCTCTCTCTCTCTCTCTCTCTCTCTCCCTCTCCCCATTATGTGATATTGTATTTACTTTGTACCTTTTTTTTACTTGATTTTCTACTAGACTTGTAGCCAGGATCCATTATATATTACCATAAAGCTTTTTGTTCTTAAGTGTGTTTCCCTAAGTTGCATTTAAAGGCAGGTGTTGGTTTAAATAAATATTACTAATTACACTTACTTAAGCTTATTTAGGTTAACTCATTTTAATATTAGATCTTATTTAGACACATACATGTTTACACTTCATTTTAGCACATGGTGTTAGAGAAATCCACTTGAGGTGAAGTTGGTTGTCATCTCATACCACTTTTTGTTTCATGTCCACGTATTTCTCCTATCACATTATCATCCTTCCATTGTTGCACATGCACACATACCTTTTTGTATAATGGAGGATGTTCTACCTTTCATAGACATGTGATTGCACCTTATATAGTTAATAGGTTATCTCTTGCATCATTTTCAGTTCTCATGTATTGCATACATATTCAAAAAATTCTACTTTGTAGTCAACTAATTTTGTAGCCATTACTATTGATCATTATTGAATCTAGTCAATTGAGGATATTATCATTTTGTCTCTCATATTTTTACTATCAATTGAACTTCTACATATTGAGATTTCATTCTTTAACATAGGAAATTCTTTCAAGAATCAGCAATCAATAATCCTTTAATTAAATTCACTCAATTTATTAAAACTGAATATCTTTCTAAAGAACTATGAAACCCTAGATTTTTTAAACTTTCCACTCAATCTATGATTTTCTTTGACAACTGAAAGTAATATTTATTAACATCAAAATGGTAAGAAGAAAGTATGACATGTACTTGATTTAAACAAAATTCTACAAAGTATTTTTATGTTTCCTTGAGAAATAATAAGTCATTTCTATCCCTAATTCCCTCCCCCGCACCCCCTCATATAGTACTTCTACTCTACAACTTTAAAATACATTTTGTATTCCATTCCCTAACTTCATATACATCTAGGTTTCATCCTCATATATGTTCATACTATTTTAGCTTATATCATTATTATATTTTTATCTCAAAACAATATAAACCTATATTATAAGTTCATGTATTCAACCAACATGATGTCAAGGAAATGTTGACTGAAAATTCTCGATAATCAAACTACATATCACATATGTTAGAGGTTTCATGAGTTTATTTAAAGTCTTTTTCTATAATTCCTTTAAAACATCATATGTTATGTTTGGTGATATAGTTTTAGAAAATTTATTGATTTTTTTCCATGGGTTCATTGAAATTAATAATAAAATAAGTATTTAATTGGTGGACAAAAACTATAATCTTATCACTAAAAGATTTTATTTGTGAATCAGTATTTTTAAGTAAATTAAAAAAACTAAAATAAATAAACATTACTATTATCACTTAGACACATATCTCTATTGATATTTGATGCATAACTTTAAAATATTAATAATTAACCCACAATAAATGTTAAAAATCAAAAAACACCAAAACTGAGTCGTATTACTTTTGGAAAGTTAAGCCATTCAAAATGAATAAATATTAAAGTTACTACAAAGATACCAGCTATGAAGAACACGAGAAACATTCTCTGTGAGAAATCATTATGCTAGCGTGTAATATAAGAGTTAAGTAGGTCTTTTGTACAAGAAATGACTACATGTCATTCGATTCATTACAAAATGTCTATGTTCAAAAATAACCATTCTCTAACTAGGTTATCATATGAATGATGTTAATTGATGAGCGGGATGATATGTTTGAGAGACGACTAAAAGCAAGTGATTCCAAGTTTTTTAATGTATTGTTCAGGTTGATTAAAATATCCCTTAAACCAGTGAAGCTTCGAGAACTAGTTCGACAGCCAAATTACAAAAGAAGATATTAAAGGCCACAATTGACCCAAAAAGCACAAGCTCATTATTTACAAGATGAAATTTGTAGTCATACATTGTTAATTATTGTTAGTTGGACAACTGTTATTTCTGACCCAGAAATAGCAGCACTATTTATGGGTAGCTTGGACAGTTGTTCGTCCTTATCTATGAATAGCGGTTGTATTTATGGGTGGTTTGGACAGCTGTTTGTCCACTTGCCAAAAATTAGTAAATGGTTATTATTTACTAATTTTAGAGATTCCCTTTTGGACACCTTGCAACCAATTCTATTATTGGCGGTTGAGTTGTCTTAATCTCAGCCGTTGGTTTGTTTTAATCTTGGTCGTTGGTTTACCAACGAGAGTAGTATAAAAAGGGGTCTAGGGGGCATTTGGAGAGCAAAGGTGGTGATGTTTTGGTGAAGCTGTTTGCAGTGTTAGCAAACAGTCTTGCAGTGTTAGCAAGGGCACAAAAGGCAGGAAGCTTTTGGAGAAGCAGTTTGCAGTGTTAGCAAACAGTCTTGCAGTATTAGCAAGGAAGCTTTTGGAGAAGCAGTTTGCAGTGTTAGCAAACAGTCTTGCAGTGTTAGCAAGGAAGCTTTTGGAGAAGCAGTTTGCAGTGTTAGCAAACAGTCTTGCAGTGTTAGCAAGGGCACAGTGTTAGCGCAGGGATAGCAGTGAGAAATATCAGCGGAAGAAATTAGGAGGTTGTCGAAGTTCTGCCAATGTGAAGCAAGAAATTTTGTATCTCTTGATTTGCTGAAGTTTAATATAATTTCTCATCTGTAGAACTGGTTTTCCCTTAGGGGTTTTTCCAGGGACAATTTGTCCGAAAATATTGTGTTCATTGTGTTGCGCATTTATTTCCATATTTTAAGTGAAGTTTCAGTTGTGTTGTTTTTTGATATTAGCTGGGAATTTATTTTCAGCAGTTTAATAATCATTTGTGATAGGAGATTAATAATCAGTGACTGCAATAGTTTGATTTTTCACATGGTATCAGAGCATTGTTAAGGGTAGAAGAGTTTTGCCCTAGGAAAGAAATTTTGATCTCTTTAGATTTATTATTGCTTTAAACCCTTGAGATGGCTTCGGCTGGTTTGAGAGATCAGGATAGATTGGATGGTGCCTCAAATTTTGGTGTCTGGAAGGCCAGAATTTTCTTATTGTTGGAAGAGAATGGTATCAAGGATTATGCTACCAGTGGTGTACCTGTACCAACGGATGCAACACAGCTTGCAACATATAGGAAGGACGATGCCAAAGCGAGGAGGATTATCCTTGATGGTGTCAAGGATCATATTGTTCCACATATCTCGGAGCTAGATACAGCAAAGAAGATGTGGGACGCCATTCTAAATCTGTACCAGAATGCTACCACTAACAAGAAGTTGATTCTCAGAGAGAAGCTAAAGAATACCTGGATAAATCAGGGAGAAGATGTCACAAGTTACCTCACCAGGCTTAGACTTGTCAAGGATGAGTTAGCAGCTGTTGGAGATAGCCCTAGTGATGATGAGCTAGTGAGAATAGCCCTAAATGGGTTTACTAAACAATGGAGTGTCTTTGTTCAAGTTGTCAGTGGACGAGATACTTTACCGAGTTGGGATCGACTATGGACTGATTTCACTCAGGAGGAGTTTAGACTAAGTCTTGTCAATGGGGCCAACAAGAGTCAGAAAAATGAGGTGGAACAAGAGAACGTTGCCCTAGCGGGTAAAGGGAAAGCAAAGAAGGGATCTAGCAAAGGATCAAATTCACAAAGTGAAAAGAAGAAGAAGGACCTTTCTAAGGTCAAGTGCTTTGGATGTCATGAGTTTGGCCACTATGTCAGTGATTGCCCAGAGAGGAAAAAGGGTAAGAAGCAGGTGGCAGCTTCAGCAAGTGCAGAAGAACTCTCCAGCAGAATGGAAGATGAGTTTGTACTCATAGCTTGTATGGTTAGCTCAACCTCACAGTGTGTTTGGTATATAGATAGTGGGGCGTCATTTCATATGACAGGAGTTAGAGAGTACTTCTCTAGTTACAAGGAGGAGGACACCAACATCTAGATTTCTATGGGAAACTTGTCCAAACTCAACCCTGTTGGGAAAGGGACTGTTCAGTTTCAGAGGGAGAATGGAAAGATAATTCCTCTTCATGATGTGTTATATGTGCCGGGCTTAGGTATGAATTTGATTTCTGTATCTGTTCTTCAGGATAGGGGGTATAATGTACTCTTTAGAGGGACACATGTGTTGATTAAGCACAAGGATTGGAAATCACCCATAACTATTGGAGTTAGGAGTGGTCGCCTTTATAGATTGCAGTTTGATACTCCTAAGGCACTTATGAGCAACAATAATCCTAGAGATCTTGGAGAGCTATGGCATAGGAGGATGGGCCATATTCATCATGGAGCACTTAGATTGCTTCGTGAGACCGTGACAGGTGTTCCGGAGGTGAGCACAGAGCATGACGATACATCTAAGGAGAAAGATGTAGATCCCACTTTATATAGACAGTTGATTGGTACGCTTATGTATTTGGTCAACACTAGACCAGATATAGCATTTGCAGTAAACTCTCTTAGTCAGTTCATGGTTGAACCAAAGAGAATGCATTGGATAGCGGCTAAGCATGTGCTACGTTACTTGGGTGGTACAGTCGAGTATGGGATCAGATATGTTCGAGGTGAAGGTATTAGGTTGATAGGCTATACTGACGCAGATTGGGCAGGAAGTACAACAGACAAAAGGAGCACTTCAGGGTGTTGTTTCAGCTTGGGATCAGGAGTTGTATCTTGGTTCAGCAGGAAGCAGAAGTCTGTGGCTCTAAGTTCAGCAGAAGCAGAATATATAGCAGCTAGCATGGCGACATGTGAAGCTATATGGCTTCGGAAGTTGTTAGTAGCCTTGTTTTGTCAGAAGGTTGAGACTACTATGATACATTGTGACAATCAGAGTTGCATCAAGTTGTCTGAAAATCCAGTGTTTCATGATAGGTCTAAACATATAGATATCAGATATCACTTCATCAGAGATTGTGTACAAAGGGGAGTTGTTCGACTACAATACATACCTACAGATGAGCAAGTAGCAGACATTCTGACGAAGGCTTTGGGAAAGGCCAAATTTATCTTCTTCAGAGATAAGATGGGTGTCATGCAGAATAGCTTCCTCGCTAAGAGGGAGTGTTAATTATTGTTAGTTGGACAGCTGTTATTTCTGACCCGAAAATAGCAGCACTATTTATGGGTAGCTTGGACAGCTGTTCATCCTTATCTATGAATAGCGGTTGTATTTATGGGTGGTTTGGACAGCTGTTTGTCCACTTGCCAAAAATTAGTAAATGGTTATTATTTACTAATTTTAGAGATTCCCTTTTGGACACCTTGCAACCAATTCTATTATTGGCTGTTGAGTTGTCTTAATCTCAGCCGTTGGTTTGTTTTAATCTCGGTCGTTGGTTTACCAACGAGAGTAGTATAAAAAGGGGTCTAGGGGGCATTTGGAGAGCAAAGGCGGTGATGCTTTGGTGAAGCTGTTTGCAGTGTTAGCAAACAGTCTTGCAGTGTTAGCAAGGGCACAAAAGGCAGGAAGCTTTTGGAGAAGCAGTTTGCAGTGTTAGCAAACAGTCTTGCAGTATTAGCAAGGAAGCTTTTGGAGAAGCAGTTTGCAGTGTTAGCAAACAGTCTTGCAGTGTTAGCAAGGAAGCTTTTGGAGAAGCAGTTTGCAGTGTTAGCAAACAGTCTTGCAGTGTTAGCAAGGGCGCAGTGTTAGCGCAGGGATAGCAGTGAGAAATATCAGCGGAAGAAATTAGGAGGTTGTCGAAGTTCTGCCAGTGTGAGGCAAGGAATTTTGTATCTCTTGATTTGCTGAAGTTTAATATAATTTCTCATCTGTAGAACTGGTTTTCCCTTAGGGGTTTTTCCAGGGACAATTTGTCCGAAAATATTGTGTTCATTGTGTTGCGCATTTCTTTCCATATTTTAAGTGAAGTTGCAGTTGTGTTATTTTTTGATATTAGCTGGGAATTTATTTTCAGCAGTTTAATAATCATTTGTGATAGGAGATTAATAATCAGTGACTGCAATAGTTTGATTTTTCACATACATTGCCACATAAGCTTTTGAGTCTTTCAATAAAGAAGAAACCCGTTATAGTAGCAAAATAATATTGTACAACCATGATGTAATTACACAACCCGAGTCAAATCCTAAGTAGCTCACAAGCCATCTTAATTCGAATAATTAAGGCGATAATGAGTCGGCAACAACAACGACAAGCACTAGATACAGACATATATATCTTTATAGGCAACAACAACGACAACAGAATACAAAGATATATCTTTAGGTCACAACTTCCAAATAAGAATGAAGGAAGGCCGTAGATTGAAACCCTAAAACAGGCCATGTTTACCATCACCATCCGTGATGGGAAGAACAGCCCCACGTGTTATAGTGTCCAAAATAAGGTCTCCGACTGTTTCGCCGATTCCTTCAATGAGCCCATCAACAAAGATCTGAACAACCTGAGAAGCAAAACGAGCAGCCCTTCCAAGCTTGCTCAGCTTAGGCGGTGGACTGATTCCTTGCTTCTGGAGGCCGCTTATCAGACCTTTTGCACAGAAGGAATGGAGATAGAAGTTACAAGAAGCGCAGTAATATACCCACGTGGTGCCCTCCTTGTTGCATGCATTGCATGTGTAAGGAGTGCTGCCGGAGACTACAGATAAGAGCTTCAGTGGGTGCTGAGGATGCTCTTTGAATGTGAGCTCCGAAGGGAGTTGAGAACAACATGGGTGAATGCAGAAAGTGCATGTTGGGCAGCGGAAGGCGAAGCCATTTGTAGCCCTTCCACAAACCTCGCATTTCGACTTTGTCAAACCGCCTGCCTTGTTTTGGAAGACCAGCTGGTGCTGCGGGTGGTATGGGTGAGAGGTCGTGGGTGGAGCCTTTGCACAGAATTCGTGCATGTGGAAGCCGCACTTGCCACACCTGTGTTAAAAGCACACTAGTGTTAATTTAGATGCATCATATTATCTAAAATTTGTCATCATAAAATATTATGAACAAGTGCTTACTTGGTATCAAGAATATCGGATGGGGAATGAGGGTATGTGATAATGTATGGAGTTCATATAAGCATCAAGATGAATACAAACGAGCTATTGATTAATTCTACTTTCCTATACGAACTCTCTTTTGAAACAATTTGTATGCTACAAATGTCCTAGCATTAGTATGAACTATATACAAGCTATAGTAGATACAATGATGAGACTAATACTAGTTGCTTTCTAGCAACCTTATTCATTATATCTATTAGAAAGCAGTAATACAACAGTAACTAATATTAGCTTGTTCTAAGGAACTTACCATATACAATTTATTTCGAAACTATCTTATTGTAGAAACCAACTAGCAGCAATGAACTTGAGGGCTACCCTTAAACATCCCACACTAAGGAAGAAATTAAGCTTAGAAAGAAAGTCAACTCTGACTATTTAATACTTTCATGTAGGAATCAAGCCTTAGTGTGTGATGTTTAAGCCATCAAGAACTGGAGAATGAGACTAATACCCAGTACAAGTTGTTGCAAACACAACAATGAGATTAATACTAGTTCATGATGAACAACCAAAATAAGAACAACTTATTTAGAAACCACCGCTACATTAGAAATTAACTAGTATGGAGATGGGCAAATAAACGTTGTTGTAAACAAAACATGTTAAGCCTATAGTGACATAAAGAATTTTCTAAATAAATCAAAGATGGGTTTAACATTGTGAAACTTTGCAAGCAAAGAAATTTCGTGAAGCTCATACCTATACCTCAGACCGGTACCATATTCCTTACACCCGCTGCAGGTGTACAAATATGGTGCAAAGATTAGCTTCAGTGGATGTTGCGGATGACTGGAATGCCGAATCTCATCTCCCACTTTAGGCACCATTTGCAGAGTTGCCATCAATTCTCAAAAGATCTAATCAAGACCTTCAAAAAGACAATAAAGCCTATGTTTAAAGCTTATTTTAGGCTCGATAATTTGTCATGGACTTGAACTCTTATTTATATGCAACCATTTAACTTGAAAAGCAAGATTTTTAGAACTATCTTTTCAAGCGTGTCGTGGCAAACCATAAGAGAAATGGATGGGTGAATGCAATGCGTTCGTCGTGTTCTACACACCAGAGATTCTTATAAGTTTTCCTTGTCATGTCATAGAAAAAGTGACACGTGGCTTGCTCAACAATCTTTTAGTTCTTAATTATCGCACAAGATACATTTTATGTGGAGAGGAATTGTTTGGTTTCCTTCTGGTTCAAGAATATTGACTGACAGCCCAGTCTTTCTAACATTCCCAAGGCGGGAACATGAACAAGGAATTTGCCAGCTTTTGACATGACGAATCAAATGATGGATCTCTTGTGATGATCGCTACATATTTTATTCGATGCAGTCTTTCACTAGGCAATATTAATCTCTAATGCAGTTTGATCTATTAGATATCTACAAGCCCATCATGTCTCTTGATACTACAAATTCAATAATATACTCAGTCGTATAACTTTATGTTTATTTAGCTCTCTTGGTTTCTGATGCTGGCCCCCTTTGGATTCTCTAAATAAATTGGATTGAATTATATGGCACATGGGTAACTGTCGGAATTTTTAATTTAAAGTAATAAAGAGCATCACCTTAAATTTCAAACAAGAAAAGTAAAGCATATCTTGTGTGGTCCTCCATTGAACTATTTGTGGATGGGATAAGCTGGACTTTTCTCAGTGCAAATAATTACTTGGCTTGAATGTGAAGATTCAATCATTCACATTGCTTGCGGGTCTCATTTGCCACATACGCCATATTCATGGTTGTAAATGAAAAGAAAAAAGTATGCTTGCATGGACTGCACCATCAAAATCAATTTGTGACACGGCATAGATTGAATGTCTCCATTAAAAGTAATAAAAATATAAAAAATGATTCTGGGATCACGTTAAAGCTTTAAGCTAAAGGTGATAATGTCTAAAGTTCGTCAAAATGTCAAGCAAAGAAAACTTTTATAACCTTTAAAACAATTAAGGTCCCTTCATACTAAATATTATTTATGGGTGCTATATTCGGGGTCCTTTTATGGAGGCGTTATTAAAATAAAGTACAATTAAAAAAGCTTTGTAAAGCTATAGTCCCGTCTTGTGTAATAAAGGAGAATTATGGACCATTTAGATAGTTGTTTGAATAGGAGAAAATTGATAAAATATTTGTCTAACAAAAAAAACTAAAGTGATAAATAAAATTTCAATATTAAACATTGTGTTGAATAAAAGGAAATATTGTAGAAGACAAAGTTTTATAGTCAATATGTAGAGAAATTTGGGAGGAAAAATTACAAATGTTAAAGCATATCTTGTATATAACATTATATTTTGGCATAATATTCTCAAAAATTGTGAGTACTTATAATGTCTAAAGTGATACATTCTAACTATTTTTAACATAAGATTCTTTCATAGATAATAGTTTTTTATTTAAGTTATATGGACATTATTTAAACATAAAATTAAATAGTAATAGTAATAAAAAAAAAAGTTAAAATAATGTATTGTAAAAAATCTATTACACCTATTATGTTATAATAATTTGACGTTTCAATAACAATTTCTTTTTTTTTTTTCAAGGATTCTCTATCTAACGTTCATTCTGAGATTCACTACTCCCATGTTCTTAAGTTTTAAAATTTAAAATATTTTTAAAGTTGTAAGCTTAAATTTTTGTTTAATATAAAAAATAATAAAAAATCAACTTTTAAAATTTTGTAATTTCAACAAATCATGAGCTAAAAGTTAATTTATTTCATTTTGAAGTTGTCTAATTCTTGTTCTCTTAGTTATTTACATGATAAGTACACATGCCTTGGGTTGAAGAGAGGAAGCTAGGTTGTAGATTGAATGTTTGACATTCTTTATAATAATCCACATCCCTTGTTAATATATCTTCATTTTGTATTCAAATCATGAAGTGAAAGGCTAGTTGTGCTAGGATAGTGAATGTTTTATTAATGTTAACATGTGCATTTTTATGGGTAATAGGAGGAATTCTAGATTTATTATTATTATTATTATTTGTTTAGGGTAATTATTTTTATATGATAAGCTCACACTCAAAATGAGAGGCTAACAAATTATTAGTGTGTTTGAGGCTCTTGTCTTTATATACAATTAATTTTATACTTAATATATTTTCAAAAATTAATCTACATAACAAAAATTAATTATACTCTAATTTAAAATGCATTTAAAATATTTTTAGTAGAAATATTGTATAATTTAAATTATATATTTGGTAATTAAAAATTTGACATTTTAAACATATATATTTTACTTAATGCATTTAACCAATCATTCTTGAGATAAAAACTTTAACTCATGACAATAATTAAGACAAGTATTTAATGTAAAAATCAATCTAAGTTTTTTTTTTTTTTTTTCAAATGCGCCTGGTAAACTTTTTAACGTGACCAGTAGCGCTGGCGTGACATGCCCACCGGTACCACCAACGCTTTGACCTGGAGCTATGAACCAGTGAGGCCACAAACGGGGGACCTCATCCCCATGAGATTTGAACCTGGATGGCAAGGATAACAACGCAACAACTTAACCATCACAACATGCCACTATTGGCAAATCAATCTAAGTTATAATTAAATCAAATTTTTAATTATATGAATAAATTAAAATATTAATAAATTTTCATCATTTGAAATAAAATTATATAGAATTTTTATCAGTTTTATTTCTTTAAAAATATTTTAATATTACTTCATTTAAATGGAATTATTCAAATTTATAGAAAGAAAGTTATTAAAATATAGTATAAATTATTAAGTTTTTGTACTTGAATTGAAGTTACAAAGTACTTTTTAAAAGCATAAATATCTACATTCTATAGTAACATAATACTCGTCTAGATTAGAATACTATTTTATTTTCCATGAATGCTAGTGTGGGCCCAAGTGCATTTTTAAACTCTAAAATAATATTTTGTACTATATTAATTATTTTCATTTCGAAATAATAACTAATTCAGTCTATACTATATAAACTTGTAGAACAAGGTGTCTATGGAGCTACATACAATGTAAACCAATATTCCTCCACATGCTTCTACATGCTCAGTATTTGATCTACCAAATACAATTATTTTAGCAAACGTGTAGCACTTCCATGAAATTTACTTACAGGGAGCTTACCATTCAATTTTATTTTGTTTCATGTATCCTAGACCTCCCACTCAGTCTCTTCTATGTAGCGCCTTGCACTCGTCTGCTTTTGTTACTACTCAGAGTGCCCTTTATGTTGATAATGATCCTAAATCCATCTATGTTATTCACATGGCTTGAAGAAAGCCATTGAAAACCTACACACTTAGCTTCTAGTTGATGTTATTTACATAGTTTGCAGAAGTTGTCTACTCAATTGTGCATAGCTCTCTGATAGTAACTTCCCATGCAATTTGTTTGTGATATTATAGTAGGTAGATTTTTTTCCAAATAGGCTAATTATTTTCAGAGTGGTGACTTTAGGTATGACTGGTTTGAGGTTATCTTGTCATCTTCACATTTACATTTTATAGAATGAATAATATTGTTGTCTACCATAGTTTGAAGATTGCCTCCTATAACATGAACCTATTTTTGGCACTTTGAAATGTGACTGTAATTTTTTCGTAGGGATTCTGTGACCTATTCTAATTCAATTTTTTATCTTTATGGTCTTTTTTAGGTTTTACTTCCAACTGTATCTCTACTTCCAAGGCATCACTTATTAGATCTCATGCAATTACAATTAAGGTAGTTATATTGTAGAGCCTTTCTCTAAAAATTAAGATCTTAGAAGCATTTTTGTGGTAGACACGGCCCTAGAAAACCACATAAATGCAAGATTGTGCTACTTGCAGAGTTTGGATGAAAAAACCCATTATTCATACCTAATCCACATCCATAAGAAGAGAAAAATTAAGGGTTCAAATTTTGGTTTTTATAGGCATAAAGCCAAAATGGGAGCTCATTGTTTGTGCTAAGAACATGATAAGGATGAGATTAATTCCATGTTGCATGATTTTGAATCATTATTTTCTTCAATTAATATTGGTTTCAATCTATTGACTCTGTATGCAATAGAAAGCAATTATTATTTTTAATGTCAATCTGAATCTGGAAATAGCTCAGCTATCTATGCCGCTAACTTTTCTTTTTCTAGTGCCTTTTCAACTATTATTGCTTTTAGTCTAGCCACTAGATCTCTTCAACTCAATTTTTTGTTGGAAACAGGTAAATTGTTTCTCTGCACTTGCCCCTCCTATGCCTCTGGCATAAGGTTTCAATTTCAATTTCTTTCCAAATTCTAGTTCTAGTTCTACTTAGCCTTTTTCCTCTAAGTGAAGACTAAATTGATGGGTGGGAAAAATTGATTCAAATGAATTGATATACTGAAAACCTCAAATTTTAGATAAAATATGTAGTGTGTTGGCCTTTCATAGGACATCAAAATGTGAGAGGGTTTTTTGAAATCCCTTACAAAAGTTGGGCAAAACATCTCGAGAGTAGGGATCTAGCTAGTGCTCCCAAAAGGCCGTCAATAACTACAATTGAAAGATTTAGTGGATTCTACATATGAATTGTGATATGGATTTAGAGTTGTTGCATTCTGATAATTTCATAATTTTTTTTCTAGAAACTTCTTCATTGATTATCAGTTCTTTTAAATTTTGGAGTGCAAAATATAATAAAAACCCTAGCATAATTGTCTAGAGTCAATAAGAAAAAAGAAATATTATAAAAATAATTCAAAATAAAAATAAAAGCTTTATCAAACATTAGAAAGCATTGGTAAAATATTTCATAATGCACACTTTCCCATGCAAACTAATACAAAAAGTGATCCAAAACATTAGTCTCCACCTAGATAGGTGGGACTAATAATAATAATGAGACACAAAGGTTCATCATTATATAGAAATTAGGCTATTTAAAGATATATTAGTGAAAATTACATTGGAGCAAAGATTGATGTGGCATAAAGAAATGAGTATCTTATAATGAATGTAATTAATCAATAGCTAATTTGTGTACAATTAATGTTTATTTTTTCTAAAACATTATTGTCTGTAAATTTGGACTATAAAATATGTTATGATAACATTTTTAATGTGAATGGTGATGATAATGTAACATGTTATGTAGTACATTATTGGTTGGGAGAAGACTAGACCATGAAATATACCACATGAAGCTTTTGCCAATTGATCTAGGCTTCCAACCCTAATTATGAGATATATAACTTTAATTATATTAGTGAAATTTAATAAATTTAGTTATTAAGAAAATAAAAATTAGGTTTTTTTATAACATATAAACATCAATGTAAACTTGGTGCTTGAAGATTTCTACAATTAATGATCCATTATCAACAAGATAGTGGAAAGATAATTAAAAAAAGTGTCACTGAGTGGCTTAGTACTTGTCTAGTTTAAAAGTTAATCAAATTTAAAATTAGGATTACATCTTAATTTGAAACTACTATAGATATCTTAAATAAATTTATCTAAAGAAATGCTAATAGATATCCACTATAAAATAATTATAATTTAATTTACTACATCTAAAATTATTTATATTTCCTTTATCTCCATTTATTTAGCTTTTTACTAACTTGAACTTTTTGATTTAATTTCTTAAATAATGGATGATTTATATCTCCAAATATTATAATTTAAATAGATATTTAATGTGGTATTTAAAAAATTGTTTTTAAAAGTATATTCTATTTATAATAAGATTTAAATTTTTGACGTGTTCCAAACATTGTAATTTAAATAAATATTTTATGTGGTATTTATTAAATTGTTTTTAAAATTATATTCTATTTATAATAAGATTTAAATTTTTCACATGTAGATGATTGTCAAATTTAACCTAGAAGAATAAAAGCTAACATTAACATGCTCACACCATCCCACTCCCCCATTCTACAATTGAAGAATGCCTATCGGCATTAATTATTTAGCATACAAATTCACCATGTTCAATTTTGGTGTTCTAACACCACCAAGAACTTAATAGCTTAGGAAAAATATATTAAAGACCAAACTAACAAGAAACGTTAGTCAATTACACACATTTTGAATTACAAATGTATGAATATACATAAAAGTTACAAAGTTATAGTAAAAGGTAAATAGACAAGACAAAGAAAAATATGGTAGAAAAAACTTGAAAACTATTTAGTATTTAGTTTAAATTTTTATTTTTATAAATGTTTAATATTTAAATTTAAATTTTTTAATAATACAAAATAATAATCATGATATTAATAACTAAAAAATATATATTAATATTTGAGTAATCTATTTTTATTCAATTACATTCTTTTTATCAATTTTTATTATATTTTTAATGTTTTATTTTTAATATTACAAAAAAGAATGCTTCATACAACTTTTTAAAATATATTGAATCATAATATCTATAGTACTAGTCAAAAAAATGTGCATAAAATTAGGCATTAAAAATAAATTATATAAAATAACCATACAATAAAAATAATTATCTCAACATTCATAAATCACATAGAAGAGATTAATTCAAAGAATCAATGAAAAAATAGAAAACTAATATAGAAACAATTAAAAAGTTTAAAAATTGTTATTTAGTTTTGAAAAACTTAATATTTATATAAAAGAAACAAACCAAGTGAATTGTAATTAATGAATTAGAGTTCATCTAATAACCTATTAATAGAAAAGTCAAAAACTAAAGAAACTCAAAATAAAAAGAAGGAAGGAAAAAATCAATAAGAAACTAGAAGAAAAAAACAAACCTTAAAAAACTCAAATAAATTTTGAACTAAAATTAAAATATATAAAATGATAAAATAATCTAGTTAAATGAATAGAAAGGAAAAAGAGAAGAGGTTGAAGAGAATGAAACAAACATGAAAGTTATAATATATTAATAAAAAAAGGAAAAAAATGAGAAATTTTTAAAAATAGCCTATGTAGATAAATAGGAGAGAACCAATCTATACATAAAAATAAATCAAAATAGAAATAGAATTGTTAAAAAGAAATAGGGACAAAAAAATATTTAATAATAAATAATCCAATATAAAACAAAAAATTAAGAAAATAAACATAAAATAAATTAATTTACAAATAAAAAAAAAGAAAATTAAAAATGTGAAGATATATAGTAGATATATAAATTAAATTAAATATTTAATAAAAATATATATAAACTAGTAAAAAATAAAGCAAACATAACCTAAGAAAGAGGAAAAAGGAAACATCAATAGAATAATAAGAAAATTAGAAATGTAAACAATAAAAATAAGTTAATAAAAATGAAAATAAATAAAACCTGACTAAAAACAAAAGGAAATAGAGGTCGTCTCTAGGAAAAATAAAGATAAGGCAGGGAAACAACAAGGAAGATAATGGGAGAACGAAAGAGGAGAATGAGGAAACACAAGGGAAGGGGGTGGTAAAATAAAAGATAAAACATAAGATAGAGACTGGCAATGGTTATTGAAGAAATATAAAAGTCGATTCCATAAAGGGTTTAAGGATCATCCCCCATCATAGTTAAGGTTAGAGATATGGTTATTGATCTCAATTTCTTCCTTGAGTATCTGCTTGAAGATACTATCCTCCTTGAACATGATTTGGGTTCTCTCAAGACAAATTTAATTCTTTTTAGAGGAGTTTTGTGCTAGAGACCTGTACACAAATTCATGCTTGATGCTGACACCATATTCACTTATCCTAGTGATGAAAGAGTGAGCATTCTCACCAATGCATGGCTAAAATCACTTGAAAAAATAACTTTATAGATTATATGTTTGGATAGGATGTCCATAGTCTTAAAGATGAAGCAAAAAATTAGGCACATTAGAAAATAGTTTGCAAGCACATTGAAGGACTCTTTTATGAAGAACTTTGGTAATTTTATGAGGGATGCCTTGAAAAAAGTGGAGGAAAATAAAAAGGAAATCAAAGGATAAGAAGAAATAAGATTTTGGATGTTAATGAAATAGGAATGGGAAAGATGAAAGGCTTAAGTGATGTATTTTCTAGAATACCCATTAAGCAAAAATCCTTATCGATGATGAATAAGATTACGATATAGGTTGTCCTCATCACAAACAAACAAAGAACATAAGGGAAGGGTCTTTAATAGGTCACCTTTTGGCTAGGGTGGTAAAAAAAAGAATAATAGTGTAAATGCATGAATGTAGTCACACTTTGGGAGAGTCATCATGCAATAATCGACCAAGTAATAGTAGACCAAGTACATCTTGATTGAGCCCATGTGGGTACCAATTGGAGGTTACATGTCATGGGGTACTCAACCAAGTGCCCATTGATCGAGCACCCCTCAGGATATAAAGATAAAAAGGGACCTTATAGCCCCTCACTTTGTACAAATGGGGCTAAAAAAGGACCAATGACGGGTTGTGGGGTTCACTTGGTCGAGCATGGGTAAGATGTATTTTTTTTTACAACTATTTTCATTTAATTTTATTAATATAATTTTACAAATTTTATTTTTCTATTTATTTTTAATTAATTGTCTTAATATATAGCTATATATGATAGTTAACACAATGATCGTAATAAACTTCATTTCTATGTTTCTAATAATCACCAAGTAATTATGCTAAAAACCCTAATTCTAACTTAATCATAAATACACATTAATCATAAGCTTGTTTAAAATCTAAATAGAGTCCAACCTAAATATTAACCCATCATTAATACTTATTATGAACTCAATAAAACTATAACTCTTAACCTAATTGAAACATAATTTTAGCCATAATGCTAGTTGAATCTTGAAATCCTAAACCTAATCAAAACCTACATTAATTAGAAGCAAACATTTTGAGCTATAATGTTAACCTATTTCCAACCCTAAACCTATTTATAACCCCACACATTAACAATAATTTATAATACAAACACTAACCTTTTTTATGATATTAACTCTTAATTACAACACTAACCCTCACTCTAACCCTAATTATATGCTAATAAAAAATCTAACCCTATTTCAACCTTGAGCATAACCCCAAGATTTATCCTAAAATAATAACTTATGTACATAGCCTAACCTTAAACTTAGATCTAATTGAATGCTAACATTTATTAAGACCCACTACTATCCCTATCCCTATCCCTATTTCCTTTACTCTCTAATGATACATGACTAACCTTAACCTACTTTTACTCACAATTCCCTAGCCTAATCATTACTCGAATAGAACCCTACTACTAATTTAAATCATAAGGTTAATTTTAAATCATAACCATAAGTATGATTGGACTATAAAGTTAATTTAACCTTAACCTTGACTTGAAGATCTCCCTTATTTAAATGCTAACCTAGACTGCCAATGTTGATCTTGAGACTATTTTTAGACCCTAATTATAATTTATTTATAACCCTAACTTGAGTATTTATCATATAACACACATTATACCCATGCCTAACTTAAATTAAACATTAATCCTTATACAATCTTAACCCTAAACTAATGAAACACTTTAACCTAACACTAGAAACATAGTTTTAGCATATTTAATTAATACTTATGGGATGAGTGCACCATGATGGTGTATAGAAAGTGGGGTATAAGTTGAAACCTTTTTTGAAATCATGTAAACCTAAAATTGGATGAGACCTTTGAGGGTCATCCACTCGCTATGACAAGATGTATAAAACATTAAAAAAATTGTTGTTTGAATTTACTTTCTAAACTACTACAATATTTACAAAAGGGATAAGATTATGTGGGTCAAAACTTGTGCACACAAAAAAGAGTTTGTGATTTGTTTTGGAAAACATAATATAGTTGTTTTCATGTGTAACATAAAAGACATAGTTATATTCAGTATTTTACAAATCCCTTTGGTAGAATGATCATTAAGAGTCATATCTAGAAGTTTAATATTCTTTTATGATTTTATAATGAGTATTTTAAATTTTTTTTATTGAACTGGGTACATCTTAAAATTTTGGTTCTTGTTCATGTGCTAGGCATAATTTGCTTGCAAGAAAAAATGGAAACCATTTTTTTGAAGTGTGTAGAATCAAGTTTCTAATAATAATATGTAATTTATTTAAAATTTGGTTAAGTATATCAAAAGTTATAAAAATAATTTTAGACTTATGTTTATGAGGAAAGTCAAGGGATTGGTAAAAGTAATTAAAGTTTACAATTTTAATGATGTCCAAAAAGTAAAAGATAAATTATATGGTTAGAAAGATAAGAAGATGTGTAAGACTATGGTGGTTATTTTAGAGATACCCATTTCACAAATAGAAAACCTAAAGAATGAGAAGACAATAATTCATTTTAGAAGATGCAAAAGCATTTGAAAGAACAAAAGAATAGAGGGAAAATAGTCTCCCAAGCCTTTGGGTTGTTTCCCTAGCCTACCACCAAGCCATAACTTGATCAAATTATTTGAATTAAAATAACCCAATTTAGTTTTTTGGATTCAAAATTCCAATCAGGTTATGAAAAAATAATGCATCCAAAACCTGAACAAGTTTTGAAGTAGTAAAATTTCCTTGTTCAAAACCCAATAAGGTTTAGAAGAACTAAAAGTAGGCTTTACTCTAAAGGCCATAACTTTCACATATAGAGTCTGATTGACTCTGTTCAAAATACATTGGAAATATATTGAAGTGATCTACAACATGGTGTAGATATATATTCCTATGACATAAAAATCTTATTTTCCATTAGTTTCAATTAGGCATAGTCTAAAATAGGTTGTAATTGTTTTCCAAATACACAATCAATAGGTAAACATGAATGTTAACATATTTGTGATTATTTCTCTCTCAACGACAAACACACACAAACTCACTCATTAAATAAATCATAATTCTCTCTCTCTCTCTCTCTCTCTCTCTCTCTCTCTCTCTCTCTCTCTCTCTCTCTCTCTCTCTCTCTCTTTGTGTAGTAGAAGTAGTAGTAGATAAATTGATTAGGTTAAAACTTGATTAGGTTATTAGTTCATATGGATAATTCATTTAGGACATGAAAACTATAAATAAAAAAACATGTCAATGGCTATTATGTTTATTCAGTGTTGTCATGTATTTTTGTACCAGGTATGCAAGTATCAGATTTTTTTGTGCTTGGGAATGATAAATTTAATCCATTTTCATGTGCCAACATCTTATTTTATGTTTAATTTTGTATCTTTTGATTGAGCATAAAATAATCATGCAAATTTATTTAATTTTGTGTTTGATCATGTATTTTGTTAATGTAATTGTTAACAGGGTAATTTTCTTGGAAGTTATGAGTTTTATCTATTAAATTTTGTGTCCACATGGTAGTTTATGTTTGTATCTTGCAATTGGACATAAAATAATGATGCAAATTTCTTTAGTTTTTATTCTCTATTTTTTGTTAGAGTAAAGGGTTCATTTAATTTCATTTATTAAATTACCTTTACTCCCTTCTTAGGATTTAACTTTATGCACTTTCCATTTCCATTTAATAATTAATTAGTAGTTATTAAATGTCATTTATCTCTTATGGTTTTCCTTTTATGTTTTTTGATCTCCTTCTATAAGGAGATATTTTGTAAATATCTCCCATTCTTTTAGTTTGATAATATAATTTGCATATTCCCAGAGAAAAATTCTTGTCTCTTCTTTGTTTTTTTTGCTTTGTGAAAGGTTCTTACATGCCGCTGTTCTTTGGATTTTATGGATTTGTATTGCTCAAATCCTTCATGGTATCAAAGCCTAACTTGCTATAGCTTCTTCTTATTTGGTTACAAATAAGAACAAGGTTTTTACATAGTAGGCCTAGCTTTTTTGGGAATTTTCTATGAAAATAGGGGGCGTCTAATTTTCAAAACATTTTGCAGCCAAATAGACATTATGCTTGGATTTAGAAGGTGTCAAAACCCCCATTTTCATATTAAATTAGTCATTTTTGGACAACATTGACTCGAGAGGCAAAACAATTGCATACCATAGTGGTATGACCTCTGGCACACACTCTGAAGCAAAAAAAATTACAAAATCATGATTTTTTTAATGAAAGCAATTTAAAAGAAACCACCTTAGTTTGTTAACTAGTCATGGTTTTCTATTAACTGCAGGTGGTCATAGCTAAACTGCCAATGACCAATAGTTTCAGTCATCCCTACTCCACCGTCGCATTACTGCCATGCTATCACCATGCCTCCAAACAACCTACATATGGCCAATGCATCACCTGCAAGACACCACCTAGGCTCTGCCATTTTTTGAAAATTTATTTTAAAAAAATAAAAAATTAAGCCTTTTGGAGGCCCTGACAGTCTTTTCTCTCTCTTCTCGGGGGGGGGTGTAAATTGCTCATTATAGCTTCATTTTTTTATCTAAAAGAAGGGCCTAAAAGCTCTTCTTAAGAAATTTCTAGATTATCTATCATTTCACCAGTATTTTATACCAGGTATTTATGATACTCAACTAAAAAAAATCTCTATTCTTGTATATGCATTGCTTCTACAAGTTGGGGTTAATTCTTTTACATTTTGGGTGGTTTTTCCTCATTAATTTTTGTTACAATATCATTATATTAGAGAATGAAAAAATAATTTCTTAAAATAATTGTTGATACCTATTCTTGTCTAGTACTTCTAAAACCACACAACTATCACACATGGAAATCTCATGGCTTCTTTGCTCAAAGGATTTGTAGTCTTGTTTAGATATAGTGTAACCAGTATTTTAGTGTCAATATACAACTTTATAGCACATGAATAAGATGGATGAAGCCATGGGTCTAATTTCTTTGAGTGTTTAGAAAAAAAATAGTTTCATCTTGACAAGTGTTCTACTTCTCAATAAATTTGGGACAGATTCAAGCACTTGTTTGGTACCATCAATGAGTTTAGAGCAATTTAGATTGAGGTAAAGCTTACTTCTCTTGTAGGGATAATTGATTTAATTAAGGTAATTTGAATTTAATTATTAAATTTTATATTTATTTTGAATGAATGTATTTAGATTGGACCCTTATTGTAAAGCTTCACTTGGGAACCCAAGAGAAATAAACCTAACATGTTACAATGTTTAGTGATTTTTTTTTATAATAAGTTTAAAAATCATCAAAGTTACAATAATGTGGAAGCAATTTATACATACACCTCAATTGCACATAAGTAATTAAAAATACAATTTACATTCCTCAAAGGTTCCTTGAGGTTGAGTCGCATTAAAACGTTTGTATTAATTCGTTTAATTCTCAAGTATAGTGTCGTGATTCCAAGGAAATAACAAATACATCATCTCATAAGTAAAATCATAAATACAACTAATACAATGAAATACATCTAATGGATAGCATCCATTGCACATGTCACAAGGTATGCAAGATAGATATAAGAACATTCAAATATAAGATACATGTAAATAAAGATACATCAATGGAATAGAAGCCTCCAAGATATGAATAAGAATGATAAAGCTTGTACGATTGCACCAATGAGAATCCAATAGCTAGCAATGTAAGGGGGGGAAAATGGTAAGAAGACACTACCTCCCAACCACTTGGTCACCTAATCAAGCTCCCACTCTCACTATGCAAGAGAGATACTGTATGATCCACACAGAGATAATCGAATAATAAAACAGTCCTAGGCAAGGAGTCTTGATAGCCAAATCTACCTCAATGGTAACAAAAATTACTTAAGAAGAAGAGTTAATCAAAATTGAAAGGACAATCATTCCAATACCAACATCACATACCAAGTCAACATCTAGACACCAAATATAAATCAATATTAAAACCAAAAAGATACAACCACCTTCAAGTCAATATGATGTTTCACAAGCATAATAACCAACAGATAACAACTATCATCAATAAAAGTAAATCAACAATCAATAACTCTTTAATAATAAAAACACCACAAATGAATAAATGATAATTCATTGATAAAAGTCAACTATCAACAATAAATGACATCTAATCAATGAGTAACAACTCACAATATTTATACACCATCAAAAGTAATATCCAACAAGTACACCACTAGAGACAAATATTAAAAAAAAACCATGAAGGAGACACATGCTACATACTATGGAGTGTAATCACATGATTCAACTCTAAGGTTACCCTAGTAGTTTCTCAGGATCCTAATCCCCTAGTAAATGTATGTGGAACCAAAATACCCTCCCATGATGATGAGGAAAGTAGTCATAGCTCTCACTACATATCATCCCATTCTCATCCTTAGCCTATGCAAACACTCAAGGCATGGGTGAGGCAACCATTTCTAACTTATACTTTTAGTGTATCTCAAGGAAAAGGGATAGGAAAGATATTATAGTTACAATATTATTACTTGTTACACAACTTACAATGAGTTACCCTGACAACCACTTTGGGCGTCAACCCCCATTGCAAGCCACTCCCATAGACATGCACCTAGACCACCTTCCCAAAAATCACAAACCACAATTGTGCCCCATACCACAAGAGTAATATTGATTGAATTGGGTTCCCCAACAAGAAACCCAAAAATAGCATTGGTTCTCAAAACCCATGTTCTCATAAATTCTCAATATCAAAAAGCTAATAAAACATAAATCTTAATTCAAATCATAAAGTTCATCATGGCATCTAGTCTAATATTCATTAAAGGAATCTCAAAAAAGCCTCGAATTCACGTCCTAACTTGGCCAACTAAAAAACCACAAAGAAACACCCTCATGAAAATAAATATCACAAGACTATTAATAGAATATTAGAAAGTACATAGTTTTTAGCCACATGATTTAATTCCATCAATTTCTATTATTTAGTTTGGGTCATAAGGATGTGTTTAGAAGTAAAATAAGAATATACATATAAATTGTTATGCTAATATGCTTATCTAAATCAATAAGTATTTAAATATCAATCTCTTTGCATATAAAATATCATGCAATATTATTATGTTTTTAATTTAAATAATCTTAAATCATAAATGATTTAATTAATAGCATAAACGTATATTATTAGATTTAATATTAATATCAATTTAATTTCTAAAATTTAAATTTGACTTCTATTTGTCCAATATTAATACTTACTTTTCTTTTAATTCATAACGCAACTAGAGATAAATTATAATTATAATTGAATTATTTGTAATTTCTCTCATAAAGTCAAATAGTTATTAACTAGATGATGACAAAGTGAACTTCACCACTACTCTTAAACTATAAAAGAATTATAAATATTTATTTATTAACTTCCCTCTTGTATTAATAAATATGAAATCATTTATATGCAACCAAGAGTTTGACTACACTTAAAGAATTATCAATACTAACATTCACTTTAACTAAATGAATAATATTTATTTGATTTTCAAAATTCATAAATATTTTCTTTGAATATATTTATTTTTAATAATTTTTAATTTTTTTTTTTGAAATTAGTAATTAATCATAAAAAATATATTTTATTTTTAATAAAAAATAAAAAAATTGCATTATATTTTTATAAAATAAAAATAAACATGCAATCACTATTTTCCAATCCATTTATCTCTTAAATCATGCAACCATAATATACTTGGTTTTATATTTTTAGCATTTTTTTTTTCACATGCATGCATATGTTTAGTTACAACATGCTTTCCTCTGAATTAATTGTTTGCTTTTCCAATAAATAATGCAATTAAATTATTTTAGATTTAAGAAGAATATTAATCTATATTTAGAAAATTCATAATAATCACATCGTTCTAAAGAAAAAAATATAGTTGAAATATTATTTGTTCAATTTATTGCTTTATTCCAATTTTCTATAATTGAATTTTTTCTATAACAGAAAGTGTTTCAAAAGAATATAGTCATAATAATTTTTTTAATTTTGTTTTCACAGTCAAGATTAATTAATTAATTGGTTATCCTTTTCAAAATCTACAACACAATTCTTTATTCAAAAATCAATACAATAAATTAATAAGCATCATGCAACCATCCAAGTGTAGACACCTAAAAATCTTTTAGAAAATAAAGTATTTTTATTTTTTGAAAAAGTCCCTGATGACATCACCATTTATTAATTAATTAATTATTTAATTATTAACTTAATTTAAAATATTTAATTAAGGAATCCCTCCCAAAAATGTTTAAATCTTATTTAAACATTATTTCCTTATTTATTAATTATTTAATTAATAAATTGACCAAAAATCTCAAAATAAATTATTTATTTATTTTTTGCCCAAAACTTGGCCAATTTTCTTAAGACCACTGACCTCTTCCAAAATATTCTAATCCTTCTTTAATTTTGATTAAAGGCTAATCCCATCATTTTCTACCCTTAATCCCAACTCAAAATATTTAATTAAAGTTAAATATTAATCCTCATGTTTATTAAAAATATTTTAATGAATATCTCCTCAACCCAAAACCCATGAAATAAATAAAACTTTATTTATTTCCTAAAAAATCTTTTATCCTCATCCTAATAATTTCTCGACTCTTCTAGAAGGTCTTCATCCTCACCCTAAGCCTATCTCTAAACGTCCATTTTAGCCTAATCCACCCCATCAACCCATACTAACCAAGCTTAGCTACTAGTTCACCCACCCTCATTTAATGACATCCACTTGCATATCTCTAACATTCCTAATCTAAATCTTAAATCACCTCTAATCCCCCCCCCCCAACCTTGTCACATTCCTTAAGCAAGCTTAAGACTTTCCTAAACCAAGCAATGTCAACAATCTCAACTCCCTCCAAAATATTCCAACCACCCAACCATGAATGCTCTTACAAAGCCATAAAGACTCTTACAAGCCCATTCATTGCTCTTGCAAGCCATTTATGAGGTTCTTTAAGGCCTTGAGCCTCCTTTGTTGACTCATCTTTGCCCTTTCCTCCATCCCCTCACCCTGTGACATGTGTCACTCCCTGATTGGCTATAAGGAAGCACAATTCATGTGCTCTCCTCTCATGCAATCCTAGCCCTCCTTAAGCATTTCACCATCCTTGCATCTTAGCCCTCAAACCCTCAAACCCTTAGCCTATAAATTGGATCCCCTGGGTATGTGCAGGATCATGGTGTACCAAACTATGGCCTTAAGTGGCAGTGAAAAATTAGCAAATAAAGGTTATGTCAACTTGACACATAATTTTAAAGTGGTTTTGGACTTTATATCAAAAATTTGTAAGAAAATAATTTGTAGAAAATTGAATCTAGTTTCTAAATTACAAGGCCTTATCTAGATAAAAAATTATGTGATTGGTCAAAAGTTTGGATTTTAATGTGATACTAAAAAAATTTCAGGGCGAAAATAAAAAGTAGGTGTATGTCTGACCACTTTAATTATAATCAAATAATAATATTTTTAAATATAATTTTAGATATAAAAAGTAGACTCATGCCTGGATGTGACACATATTTTTTAGAATTTTTATTCCAAATAAATAATTAATTATGAATTTTATACTATACTATTTTCAGAATTAAAAAACTCCTATGTCTGACCACCTTAACTAGTTCAAAAAAAATCAAAATTAAGTTTTTCTTTTTTTTTTCTTATACTAGTCAAAGCATAGAATGTGACGCATCTTTTGGATTTTACAAATCTTATATGGTTTGAAAGTTATAGCTATTTTTCAACCAGTATGTCAATTAGCACTTTGTAGCTAACTCCATTAGAAAAGAAGTAATAATTACTTAGTTAACTCATAATTTGACAAACATTACATTTATGAAAATTTAAGAACATTCTTAAGAAACCCTTTTCATTACATCAAATTTTGGTTTAAAAAAAGTCATCAGCTACATGCTTGAAGTAAAAAACACATAAAAACATGCCAAAAACACATTTTCGAGATGTCTTAAAGATGACCATATAAGGTTGGTATCGAAAGATATAGTAGGAATTATAAAGGTATTAATTGTTTTCATTTAGTATCAGGATGGGTGGAAAAAATGTTGGAATAGATTTTGAAATTCTTTGAGGCATTTCAGAACTACATATTTTTCAAATCGTCACTTTTTGGCACACCATGATCCTGCACATACCCCCCTCCCAAGCCATTACAACACAATCCTTGAGCTAAAGTTATAATGTTAGTTTGAGAAACAAAGCCCTTAACCATACCCTTATAATGCCAAATTGAGAGCTCACAAAGCTACCAAATTGCCATTATCCATCCCTACCATTGAAGAAAACTTGAAGCCCTTTGAGCATACATACAAATCTTTTACTTAGACTCATCTACAAAGCAAAGAGCTAATTCTTATTGAGAGAGTCCATTCATTTGGATCACATTCCTAATTAGGGTTTCCTCTTTAGTCTCTCTTATCTATTATATTAGTCTTGTTAGTTAATGCTTTGTTGCTTTAAATAGATTAGTGTTTTTTGAATGCCATGGATTAAAATAAAAGTTTTTCTTGGAATGCATGCTCAAAACAAACAAACACAATCTTGAATGCAAAAGGGTCAATTAATCATTACAATACATCACACTTCATCTTTTGGGGCATAAAAAGAATCCACATTTTAGAAATTTCTTAAGTTACAAAAACTAATTAAAGATGCTTTGAGTGAGTTTGTAGTTGGACTCATCCTCTTTAATCATCCATCAATTTAACCATTGGTTGCAATCTCAGCACCATCTATGGGGATGGGTCTACCTAAGAGGTTGTTAAGTCCTCCACACAAATCAAACTCCACTCACTTTGGTTTTTAGTGGTTTTTCTAAGTTAGAAAATCTCTTGGATAAGCATTATCTCGCTAAGACTTCATTTGGGCATAAAAAAATTGAACAAATCTTAACATGGAGGGCCTCCAGGTGCACACTTGCCAATCAAGTTTCACAGATCTTTGTTTTGGGCTTAAAAAAAAATCACACTAACTCTTGAATGCCTTAAAGGAAATTAATCGATACTTGACACGGAGGGCCTTCGGGTGCGCAAGTTTACTTTCTTGTTGACCCTAACTCTTCTTCTTGTTCGCATTCTTCGATCGATTTTTCTTTTTTGGTGCATTTCAAAGTTGGAATTGAACATTTGCATCTTAAACATGAGTGCTTGCAAAGTATAGATCAACACACATAAGAGTTAGTTGGTAAAAGAACAAACGTGTCTTTTAGCCCAAGATCATCCAAGTCTTCTCTCCCCTTGTTGTCTTTCAAGGCTATCTTGGGTGCATAAGATTAGGATCCAAAATCTTGTTTAAGTTTTAGGAGGCCTTCTTGGAGATTTCATCACCCCTTGGGATGACCTCAACTCTAGCATTCCAGTGGAGTATAAAGATCGAGAGGTGAATCCAAAGGCACCTCTCTTGGAATCAAGATTTTGTCACTCGGGCTAAGCCTCAAGGAACTTTATACCCTTGAGAAATGAAAGAGGAGAAGTGGGTTACCGCTCCTCTTGGCTGTGTGACATCTTTTTGGTTTCATCTATGGATTTGGGCCTCATGTACCTTGGGTATATCGATGACTCCCTAGCTAAACCAACTGTCAGCCTTGCAAACAGCCATCTAGGATGCTAATGTGTTTGAAGTGACTGATCAAAACATTTGTAGAACATACACACTCCTTGGCGCAAGTATCACATTCTAAGAATCAAAAACTTCTATCTGGTTGTTCCTATCTATTACTTGATTTTTTATTTGTTGAATGAATGTTTGCCAAACTTGTTCAATCCTAGCTTAGGGCATACTTACCGTAGTCACTGCCTATTCCAGAAGTTGAACGAGTTGAAGCAAAATAGATTCAGGAATTCATGTCAGAACAACCCAAACCCAAATAGACATTTCACAAAGCCAAACTCAAGCAATCTCAGGCATACCAAGAACTTTCAGCCAAGAGAAAGGAAATAACACCAAGCCCTCGAATTACCAAACTCCATAAAGTAGAGGAAAAAGTTACTGACGAAGCCCTTCAAGATGCCTGGTTAGATTGCACCATCAAACTTAACCAACATACAAGAGTTATCCTTGCTTATGCATTACCAACTAGGCATGATTTCTATGATTAGACCCCCTTGTTTCTCCACATCTTCTTGCATAAGCTTCACTTTAGAGTCATCTTTGTAGGAAAACCAACCATCTTTAGTCAGCACCTTTAGCATTTTAGCTCATCCATCTCATTTAGATATTTTCCTTAGAACCAAACCAATCCCCTGAAACCTAGCTAGCATCCCAAAAGCCTAAACTTCACATCCAAGCCTTCAAAATTGTTGTCACCTTGCCAAAAGTTTTCCACTCCTAACATCTTCCAAATCCACCAATCTCACCAAGGTTATCCCTTTGACAGAGCTTTGTCTAGGGTAATCTAGCTTTGTCACTTGTTATCCCTCATCACCTTGAGCTAAAGGTTGGGATCCACAAGTGGTCAATCTTGTGTTCTTCCTAAAGGATCATCAGTCTATCCTTAAGTTGACACAATCACCACCAAGCTTGCACATAGGAAAGTAGACCTTTCATTCTTTGGCAACATATCTTTGAAGTTAGAATCCCCAACCTAATCCTCCTTAGGTTTTTTCATATAGCTTTGTCTCAATCTAGAAAATCATTTACATAGAAAAGCCTTCCCCTTTTGCATCCATCAGCACTGTTGCATCCATCAGCACTGTTGCATCTCATCCCTAGGAAACATTCTAGATTTTCATGCCACCTGTCACTCGCTTAGGCAAGAATAAGAAGGAAACAATGGAGCCCTATCATTTGGATCAAATAGCTTCGCTCCCCTTGAGCAGTCAATCATCCTTCAGCCCAGAGAACACTATACCATCACCTATTGACATTGAAACTTTCATGAACCAACCAGGAAATGCAGTATTATTGAATGCCATTATAGACAAGAACAAAGAAACAATCATGGCTAACTTTCTCAACATTCAACATCCTCCTCGGTTGCCCATGGATTCATGCCATGAAATTCATTCCATCCACTTACCATTAGTGCATCAAATTTCTGCATCAGGGCATTGAGGTAACCATCCATGCCAATCCAGAACCCTTTGCTTACTACAATGCGGTTGAAGAATAATATACAAACCATTTCCTTGGAATTGATATCAGCATAGCCATCGCCAGCTCATCCCACACTTGTAATGACCCAGAAACCATCCTCGCCTCCACTCTATCTACCGTGAAGATCAATAACAAAGGCTATGGAGAGTATAGTCTGTCATATGTATTTTCTATCGGGGCACTCCCGCTTGATCCACACGCCCATGGACGATCGACATATCACAAAGCTAAGGAGATTCCACCTCCTCGATACAAACATTTTGGCCCAACAACCTTTATATCCTCAAAAATCCCTCTTCATGAGGAGCTCACTCCAGATATCAACAATTGGTTACATAAGGATGCACCTCCAAGAAATCAAGCACACCTTGATCACTTCAGCCAGAAGTATCCCCAAGAACATAAGCTCATCACTAACAAATGGAACTATCAAGGTGGTGGTCTAGGACCAGAAGAAAGAGGCATGCAGTGCCCCATCGACGCACACGAGTGGGAATCAAAGTCAGGTCTTGGCTTTGGCATACCCACAACTGGGGGCACCAATACAGAAGGTCATGCTTTTTTGAACATTCACCATGACCTTGTCGAAATCAAAGACATTCTTGAGGAAGTTGAAAAGAGATCCTATGACAATATCCCAAACCAAATCTTCCTCGGAGACTTTGTTCTCAAGGAACTATCCATCCATTTCATTGACCTACCACTTGCCCATCCACAACTCATAGATTGGGACCAACCAAGCATCATACACATTGATGAGTTCACATCAGAGGAAGCGCTTATAAGATTCATGGGAGCTAAAACACCTCACAAGAAAACAAAGCTAGATTCTGCCTATATCTATAAGCTAGATCCCAAGGGTTATTTTGGAAAAAATCCCCAACCTAGTTTCGATACACCCAAAACTAGAACTAAGGTGAATCTGAGACTAGCTAAGGCAGAAAAGAGAACCCCTCGACAAGAAAATCCAAAGTCACAAGTAGAACATGAGGATTTAGCATTGCCTCCTCAAGATAATCGACCAGAGGTGTCTTCTATTCTAATTGAGGATACTAGAGAAGTCAACATCGGTTCTTTAGAGATCCCCAGACTTGTTCACATTGTTGCATCCCTATCAGAAGACCAAGTTGACCTCCTCTTTGAGGTCTTAAGACAGAACATTGGCCAATTTGCATGGTCATATCAAGAGATGCCATGAATTGATCCAAAGCTTGTAGTTCATCATCTTCCAGTCAATCCAAAGATAAAGCCTGCCAGAAAAAAGCTTAGAAAAATGCACCCCAAGGTGGCATTACTGGTCAAAGCTAAATTATAAAGAATGTTAGTTGCTAAGGTTATTTGGCCTATTGACTAATCAGAGTGGATCTCCAACATGGTCCTCGTCACTAAACCTTCCAGTGACATCAGAATCTACACTGATTTTAGAGATCTTAACAAAGCTTGTCCAAAAGATGATTTTCCCTTGCCCAACATAGATATGATTGTAGATCTTACAGCTGGACATAAAATTTTGTCCCTCATAGATGGATTTTCCGGGTACAATCAAATCAAGATTGCAGAAGAGGATCAACATAAGACAACATTCACTACCCCTTGGGGAACCTTTTGCTACAACATGATGCCTTTTGGCCTAAAGAATGCAGGGGCTACCTATCAATGAGCTATGCCAGCCATTTTCCATGATCTTATCCATAGCATTTTGGAGGATTATGTGGATGATATCTTGGTAAAATCTCATACCTTCATGGATCATCTTGTTGACCTGGAGAAAGTCTTTGATAGGTTAGCCAAGTATCATCTCATGCTGAATCCCAAGAAGTGTGTCTTTGGGGTCACATTTGGCAAGCTTCTATGCTTTATAGTTTCTAAACGAGGTATAGAGATTGACCCCAAGAAGGTCAAGGCTATCTTAGACATGCCTCCTCCCCAGACACTGCGACAGCTTCGCTCTCTTCAGGGAAAGCTTCAATCCATTTGGTGCTTCATCTCCTAGCTTGCAGATAATTGTATGCCATTTGCACATTTACTAAAGAAGGATGAAAAATTCAAGTGGGATCCTTTATGTTAATGTGGCTTCGATCAACTCAAGCAGTATCTCGCTAATCCCCCTATCTTGGTTCCACCAATTCCTAGTCATCCCTTGATTTTGTACATATTAGCAATGCCTACTGCTCTAGGGGCACTTCTAGTACAACTTGATGACTACAATAGAGAAAGAGCCATCTACTACATCATTAGAACCCTAGTTGGTTATGAACTCAATTATACTACTATGGAAAAAGCTTATTTGGTAGTTGTCTTCTCAACTCAAAAGCTTTGTCATTACATGCTAAGTCATACCATCTAAATAGTCTCCAAGATAGACCCTCTCAATTATATCGTCTCAAGAACAACACTTACAGGCCGTTTGGCCAAATGGGTTATGCTCCTTAGTGAATTTGACATCTAGTATGTAGATAGAAAGGTAATCAAAGGGCAAGCTATAACAGATCACCTAGCTGATGCACCTCTAATAGATGCATATCCTTTGATCACAGAATTTCCAGATGAGCATATCTATCTAATTGAAGAACAACCCCCATGGAAACTTTATTTTGATGGCTCATACACATCTCATGAGATTACATTTCAAAAGCTTTTAAGCTACAATTCTCTAGCACCAACAATATAGCTGAATATGAGGCTCTCATAGCAAAATTAAAGATAGCCACAGAATGGAACATTATTGAGTTACAAATCTTTGGCAATTCTTAGATCATCATCAAGCAAGTCCTCAATGAATATCAAACCAAAGATGAAAAGCTATTACCCTACAATGAGCTAGTTGATTAGCTCACCCAGCATTTTACAAAGCTTCAGTTTACACAAGTGCCTTGAATGCAGAACAAAATAGAAAATGCTATGGATACTATAGGCTTGCTCTTGAAAATTCTTCAAGTAGCTACACAGTATGAGTTTTTAGTCGAGCAGCTCCTCACACCCGCCTATGCGAATGAGGATTCAAACCATGTTTGTATCTTGGTTGGTCCCCAATCCCCTTGGTACCATGAGATTCATGCTTACCTTAAAGATTAGTATCTCTCCTCACCTAACATGTACCCAATGCCAAAACCTCATCCAAAATCATCCTGCTATGCTATCATAGCCAATACCCTATATCATCAGGGTTATTATGATACTCTCTCTCGATGTTTAGATGAAAATGAGGCCGTGATGGCATCCAAAGAAGTACACTCCAGACTTTGTTGTGCGCACACGAGTGGTATTGTCCTTGTGTGAAAAATACTTAGAGTAGGCTACTATTGGCCTACCATTGAAGAAGACTCCTCTGACTTTGTCAGAAAATGTCTCGCATGTCAGCAGCACGCAAATCGTGTGCACGCTCTAGCACAGGATCTATAGCCTATTGCACCACCTTGGCCTTTCGCTTGTTGGGGCCTTGATCTAGTTGGAACTATCACACCCCTCTCATCTAATGGACATAAATGGATAATAACAACTATAGACTATTTCATTAAGTGGGTGGAAGTAGTCCCCCTAGTCTCAACTATAGGAGTTCAGGTCTCCAAGTTCATCTTGTACCACATTGTTTGCCACTTTGGTATCCCATCCACCATCTTCACTGACCACGGAGGTAACTTTGAAAATCTCAACATGGAAGAATTATGCACTTCCCTCTACATCCATCACCACTTTTCTAGCCCATATTTCCCACAAGGTAATAGCCAGGCAGAGGCAACTAACAAAACCCTCCTCAAAATCCTAAAGAAAGTTTTCAAGGATTCCAGTCGCGATTGGCGCCTACAAATAAATCTAGCCTTATGGGCCTATCAAACTTCCTTCCATACATCCATAGGCACAACTCCATACTCCTTAGTCTATGGTGCCAATGCAGTACTACCCATAGAGGTTGAACTTCCCTCCTTGTGCATATCTTTGCAAGGGCAAATATCAGATGAAGAATACAGAGTAGCTCGGCTCACCCAGCTAGATCTCTTAGATGAGACTTACAACAACAAGCCTATGATCGTCTCACAGTCTATCAAACTTGTCTGAAAAGGAATTTCAACAAGAAGGTGCTCCCATGACACTTTCAGCTAGGTGACATGGTCCTCAAAGAAAATATAAAAGTCCAAGCCGATTGAGAAAAAAAAGGCAAGTTTGAACGTACTTGGCTTGGTCCTTATGTTATCACTGCCTCCTTTGGCTCTGGAGCCTATCAGCTATCTACACCAAAAGGAGAACTCTTGAATGATCCTACTAACATCATTCATCTCAAGAAGTTCTATGCTTGAAGATCCTTGGTATACCCAGCTTTTGAAAAATACAAAAGAATAGTAAAGAGAAATAAGCGTCCAATGGTGAAAACTTAGCAATTCAAGCACCTTGGATAAGTACCTTGGTGAAAACCTAGTAATTTAGGCACCTTGTGTACTAAGACTAATCCATTATCTATCACTATCCTATCCCTCATCCATCCATTCACAATCCAATAAAACACCCACTTGTTCCCTTGGTGTTCCAACCAAATATCAAAAATCTAATGAAGCTTGTAAATACCTCCTGTACAGCTTGTAAATCTTGTACCTCAGCTTGTAAATTTTGTACCAAAGCTTGTAAATCTTGTATCCCCCCTTGTAGCATAGCTTGTATATCTGAATCTTGTCCAAAGGTTGTACCACATTCCAGCTTGTAAATAATCTTGTATCCTAGCTTGTATCCTATCACATGCACATAAAGAACCCCATTTTCACTTACATTTTTTGTAAACCATGTACCTATTCACCTATCAATTATTGTAGACATCCCACTCTTCATGAACATTTCCTTCTTACAAAAACCAAAACATGAAAAACCTTGTACATTTGCAACACATCTGAGTCTATCAGCTTGTACATCCTCTTTAGCTTAGTACCATTGTATCTATCCAGCTTTCGTGTTAGTTCCTCCTTGATCAGTATCTTGCACACATCGCACAACCCTTGGTTATCTTTTCCAAGAAATCCTTTTATTCCCTCCTCAAGGTTGCCACAATCTTCCATATCATGGTATACTATGAATGGGGCAATTTGAGCATAAGGTCTTGATCAGGTCTTTTGTTTGTTTTTCTTTTTTTCTTGTGAGTTACCTAGTGTAGGTTCCATGATGCTTCCTTTGAGAATCATGTGTGACACTGGGGCAATCCTTGAGTGCTTTTTTTGAGTCAGTTCCTTAGTCCTCTAGACAGTTGGTAAAAAGGTCTTCATGTTCTTGGTAACCTTGGTAATTAACCAACAGTCCCATAGAAAATCTAGTGCTCAACTACATGGTGGTACTTCTCTTTGAAGTATCCCCCTGCTCAAAAAGCTTCAATGGATTCCCTTCATCTCCATTATCCCCCATCCATATCTAGCATCTGTCTCTCCTATCCCAACTTATGCATCAGTATCGCTTTGAATCAATCTTCACTTTTAGCTTTAGGGATCCACAATCCTAGTCTTAGGTATCCACCAATCAAATCAATCCACCAAGCCTCATCTTTCGAGATCCACAATCCTAGTCCTAGGGATCTCTGAAACCCATCTTCCGCCAATCTAACTCTTTGAAATCCTGTTGCATCAGCTTTATCACCCCATCATCCATCTCCCTATCCTAGATTCCTTTTTATAGTGCTCCGCTCCTTCATCCTCCACCTTCTCTAAAGTCTTAAGCTTTCTTCCTCTTGTGCCTTTGATTCTCCTTTATCATTCTCCCATAGTGAGAGTTTGAGCTAATTCAACCCCTTCTCTTTGCCAATTTGAGTCTCCTTGCTCAGCCCAAATTCTTGTATTTTTCAAAAAACCATCGAGCCTCGCTTTCTCTTCCTGCTGCCTTCTTGAAGGGGCATCTTGCAGTCCATTCTCTCTTCTTCTGCTCTAGCCTTGGGCATCTTATTTTCTTATCTTTGATGCCATGCCACTTGCGGCATCACATCAAAGAGGGGCAAAATGTAGACACCTAAAAACTCTTTAGAAAATAAAGTATTTTTATTTTCTGAAAAAGTCCCTGATGACATCATCATTTATTAATTAATTAATTAATTAAGTTTTATGTCATTAAATCCCTTTATCTTAATTAAAAATATTTAATTAAAGAATCCCTCCCAAAAATGTTTAAATCTTATTTAAACATTATTTCCTTATTTATTAATTATTTAATTAATAAATTGACCAAAAATCCCAAAATAAATTATTTATTTATTTATTTTCCAAAACTTGGCCAATTTCCTTAAGACCACTAACCTCTTCGAAAATATTCTAATCCTTCTTTAATTTTGATTAAAGGCTAATCCCATCATTTTCTACCCTTAATCCCAACTCAAAATATTCAATTAAAGTTAAATATTAATCCTCATGTTTATTAAAAATATTTTAATGAATATCTCCTCAACCCAAAACCCATGAAATAAATAAAACTTTATTTATTTCCTAAAAAACCTTTTATCCTCATCCTAAGAAATTCTAGACTCTTCTAGAAGGTCTTCATCCTCACCCTAAGCCTATCTCTAAACCCCAATTTTAGCCCAATCCACCTTATCCACCCATACTAACCAAGCTTAGCTACTAATTCACCCATCCTCATTGAATGCCATCCACTTGCATATCTCTAACATCCGTAATCTAAATCTTAAATCACCTATAATCCCTCTGCGCCACCGCCACCGCACACCCCACCCCCACCCCCCCCCCCTCCCCCCCAACCTTGTCACATTCCCTAACCAAGCTTAAGACTTTCCTAAACCAAGCAAAGTCAACAATCTCAACTCCCTCCAAAATATCCCAACCACCGAACCATGAATGCTCTTACAAAGCCATAAAGACTCTTACAAGCTCATTCATTACTCTTACAAGCCATTTATGAGGGTCTTTAAGGCCTTGAGCCTCCTTTGTTGACTCATCCTTGCCCTTTCCTCCATTCACTCACCCTGTGACATGTGTCACTCCCTGATTGGCTGTAAGGAAGCACAATCCATGTGCTCTCCTCTCATGCAATCCTAGCCCTCCTTAACCATATCCCCATCCTTGCATCTTAGCCCTCAAACCCTCAAGGTCTTAGCCTCTAAATTGGATCCCCTCCCAAGCCATTACAACACAATCCTTGAGCTAAAGTTATAATGTTAGTTTGAGAAACAAAGCCCTTAACCATACCCTTATAATGCCAAATTGAGAGCTCACAAAGCTACCAAATTTCCATTACCCATCCTCACCATTGAAGCAAAATTGAAGCCCTTTGAGCATACATACCAATCTTTTACTTAGGCTCATCTACAAAGAAAAGAGCTAATTCCTATTGGGAGAGTCCATTCATTTGGCTCACATTCCTAATTAAGGGTTCCTCTTTAGTCTCTCTTATATGTTATATTAGTCTTGTTAGTTAATGCTTTGTTGCTTTAAATAGATTAGTGTTTCTTGCTAACATATTAGTATATAGACCAAGAAGACACAAATTTGACAAATCTTTCTATAAACATGTAGAATGGGTTTTGAAACCCTACCTCAAAACTAGATCTAGAATCTAAGACCATTTGTGAATGCACGCAAATTCTAACCCTCCAAAACTTTTAGTAATTCTTTTTCTCCAATTCCAAATTTTGTTCCCCAAAACTTTTGTGCATTGAAATGAGTTTGAATCTCTTAAAATAGTTTAATTCTACCTAGGGTTTCCTATTTTCAAACATGCAAAGGTCTTTGCTTAAAATAAACTTTTATTATTTAATCCTTTCATGCACAATTAAAATTTTTTTTTAATTAAAACATTCTTTTATATTTTCTTCTCCTCCACTTTATTAATTCGTACAAACACTATTTAAAGCATAGTCTATTATTTAAATTAATAATGATAACTAAAGCTCATTATTCAAATGCAACTCTAATTTAATTATTATTAATTTAATATTTATAACAAAATAATATTAAATATTTAATCTTTTAATATTCTAATTTGATTTTTATCCAATTTCTTAAATTAGAATTTTAAACTAAATCTTTTAAAGTAAAATACATATTTAATTAATTTCTAATTAATTAAATCTCATCATAATGTAATTTATCTTTAATCAATTTTCTAAATTTAGACTTTTGAATTGAAGCATAAATTTAATTAATTTTTAATTAATTAAATATTCTCATATTTTAATATTTTCTCTTTAATCATATAATATTTAATAAATTTGAATATTATATGATTAACCCAAAAATTATAATCAAACCAGTTACCAAATAAATCACATAGTCAAATCCACATAAAATAATCATTACCAAAATAGACCAAAATTCAAAATCAAAAAACACAAACAAAGATAAACTGATGGGTTTAAAAAGGATGAAAAGTCAGTCGTGAGTCCTCCTTGTAGGACAAGTATTTAGGCTATGGCTGGAATTTGATCTAAACATTATCTCTCCATTCTTACCATTGAGTTATTGTGATAGGACACACTCATCCTCTCAATTCAGGGAAGTCGATCCCCGATACTTGCAAACATGTATAAAAGTTGAGCATGTACATGTGCTTATACATCTAAACTAAACAAGCAATGGAAGGGAGTGGTACATTGTGTAGATCTTGATTAGTAGGTAACTACGACTCCCTCCCTTAACCACATCAAGCACATTAAATAGAAAAGTAAAGAAATATGCACACCATACACATGCATGTATGAGGTAAGTATAATAGTAAATCACAAGTAAAATCATGAAATTCTTAGATATAATAATGTATTACTATCAATATAAGATAATCATTTTTTGATATCATCATGAGACAAACCACATTTACTAAAAAATCACTAAAGCATCATTAATGTCCTAGTAATCATAATAATCAATCATTATGTGAAATATAATCAACTAAGTGATTCTTTATTGATATACATGTAACTCAAGTCATGAAATAATATCATAATTATAAATCAAATATCCTTGAAACTAACACATGCATAAAATAGGCATAAAAGAGTTTGGTAAATATAAATGAAAAGTAAACTATGGGTGGGCATTATTCTTATTTAAAATAGTCTTTAATGTACATATCTTATGTGTTAAAAAATATGATTTATGCCAGACCTTTGCAATAGGTGCACCATTGTGTGACAGATGTTTTGACGTGAAGCTTAGTTAGACTCAAAGGGATTTTGATTTATTTTTCCTCATCTTATTATATGTGGTCTCCCACTAGGTTATTACTATGGGGGTTTTGGGAAGTTCCCCAAAGATAAAGTCAAGGGGAAGCACCACTTACAAGGTCCTGGGGTAGAGTTGGTTGCCATTTATTTGTTGGATGACTTATTCTAGCCCAAATTTTGTAAGAGGAAGAAAGCTTCTATAATGACTTTGGGTTAGGGATTTTATTATGTATGAAGAAATTGTAGCTTCTTGTGGTGGTATTGAGATGTAAAGGATTGCATATTGTAACTAGGTTTTAATCATTGGATAATAAGAATATTGAACTCATTGTTGGTGGATGTAACTCAAGGATAGGGTGAACCACATTAAATCCTTGTGTCTTGTGTTCTCTTCTATTTGGTTTATTATTTTCTAATATTTATTATATTTGCATGTAATTTTAATTTCTTCCTTGTTAATCTTAACAAATGGTATTAGAGAAAAATCATTTTTTTAGCTATCCTCTATAGGAAGGTCTCATAATTGAGTAGGAGAAATAGCATATGAGAGTAAGCTAAAGGTTGAGATGTTTAATGGGAAAAACGTCCAGTTATGGATAATGCAAATATAGGACTATCTTTAATAGGTGGATTTATTTTGGTCATTCACAAAAAAATCCAAGAAATTGATAGCTATGATAGATGAGAACATGAATATTTTGTATACAAAGGTACTTGGAATTATTCTATTATACCTAGCACAATCGGTGGCATTTAATATTATAAAAGTGAAGATGACAAAAGAGTTGATGCAAAACTAGAAAAGATGTATGAAAATACCTTTTCTTCAAACAAGGTATTCTCATGAATCATTTATTTAATATTAGGATGAGATAAGGTGGATCCATTGTTAATTTTTCAAATGTGTTTAATACAATTACCAGTCAATTCTAAATGTCAATTTTGATGAGGAAGTTGTCATGCCTAACCTTATTCCTTATTGTTTCTCTTCATTTTCTTCAGTTGTTGTTGTGTTTCAAGTTCATTGCTATGACATTATCAACTTTGTTTCTCTATTGGTTAATATAGTTAGTTGAGTTTTGGTTTGTGCTGATTCAGTTATATTGATCATTATCTATTTCTGACAGTTTGTTATTTATGAGGAATTTAGTTCACACTTATAAGTATGTGATTTGTGTAAATATATATTGGTATATATATAAATGTAAATATTTTGAAAATTCACACACACACAATTCATATGAGTATTAATGTGAAATAATCACATATATTTACATAAATTAATGTGTGAAATGTTCAAGTTGAACTTTGTATATGTTAAGTTATATTTGTAACCACAATATCAATGGGGGTTATTGTTTTACTCCTAACCTATGTGTTAATGAAGGATTCATTCTTTCTAAAACCCTACGGGGTTTCAAATGCTTTTATATGGTAATTTTTTATTAGTATTATGTTTATGGTTTAAACAAAAACAAAGAATGGCGGTGGTTTTAGACTATCTCATGTACTCGACTTTGCAGTTGAGATTAATACATTTTAATGAGGATTAATGGAACTCAAGGACTAGGTCAGCCATTCCATTCTGGTTTTGTGTTTGCTGAGTTTTGGTCGGGTTTTGGGCTACTTGCATTTTGAAGTGAAACACCTATAAGGTGTTGCTATTGAATAGGCAACATAGTTGGGAAAAAACCCTGTTTTATGAGGCCGAGTATGTTGTTTTTCACACAATTTTTGTTATTCTTTGTGGTCGAGGTTGCTCTCAAGTTCATCAAGTTGGACATTTCGGGCTGTTTGTGTCAAGTTTCAGGGTTCTTCCACCTTCAGTGTTCTGAGGTAGGGGGCATTTTCTAACTCACATCTTTTACTATTCTTGTAGTATTATCCTATTGAAGAAAGTAAGAAAGCTATGGTTTTAAATATGCTGGTTGATACCCAAGTGTGGGTATAGGCAGGATTGGGTAATTGGTTGCCAAGTTTTGTGTATATTCACACTTGGATATGGGTTATACATGTGTTTATATTCTTTGTTGTATTTTGGGTTTAGTTAATATATGGGTTTCCATATTTTATTTAGTTTTTAATAAATCTGTGAATCTTGGGTGTTTTCGTTTTCATCTATGTTAATGGTAATTTAGTCATTCACATAGCAAATGACATGAGACATAGTTTTACTATGAATAGGTTATAGATTTGGGCTCGGTATGTTGCAAAAATAGTTATAAAACATATACATTTACTGTGTTTTGCTTATAGGGAATGGGTTATGGTTTTATACCTGTGTCATTCTTTTGAGTTGAGTTGAATGTGAAAACGCATGCACATAATAGATAGCATACTGGCAGATTTTGTAAAAACATATAAGTTTTGCAAACTGTTGTCGATTTTTGTGAGATTCCATGAACTAAAGCTCTTTTGGGGAATAAAATGTGAAAGGTTTGGTCTTAGCCTTGAATTCACTTTAAACTCAAGCTCAAAGCCCATAACCGAGTACCGAGACATTATGTCGAACAGTTGATTTGAAATGTTAACAATGTCGATATGCTTAGTTAAAACAGAGACATTTTAGCAAACACTTAGTATGAAAACTATATTATGTTAAATTAGTTTGATCTGAAAGGTATTAAGATGTGATTTTAATGTTCTCTTTTAGGTGATACCTGCTGATAAGTATTTGGGGATTGATGAACTGTCATTAGCATTGTCTTTTTACCAAATTCTTCTGAACCGTATTTTGTTTTCTTAAAACATATATTAATGGTCATTGGTATGATTTATTTCTTTGACTTAGAAAACTTAGGAAGAAAGAAGTGATGGAAAATGGATGTTTGTGAACGAAAGTTGTGGGTTCACTCACTTATCAATTTTTATTAGTGTTATACGAGTTATGGAAATATAAAAGGTTGTTGTTCTGTGACACCAGTCGCAAACATTATGATAACTATATTTGTTTGCAATTTCTTTTAAACATAGTTGCATTATTATTTTTACAGCATAGCTAGTTTTGTCATCGATTTATATATAGGAAAATTTGTTAATAGAGTAGCTGTTACATTGTGTAATTGGGCAGTTTAATATGATTATGAGTTTGGAGTATCATCTGATGTTGAAATTTCAATCGGCTTTCCCTGATATGCATCTTAAAACTGGGCAGCAGTATTGTCTAAATATGATGGTGTTGGGATGAATATTGATTAATATCTGTATGCTGATTATAAATAGAATAGCAAATTGGAATTTTGAATGAAGGGAAATAATAGTTTAGCATTATTGATTAAGTAATCTTTGTATGAGAACATTGTGAATGATTGAATGGTTGTTTAATTTGAGATTGAAAAAAACATACGTATAAACATTGGAATTATTTTTCTAATTATATTATTCTGTTCAGTATTAAATGGAAATTTTATTCAAAAAGTTAAATTAATGATAATTGTTAGATGAAAGTCATTAAAAATTGGAATATCATGTTTACCGTTATTCTATCATCTTATTCATTTTTAAAGATTAATCTAGTTTATTATGACAGTAGGGTTTGATTGTGTAGTATTAAGATTTGGTAAATATCATTACTGTAATATGTTAGATAATTATATTTATGAGATCTTAATGTTATAGTTTGGTTCTTGTTGTTATAGTAACCTAAGTTACTTTTGGAATTGACAAAATAAGATGTGGTTCAAATAGATTAAAGGATGTAGTATCATGTTGAATACTGATTTATATCTATTGCATGTACATTCTTTTGTAAATCTATTTCATGTGTATTTTAAGAATAATGGTGATGAACATATATCGAGGTGGCTGAATTTGGTTTATCCTATTCAGTTAATTAATTCAGTGATAACTTTAAAATCATTTGGGTGGGTTAATTACATATAAAAGATAATTGGCCTTACCTATGACTTAAACCTATATGGTTAACTACAAAGAACAAGGCATATCTCTATTCTGTCATTGACAAGTAAAATAGAGAATTTTGTTGTGTGTTGACTATGGGCATACCATACATGGATGCAGAATCTTAGTGCCATAACAATGACACCTTATTATATATATATGATTTATTTATGGGTTATTCTTAGTGCGAGTTTCATTTTGCATTGTTAAGTAAATGTTTACTTCTTGCATATTAATTTGAAACTGCACTATGTTTAAGTGGTTCAGATATCTACATTATGGTTTATATATGTTATTTTTACATGTATGCAAGTGGATTACATTTTTTTTAATTAGTGTGTACTGAGCCCCCTTGTTGTGTTATGTTGTGTTGTTGTATATTTTCTAGGTGTTTCGAGATTGTTTAGCAAGTAACCAAATATGACTGTTGAAGTTACTTTTGAAATAGCATTTAGGGTTCTTATGTTAGACATAGGTGTCTAGAAATGATGTTGTACTACATTATTGTACTGAACTCGATTTGAGTTAGCATCATTATGGAAACATATATGGATGATATTATATTTCTTTTTGAGGTTTTCAGATTAAGAATGATTCAATCTGTGTATTTGTCCTTGTATTAAGATGATTTAATAAAAAAAATTATTGCATTCTTTGTACTTGTTATTGGTTTCAGTTTTATTGGTTTTGTATTAGGGTAGTGTTACATTTTGGTATCAGAGCCCAGGTTAGAATAACCAGGACTCTTGGGTTATAGGGCTTAACTGTCATTGATGTGTTATTAATAGATTTTTATTTTTTTTAGATTGCTATCATGCCTCTCGTCACTAGAGGAATTCGAGGACACGACATTCTTGAGGATAACCTTGTTGGCAGAGGTAGAGGCAGGGGCGGGGGCCACGGTAGAGGTCGTAGGTACCAGAATGATACTGGGAATGATCTATTTGATTAGAATTCTGGGGTTGGAAATAACCAAGATAACCAAGCTGACCAGGCTATGGTACTTCAGAGGATTTTGGAACGTCTTGATAATATTGAGGCTAACAACCAAATTCTTGGTGGGGGAGTGAATGATAGGAGACCTCTTGTGCAGGGTATTAATTTACTTGTAGAGGAAGATCCAGTGGCTAGAGCTCAGCTCAAGGACCTTTCCAAGATGAAAGGGCCATTATTTTATGGTAATAAACAAGGTACAATGATAGAATCTTGGCTGCTAAATATTGAGCGATGCTTTGTCTTACACCATTACATGAGTAATGTGAAGGTAAGATGGATGGTTATGCATCTGAGAGTATTTGGTTCCTTATGGTGGGAATAGGAGTTGGAGAAAGTTGGCATTGATATCTCTCAGGTTACTTGGGAACTCTTTGTTGAGGATTTTAAGGAGAGGTTCATGTCAGAATATTGGTGTCAAGCCCATGCAGAGGAATTCTTTCAGATTATGCAGTATGGCTCTACAGTGGAAGCTTATGAACGTAGGTTCTACAAGCTTAAGAAGTTTTTTGGGTGGGCTGAAAATGATAAGGCCATGATTCAACACTTTATTAGAGGGCTTATGCCTAAGATTGGGGAGGAAGTGAGAACTTTCTGACCTTTGACTATGTAGGAAGCTTTGGAGTGAGCAAAGCTGATTGAGATGAAGTCTGGTTATCATGGGACTTCCTACAAAACAATCATGAATCCACCTACTCTGGATGTCAATAAGAGTCAAAAGCCTCCTCAGAGTAGTTCAAAGTCAGGATTTTCAGTTGGGAAATTCAAGAGGAAGAATTTTTTTAAGGAATCCAAAGGTTCAAAATAGCCGAGACCATCTCAACCACCTCAGAGTGTACAGAGTAATAAGCCTTTTCCTAATCCTTCAGGTTAGAACTTGGGATTCAGGAAATCTGTTGATTATTTTCATTGCAGACAGATAGGTCATTATCAGTCTCAGTGCCCAAACTGGGATAAGCTGAAGGTTGGACCTAAGCTAGCTAGGTCTGAAGCGACAGTTGGTGATTTTGCCAAGAACCACCATATCTTTGCAACCCTAGATCAGATGCAAGCTTAACACCAGAACACAATTATTGAAGCTCAGGGTAATACTCAAGGTATGAAAGTATCTATTTTATTTGACTCTGTAGCTACAGACTCATTTATTTCTTCTGCTTTAGTTGCAAATAGTGGAATTCCTGTGGTTAGGGCAAGGGGTCGATGGCAAGTGGAGTTAGTGTCAGGGTCTAAGGTGAACGCTGATACTATTGCTCCTGATTGTAAGATTTGTATGAAATCCTTTTCTACTTCAGCGAACCTTAGGGTTATACCTTTAGGATCATATGACATAGTTATGGGTATGGACTGGTTAGAATAGCATCAAGCTATAATGGATTGCAAGGATAAGAAAATCAATTGCGTTGATGATTTTGGATCAGTTAGAGTCATTGCAGGAATCAAGAGACCTATCTCTTTGTGGACCATTTCTGCCAAGCAATTGGCAAGGTGTGTTAAAAAAGACTACAGTTTGTTTTCCATATTGGTAAACAATTTAGAAGATATTGTAGTTAGAGGTTCACCTCTCGATCATCTAATATTGTAGAGGTTTTTGGACGTCTTTGTTGAGAAGATTCCTGGAATACCTCCGAGAAGAGAAATTGACTTTCGTATCAATTTGGTGCCAGGAATGAAACCAATTTCCAAGACTCCTTACAGAATGACAGTGCAAGAGCTAGTTGAACTAAAATCTCAATTGGAGGAGCTTTTGGAGAAAGGTTTGGTTTGTCCTAGCATTTTTCAATGGCGTGCTCCTGTGATCTTTGTCAAGAAGAAAGATGGCTCCTTAAGACTTTGTATCGACTATAGACAGTTAAACAAAATCACTATTAAGAATAGGTATCCTTTGCCTATAATTGATGACTTATTTGACCAGGTGAAGGGTGCCCAAATCTTTTCGAAGATTGATCTGAAATTCGAGTATCATCAACTTAGAATCTAGGAAGCAGATATTTATAAGACAACTTTTCGCACTAGGTATGGGCACTACAAATTCATAGTGGTACCTTTTGGGTTAACAAATGCACCTTTTGTGTTCATGAGCCTAATGAATGGTGTGTTTAGAACTTACCTAGACAAGTTCATAGTGGTTTTTCTAGATGATATTTTGGTGTATTCTTACTCTGTTGAGGAGCACAAGCAGTATTTAGAGCAAGTTTTGGAATGCCTTCGTAGGAGTAGTCTGTATGCCAATCCTGAGAAGTGTGAATTCTTCAAGTCAAAGATTTTCTACTTAGGAAATATCATTTTAGGTGATGGAATTTCTGTAGATCCATCAAAAATTTGGGCTATAGTGGATTGGCCAGCACCTACAAATGTTTTCGAGGTTTGAAGTTTCATGGGCTTAGCAAGCTATTACCGCAAATTTGTGTCAAATTTCTCCATAATAGCGCATCCTATCACATATCTTTAGAGAAAAGGGAAGAAATTTGTGTGGACTGATGAATGCAAGGTAGCATTTCAAAAACTTAAGGAATGTTTGACCAGTGCACCAGTTCTGGCAGTCCCTGATTCAGCTAAGGAGTTTGTGGTTTGTACTGATGCATCTTTGGTTGCCATAGGGGCAATGTTGATGTAGGATGAACGTGTTATAGCTTATGAGTCTAGAAAGCTTAAGAGTCATGAGGTGAATTACCCTACTCATGATCTCGAACTTGCTACGATTATGCATGCTTTGATCAAGTGGCGGCATTTTCTTCTAGATCAATGATTTGAGTTACTTTCTGATCACCAAAGCCTTCAGTATCTTTTCACACAACCAGACCTCAAGACTAGGTAGCGAAGATGGATGGAGTTCTTGTGTGAATATGATTTTGAGATTAAATATGTGCAAGGGAAGGAGAACATGGTTGCTGATGCACTTAGCAGAAGGCGACATGAATTATCTTCTTTGATCCTAACTGTGGATCTTAAGCATAAGATCATACAAAACCTTTTTGTAGATCATTGGTTTCAAGATGTTAAGGCTATAATTGATAGTGGCAGTGTCTTAGAAGGACATTTTGAAGGGTATTTAGTGAATTTTGAAGGTTTATTGCTATATAAAGGGAGTGTGTACGTTCCTAATTTGGGTGATTTGAGGAATCTGATTATGTTTGAGGCCCACAAAGCACCTTATTCGGCTCATCCAGGTGTCAAGAAAATGCATGTTGACCTTAAGCGACATTATTATTGGCTTGGAATGAAGAGAGACATAGTAGATTTTGTGGCCCGATGCTTGGAATGTCAGCGAGTTAAGGCTGAACATCAGCACCCTGCAGGTTTGTTGCAGCCACATAGTATTCTGGAATGGAAATGGGACATCATTTAAAAAGATTTTATTACTGGATTGGCTATGACAGCTCGTAGGCATGATGCTATTATGGTGGTAGTGGACCGATTTTTGAAGGTTGTTCATTTTATTCCTATTAGATCGTCCTATTATGCAACTATGGTTGCCAAGATTTATATGGAACAGATAGTTAAGTTACATGAAATTCCTAAAAATATTATTTCTAATAGGGATCTAGTGTTTATTTCTTCTCTTTGGAAATCCATGCAGTGAGAGTTAGGTACTTAGCTGAATTTTAGTTCAGCTTATCACCTAGAAATAGACGGACAAACTGAACGTGTCAACCAAATTTTGGAAGACATGCTTAGGATGTGCATAATGGATAGACAGAATAAATGGGAGGAGTACCTACACTTGGTAGAGTTCACATACAATAATGGATATCACAGTTCCATAGGTATGGCACCATTTCAAGCATTGTATGGTAGACATTATAGGACACCACTTAGCTGGGATAATTTGGAAGATAAGACTCTTTTAGGACCTGATATGTTGCAAGATTTGGAGCAGCAAGTTAAGAGGATCAGAGAGCATCTTATTACTACTCAAGATAGACAAAAGAAATATGCTGATAAGCATTGGATTGATCATCAATTCTTGGTTAGTGGTAAAGTGTTTCTCCGAGTAAGGCCGCATAAGAGTCCAATTCATTATGGTAAGGGATCCAAGTTAGCTCCACAATTTGTAGGACCGTTTGAAATTCTAGAGCAGATTGGACCTGTTGCCTACAAACTTGCCTTGCCACCGAGTCTATCACACATTCAAAATGTATTTCATGTTTCAGTTTTGCATAAGTATATTCCTGATATTGCTTAGTGATTGACTAGAAAAATTCACAGATTTTGGATGGACAAATCATGTTGGAACCATTGTAGATCATGTAAAGTAGAACTTTGAGTTTAAGAGGAAGAGAAATAAGGTAGGTAAATGTCCTATGGGACCCCAATGATGAAACATCTACTACCTGGGAGGACACTCAAATGATGAGAACAGCTCATCCGCACTTGTTTTTCGACTTCCAGAAGAAAGTCAAAGCCTAGTGGGGGAGAATGTCATGCCTGACTTTATTCCTTATTGTTTCTCTTTGTTTACTTTAGTTTTTGTTGTATTTAAAGTTCATTGCTATGACATTATCAACTTTTTTATCTATTGGTTAATTTAGTTACTTGAGTTTTGGTCTGTGCTGATTCAGTTGTATTGATCATTATCTATTTATGATAGTTTATTATTTATGAGGAATTTAGTTCACTCTTATAAGTATGTGATTTTTGTAAATATATATTGGTATATATATAAATGTAAATATTTTGAAAATTCACACACACACAATTCATATGAGTATTAATGTGAAATAATCACATATATTTACATAAATTAATGTGTGAAATGTTCAAGTTGAACTTTGTATATGTTAAGCTATATTTGTAATCGCAATATTAATGGGGGTTATTGTTTTACTCCTAACCTATGTGTTAATGAGTGATTCATTCTTTCTAAAACCCTAGGGGGTTTCGAATGCTTTTATATGGTAATTTGTTATTAGTATTATGTTTATGGTTTTAAAAAAAACAAAGAATGGCGATCATTTTAGACTGTCTTCTGTACTTGACTCTATAGTTGGGATTAATAGAACTCAAGGACTGGGTCGGCCATTCCATTCTGGTTTTGTGTTTGCTGAGTTTTGGCTAGGTTTTGGGCTGCTTGCATTGTGAAGTGAAACACCTGTAAGGTGTTGCTGTTGAATAGGCAACATGGTTGGGAAAAAACCCTATTTTATGCGGCCGAGTATGTTGTTTTTCAAATAGTTTTTCTTATTCTTTGTGGTTGAGGTTTCTCTCAAGTTAATCAAGTTGGACATTTCGGGCTATTGGTATCAAGTGTTGGGGTTCTTCCACCTTCAGTGTTCTAAGGTAGGCGGCATTTTCTAACTCACATCTTTTACTGTTCTTGTAGTATTATCCTATTGAAGAAAGTAAGAAAGCTGTGGTTTTAAATATGCTGGTTGATACCCAAGTGTGGGTATAGGCAAGATTGGGTAATTGGTTACCAAGTTCTATGTATATTCAGAATACACTTGGATATGGGTTATACATGTGTTTGTATACTTTGTTGTATTCTGGGTTTAGTTAATATACATGTTACCATATTTTATTTAGTTTTTAATAAATCTATGAATCTTGGGTGTTTTCATTTTCATCTATGTTAATGGTATTTTAGTCATTCACATAGCAAATGACATGAGACATAGTTTTACTATGAATAGGTTATAGATTTGGGCTCGGTATGTTGCAAAAACAATTATAAAACATATACATTTATTGTGTTTTGTTTATATGGAATGGGTTACATTTTTATACCTATGTCATTCTTTTGAGTCGAGTTGTATGTGAAAACGCATCACATAATAGACAACATACTGGCAGATTTGTTAAAAACATATAAGTTTTGCAAACTGCTATCGATTTTTGTGAGATTCCATGAACTAAAGTTCTTTTGGGTAATAAAATGTGAAAGGTTTGGTCTTAGCCTCGAATTCACTTTAAACTCGAGCTCAAATCCCATAATCGAGTATCGAGACGTTATGTCGAACAGTTGATTTGAAATGTTAACAATGTCAATATGCTTAGTTAAAACAGAGACATTTTAACAAACACTTAGTATGAAAACTATATTATGTTAAATTAGTTTGATCTGAAAGGTATTAAGATGTGATTTTAACGTTCTCTTTTAGTTGATACCTACTGATAAGTATTTGGGGATTGACGAAGTATCATTAGCATTGTCATTTTACCAAATTCTTCTGAACCGTATTTTGTTTTCTTAAAACATATGTTAATGGTCATTGGTTTGATTTATTTCTTTGACTTAGAAAACTCAGGAAGAAAGAAGTGGTGGAAAATGGATGTTTGTGAATGAAAGTTGTGGGTTCGCTCACTTATCAATTGTTATTAGTGTTATACGGGTTATGGCAATATAAACGGTTGTTGTTCTGTGACACTAGTTGTGGACATTATGATAACTAATTTTGTTTGCAATTTCTTTTAAACATAGTTGCATTATTATTTTTACAACATAGCTAGTTTTATCATCGATTTATATATAGGAAAATTTGTTAATAGAGTAGCTGTTACATTGTGTAATCGGGCAGTTTAATATGATTATGAGTTTCGAGTATCATATGATGTTCAAATTTCAATTGGCTTTTGCTGATATGCATCTTAAAACTGGGTAGTAGTATTGTCTAAATATGATGGTGCTGGGATGAATATTGATTAAAATCTGTATGCTGATTATAAATAGAATGGCGAATTGGAATTTTGAATGAAGGTAAATAATAGTTTAGCATTATTGATTAAGTAATCTTTGTATGAGAACATTGCGAATGATTGAACGGTTGTTTAATATGAGATTGAAAAAAACATATGTATAAGCATTGGAATTATTTTTCTAATTATATTATTCTATTCAGTATTAAATGGAAATTGTATTCAAAAAGTTAAATTAATGATAATTGTTAGATGAAAGTCATTAAAAATTGGAATATCATATTTACTGTTATTCTATCATCTTAGTCATTTTTAAAGATTAATCTAGTTTATTATGCCAGCAGGGTTCGATTGTGTAGTATTAAGATTTGGTAAATATCATTAATGTAATATGTTAGATAATTATATTTATGAGATCTTAATGCTATAGTTTGGTTCCTGTTGTTATAGTAACCTAAGTTACTTTTGGAATTGATAGAATAAGATGTGGTTCAAATAGATTAAAGGATGTAGTATCATGTTAAATACTGATTTATATCTATTGCATGTACGTTCTTTTGTAAATATGTTTGATGTGTATTTTAAGAATAACAGTGATGAACATATATCGAGGTGGCTGAATTTGGTTTATCCTATTCAGTTAATTAATTCAGTGATAACTTTAAAATCCATTGGGTGGGTTGATTACATATAAAAGAAAATTGGCCTTACCTATGACTTAAACCTATATGGTTAAGTACAGAGAACAAGGCATATCTCTATTTTGTCATTGACAAGTAAAATAGAGAATTCCGTTGTGTGTTGACTATGGGCATACCATAGATGGATGCAGAATCTTAGTGCCATAACAATGAAGCCTCAGTAATATATGATTCATTTATGGGTTATTCTTAGTGTGAGTTTAATTTTGCATTGTTAAGTAAATGTTTACTTTGATTGCATATAAATTTGAAACTACAGTATGTTAAAGTGGTTTAGATATCTACATTATGGTTTATATATGTTATTTTTACATGTATGCAGGTGGATTACATTTTTTTTTAATCAGTGTGTACTGAGGCCCCTTGTTGTGTTGTGTTGCATTGTTGTATGTTTTCTAGGTGTTTCGAGATTGCTTAGCAAGTAATCAAAGATGACTGTTGAAGTTACTTTTGAAACAACATTTAGGGTTCCTATGTTAGACATGGGATTTAGGGTTCCTATGTTAGACATAGGTGTTTAGAAATGATGTTGTACTACATTATTGTACTAAACTCTATTTGTGTTAACATCATTATGGAAACATATATGGATGATATTATATTTCTTTTTGAGGTTTTCAAATTAAGAATGATTCAATCTGTGTATTTGTACTTGTATTAAGATGATTTAATAAATAAAAAATTATTGCGTTCTTTGTACTTGTTATTGGTTTCATTTTTATTGGTTTTGTATTAGGGTAGTGTTACAGAAGTTATGACTGTCTTGATTTAATGTTCTTTTCCTGAAAGATGGAATTGCTTGGTAATTCTTGTGATTAGTTTTGTTTCTCAATATAATACTTTAAAATTTGACAATGTGGTTATTGTTATGTTGAGGAAACTCATAGAAAATTATAAAGTGGATCTACATCAGGAAGTTTTTTGAATGCTCAAAGAAGAGGCATAAAAAATGATAGAGAAAGTGATTCTAGGAATCATGGGAAATCAAGAGGAAAATCAAATGAGAACAAGTCTTAATCTAGAGGACCAAGAGATTGCAGATACTATGAAAAATTGGGGCATAACAAGAAAGATTATTAGACTTAGAAGAAAAATGAAGGAGACAAACATGAAGGGAACAAGGAATCAAATATGGTGATTAATACATCAAAAGAGGTTTTTTTCTTATTTCTTTAGAAAATGTTGATGATTGATGGGTTTTAGATTCAAGGAATTCATTTCATGCTACACTCCATAGAGGTTATTCTATTTATTATGTCGAAGTGGATTTTGGACTTATTTATTTGGGGGATAATGAACCCTACCAGATTGTTCGAAAGGGAAAAATTAAGATTGAGTTGTATAATGGGAATCATTGACTAATAAAAGAGGTAATACATATTTCAAGGCTAAGTAGAAATTTAATTTTAGTAGGACAACTAGGTGATGAGGGTTGCATAGTTACTATTAATGATAAAAATTGGAAGGTTTCAAAAGGTTAATTAGTGATAGAAAAATGTGTAAAAGTAGACACATTTTGATGTAGAAGTAAGGGTGGTTGATGAATACCACAATTATAAGCTTACCAATTTGTGAAGGTTAACTAGTATTCCCCAAACACTCTATAAGGAAAAATAATACTCAATCCACTCCAAGTCTTCCCAAATGATTATGATAGGCCACTTAGTCCAAAACAAGGTCGATTTAAAAGGTTTCACTGCATTTTTGGTCCTCAAGCATCTTCCAACACCCAAATCCCTTCAAACCCCCTCCTAGGCCTAGTTGCCCCTACTAGGTCTCCAACAAGATAGAAGCTTGGATTTCTCTAAACTTTTCCAATGTACTAACCTAGCTCTATAGGTTTTAAGATACCCTTTTAGCCATACTACAACATGTGTAAAGCCAAACCTAGGTTATTTTAGAAAAATCCAAATTCCTTATATTTTCCTCAAACAACAAACATGAAATAAGGTGATTTTACAAAGCAACTACAAGAAATACTTACTTTCTTCCTACAAGACATTCAAAAATCCCTTCATATGACTTAAAACCATGAAATATCCAATTAATTTGATCCTTGGATGCCTCCAAGTAGTAAACCCTAAATTGCTCCTCGAAACCCTCTTAAACTAGGGCTTTCTAATTGGATGTTGTACCAAAAATTTTGGGATCAAAAAAGGGTGGATTCACCTTTTATAGGGTGTACCAAGACACCTTAAAGCATAATACTTACCTCTCCTTCAAATAGATTCTCTATTGGTGCTCCATACATACCTTTCTATTATCTTATTAAATTTTGACAAACATAAAAAAGCCAAATATAATTTTTCATAGATGTCATAATTAAAAACCAGAAAATATAATTATTATAAATTTTTGAGTAGACAATTAATATTTAATTTATTAAATAATAAAAGTCAGTATGTTAAATTTTCAAAACAGGTAGATTCAAAAACTAAACTAAAAAATCAAATTGTATCCAAAAACAAATAAATTATATTCTAGACTAGAGGAGAGAGTCCCTTCAAAAATATATAATTTATTTTGTGTTTGGTATAAACTTCATAAGGGAACAATGGTGGGAGATGAAAACTATCAATTTCCAAAAAGTTTTACTTTTAAAATCTTTAAATCACAAAAAAAATATAAAAAATGAGTCTTTTTGTTTCCTACACTCAATATACATGTCTTCTAATATATATTTTATATTTAGACAAAAAAAAATTGGCTTATAGTTTTGTGGTGGGAACCAAAACCTCTAATTTTCAAGATTTTTCAACAATAAAAAACTCAACTTTAATTTTTTTTAAAACATGTTAATTCTTATTCAAAAAATAAATAAAAATTTATATTCATAATCTTCATTTTGTTTAACATATTTCATCAGTTTACATCATCTAAAAATTTCTAACAGAGACATGACATTTTAATTTTTTAAGTTTATCAATGTTATTTTTATTTATTTTTATTTTTAAATGGATAGAGCCACTATATATATTATTAAAATGAAAATAGGTTCAAGGGTTCATTCAGGAAAGAACCTGAAAGAAAACTCAAACTCGTAGTTTATCAATGTTATTGTTGTTGACCTTTTCCTTTAATATAAAAGTGTGACATTTGATTGTGGTTTTAACCAAATATAACTATGTCAAGGTTAGTATGAGTGATTTTGTGAAATACTCTATGACAAATAGAGTGATCATATGTCTTGAAGAGTAAAATATCATGTAAGGGTAAATGGTTTCCTAGTTTTAGTTCCTTGGTAAAAGAGATACAAGTGATTTACTATTGAGGTGAGAGTATAACTCCTCAATATTATCGATGCCATGGGGAAAACAATATCAATGTCATCAACAAGAAAATATCACCATCTAGGCTTGAGGGGCAAGAGCATAGGGAAATCTCTTGAAAGAGATCCAGTATTCATAGTCATTTCATCAACATACTCATAGATAAACCTAAGAAGGAGAAAGACAATGGTTCTTGAGGAAAACTCTTCTAAGGAATAAATGTTATTACCATATTTATGCGTAATAATATTGATGTAATAAGAATAGCTATCTTGGAGAAGAGGGAGATAACATAAAAAAAAAAAACCAAGATGTCATTGTTGTCAAATTTGGCATCATTTATAATTTGGATGAAGTGGGAGGATGTTTTTTATGAAGGAATCAAATTTACTAGTAAAATTTGAGATTAAATTCGCAAGGAAAGAAGCCAACTTATATGTAGTGGATCTCATAGTGCTAGTAATGGGAGTCAATTGGATGTTGTCCTTGTGGAGTTTTGTAAACTCATAAATCTAGTTAGTCGCTCGTTTCAAAGGA